>OX155667.1:5000-332500 GCA_944567765.1 Carterocephalus palaemon
CAAAACCCTTCTGAAGAATTACAGGTCCATTGCGCTACTGAGCCACGTCTAGAAGCTGTTCTCGAGAGTCCTCAACCCTAACAGAATTGCTCGCAGGCTTGACGACTTCCGGCCTGCCGAACAAGCCGGTTTCCGAAGAAGCTACAGTACCATAGACCACATACATACGCTGCAAAGGAGTATAAGCAGCCGTTATGCGTAGGTAACGTATGTGAATTATGAGAGAGCCAAAAATCAAAAGCCTCAGAGGCCAAAAATCAAATAACATTAAAAAAGGCGTAACCGGCGCTTACCACTTTATTGCCCGGGGCCGGCGATATGTAAAAAAAATCAATTACAAAATCTTTTCCCGGACTGGAGTGTAGTAAGTGCGAAATGATAGTGCACATCTGATGCAGTGGTCTCACGAACAAGCAGATAGCAGCTCTGAAGGCGGCCACCGGTGAGTGGACTTGAATAGAATGTTATCGGGATTCACCGAGACGAAACGCGTCCTTCTTAGTTCCAGAAGAAGATTATGACTTACCTGTAAATATTAATGCTAAGAAGTTATTGAGTAACATGACTAAAGAAGTTGAGAAAGCAATCAAGAGCGAGATGCGGCATTTGAACGAATCATTGCAGTTCATAATGCTAAGCTGGAGGAGGTTGTAGCATGCATCGACGCCTTTAATTAAACAGACCATTAAAGTTCTTGAGAGAAAGAATGTGGAGCTCACTAATAGGAATTATAATTTAGAGACCAGGATCGGAGCCCTCGAGCAACGGCTGCATGAAATCGAACAAGTAAAACTGTCAAATTGTATGGAAATAGCAAATGTACCATGTTCAAGTGCTGAAGAGGTTAGTAAAATTGTAGAAAAGGTAGCTCTGAGACGTAAACAACCCCTCGAAGGTATAAAGAGTGCAAGTAGACTTCCTGAAAAAAAGATCAACCGTAATAACATAAAGGTGTTCTACCTTTATGTTATTACGGTTGATCTTTTTTTACGAGATGAATCTTCGCAATAAAAATGAATTCGGGCAGCTAGATCTAGACCAGGGTTGTTGCTGATGTATGTTTTTTCAATATCAGCTGATGCTGATGCTGATGCTGATTTTTTAAATTAATATCAGCTGATGCTGATGCTGATGCTGATTTTATTGAAACATGAAATTGAAACTATGAAGTTGTTGGTAAAAGTAATAGCTTTATTAGGCATTTTAAATAAAAGGGAAATTATAATAATACTGTGACTTTAAATCATCAAAAACAATCAAACTTCGTAAATGCGGTGGTAGGGCCCCGGAGGGATTATATTGGTAATATTGATTTGAATACCATTATTACCATTATTATTTCTCCATGGGGTTTGCCTGGATAGCTACCACCCTTGAGCATGAGTCAGCCGCCAAACGACTCGTCGTGTTCCAGCTGGGGGCTTGAGAGCCTGATCTTTCTTTCTTTTTCTTCTCTCTTTCTTGGCCGGCAACGCATCAGTGATGCCTTTGGTGTTCGCTCGAAGAACGACTGACAATTTTACGATGTTTGATTGGTCAAAAACCCACGCCGTCATAGCTAAGCCCCGCCTACAACGGTCATGTCACGACTAGAATATCAGCAATAAAATCAGCATCGATTAATGCGGATGCTGATGCTGATGCTGATGTTAATGTTGAAACCAATGCTGATAATCCGCTGATGCTGATGCTGATACTGATATTCGCAACAACCCTGATCTAGACCAACGTAGCAGACATAATAATATGCCCTACCCAACGAGACAACCAAAACCTCATAATCAGAGAACCAATGCAAAACTTAATAAAACTATCATATTATCGATACCTTGAATCTCAAATGGCGTAATCACCAAATCGTCATTTTTCAGGAGAGCCGAAACAAAAAAAAAATCTTAGATTAAAATTCATATCTTTTCAATTAATAATGCTATTTAAATGAAAATTGGATTTAATTAACTTATATAGGGAGCTTTATAACACAGTAATACGGTATTAAAAATTCAACCAATATTTGCAAAAATGATTTGTGATTACGCCAAAAAAAATTTGATAACTTGGAGTTTACGACCCAAAAAAAAGGCTGTTCTGTAAAAAGTTACGGTGTAACAGGGTGTAACAGCCGAATTGACTTTCAAACTTCAGACTTTGCAGTTCAAACTAAAATTATTGTGTATGTATAATTCCACAATGAGAGATAAATAATAAAACCTTAAACTAAAACAAAGAATTATTTAAAAAGAAATATTTACAAATATGTCATCCAGAAACAGGCCTTGTGGCATTGTACCCAGAACGCTGGCAGCATAATAATTCTGTTTTGTTTTTAGATTAGGATAGACATAATAACATTATACTTCGCATGAACTATGGCTAGGTACTCACTAAGGCACTGACAGGAGCCTTGCTTAGCGCCTAGATTCTAGATAGTTTTCTAGTGTGTAAAGAAATAAAACGAACGTTTTAAAATGTTAAAGCTAGGATCTAAGATCTGTATAAGATTTAGGCGCTAGCAACACTCCTGCCACTTGTGGTCGAAGAAACTTTATTCTCAAAAGAAATAACATTTCACTGAATGAGAATATAAATTAACATGTTCACTTGTTGTGTGCACTAAGTTTAAAGTAAAGATGAGTTTTGAGTTGATAAATTAATATTTATGTTAAACTTATGCCTAGTTAATAAGAGTAAACAACAGCTTATGGTCGGTAGTTTGAAAAATAAAATATAATTTACTCGGTACTCGTACTAGCTATAAGTGTGTCAACCAGCGCGGCACGGAACACTTCGTTTATCTTTTAGGTTTTACCTGCAACTAAACAATCTTCAATACGAGTAGTATTGGCCAAAAGAAATAAAACACGTCAATTTCACTATTCTAACTAGAATTTAATGAGTTTAATTATAAATCACAGACCTAAATTATCGTCAACATGAACTAACATGAACATGAAAGGAAAACGTTTAAAGAATTAAACTGAGTTTTCTTCGTCCTCTTCATCGGTTTCTGCTAATAAGTCGATTAGTAGGTACCTTTTTATCTGAAGGCAAACGAAGATACTCTTCGTGAAATATTATTTTTAAAAATGATGGGGCGTAAGAGTCAATTCATTTTATAATACAGATTTTTTTGGCCTAACATTTCATATATAACATGGTTGATACGACAAAAGTAAAACACATATTTTTAAAAATCCATGGGTCGTAAACGCCAAATTAAATGCAAGAAGGTTAATACCCCCTAAAATTATTTATTCTATTTTAAATTCTTATAGTAACTTGAGCCGTAAACGCCACAGTTAAACTTATTTTTCACATCATTATAATTTTAACTGGTGTATCGACCGAAATCTTAAAAATTATTTTTTTAAAGGTATTTACGACTAAACAATTAGAAAATTCTTGTACATCGATGAAAAACACGTGGGCTGTAATCACCACTTTTTTGCGAATTTTAAAACTCTGATTGGACAGATCGATAGAGAAAAAAAAATGCAGTAAGACAGCATTCAAAAGTCATTTTGGCCAAAATGGTGATTACGCCATTTGAGATTCAAGGTATCGTTATGGTAGGCGAAGCAGGAGCTCACAATTAATCAAAATTTCAAGTATGTATGGTTCAAAGAGATCTCTCTTTGTGAAGGCTCGCAAAGATGATGCTTCAAAAATATTATACAAAGAACCTTGGATGTATATTAATAATAATAATATGTGCTAGTTATTGACAAAACATAACCTTTGTAGTTTTAATTTACCTTGTATTGTTTACTCTCGCTATTATTAATAACGGATGATTCATTAATATAATATATTCATGAGAAATTTGACTATTTAATTTTCTATTGTTCTATTTAATTTAGTGTGCCACACACTACACCGTCAACTCAATGCTGAAAACGGGGGTCTATGTGTAATGTAGAATTGTAATAGATACACTGTGTCACCCCATTTCATGTTGGTACATATTTAACCTGTGGGTTGAAATTTGACAAGGGAAATAGAAGACGTGTCGTGTCAAGTCAACAAGTGTCAAATCAAAATCTTAAGTTGATTCGCGGCTGATAGAATGGAACGCGTGTAATTCAATTTTGTGTAAATTATAAATTAAAAAGCAATTTCTAACTGTACAACGAACCCCTCCACGAATTGACGAAAGATCTTTCTGAATTCTATTTGACTGTTGTATATATTTATCAGCAACGTCGTCTTTCTCGAAAGCGGTCCTGAACTTCGTAAACAAAGGATTTTTGCTTTCAAAACAATGCATCCGATGATGTCGGACAAGCGGGACAAGCTCAGATGATAGTTGCGCGTGGGGCAGCGAGGGTTCTAACATTTATATGATAGGAAAGTGTTGGAGAGTGTTCAAAATGAGCGGAGTGAGTCGGGACGCGCCCATCGGCTTGCAGGGGCTGCAGAAGCTCGGCGGCTGGCTGTGCCCGCGCCTGCAGATCAACCGGCTGCGGTGGTGAGTCACCTTACACCTTGCACACTTTATACTTCCAAGTAAAACGCGTTCAAGGCCGGCAACGCGAGTGTGACGCCCCTGGTGTCGCACGTGTCCACAGACGATGGGGACCACTGACAATCTGGTGGCCCGTATGTCTACTCGTCCGTCTGTGTCATATAAACAAAAATAGGCCTAACAGTGTGAGCCCTGTACCTATCACTCTCCTTTCGCTCCAGGGCTCTGGGTGCCAATCTGAGTGGCGTGACACATACCAGTCTGAATTATGTGAATTTTAAGAAAATTAAATATCACCTGATCACTGAATATCACAGATATTCTGACACTCTTGCTCGAAAGAATTTTGTTGATGATTCCTTATTAAATTAATATCTGAGAATTATCATTACTAGTTGTTAAGAAGAATATACATGACTTGTGACTCTGATGTGTATGGTAAAAGCAATGTTAGTCAGAACAGCCTTTAAGAACTACGACCTAAGCTTCTGGCAAGTGTTGAAGGACCAGTGATAGTGTTCCTGCTAGAGGGAAAATATAGAGTTAACATTTTGTGATTACGTTGGATTGGAGCTAATTTAACAAGTTCTTCTGAATCTAATTAACCATTGTAATTTTAATCTAACGTTAACTTGTATTTTTATAATGTCTTGATAATGTAATAAAAGAGTATTTAACAACTCATCTACCCGTAAACAACATACTGCATTTGTTGCGTGGCCGCATACAGCCGATCGGCAGTTGAGTGTTTAACATAAGAATGATTAATTCAGCTCGGAAGCTGTTGTGAGTCAGTTCTGACCTTGTTCTGACATTACAAAGTGGAATGTACCCACATTAGTAAGGCATTACGAACAATGTAGCTTGGAATATGTAGACTGATGCCCTGAAGAAGTGAAGAGGGTAACTGCTGGATTCAGAGGGTACAGGACTGAGGAGTGGCACCGATTGAGGGAGGCCTGTGCCAGTGGACGGATGGATGGATGGGTGGATGGAAGCAGCATATACCTGCTGGAGTTTAAATGTGTTAGACTTCTCAATTTATATATGAAACTTATATTGGATTGTATAAGTCATGGCTGCAATTGTATCTCCACACAACAGGAAAGTGTTAATTAATAATGCTATGTCCATGTAAGGAAGAGTTAACATCATTGGAGATAAGATTAAACGCAATCAGTCCGCAATTACAATGCCAATTTGGTCTAATCTATTAACACAAAGAAGTACTCTATACTCGTAATGACATGGCCATTGGTAGTTGGAACAGATTGGCCAAGTCTTGGCCATAGTGGGAAACATTTCTTGAGCATCGTGACAAATTGCATTTTTAGTAATTATAGCCAGACATACAAGTAGACAGACCACCTTTTGCTGTGAATATTGACTAATCTTGAGTACTAAGTGGAGGATATAAAGGAAAATAAGGACCTACACCTTATTTTAGCAAAATTACAGTATTTTTTCGCGGTCTTTTGGCGGTCTTAAAACTTCCGACAATTAGCAACCCCTCCGAGCATTCCTCTGCAGGACACAGGTGACTTCTCCCAACTAAAAATGCCTGGAGCGTATGAGCCCAACTGTCGGAAGTTTTAAGGCCGACTGAAGGCTTTGCAATGACTGTGTTATCATAACTAGATAACAAGTGGACTACAGTCCCCTCCAACTATGACTTTCGCGGATCGGTTGAGAATGACTCGAACCGCGCGCGCTAAAGTACAAAGTTGTCACAGTTGTCACGCCCGGTGTGACTTCGCAGGATAAAAGTCGACCGTGCTCGCGTCTCTTGGCGGTAAACTCGAATGAAATGACAGCGTGAGATTGGTTGGACTAAACTAAAGCGATACAATCCGTCGTAATCGTCGAACAAAAGCTGAACTAATCCATCAGTTTAGTACTTAGTAGTGACTGCTCTCACTCTCTCCATGTGACGAACCCGACACTAGCTACACCGCACGCCCCGCGTGCTGACGTCACCGACTCAGCTGACGTCACCGACTCAGCTCGCTACACTTTTACGGATATCGCTGCAACGCTCTTGTTACTACCCGAATACGGCCATAGTGGATCAGTATTCGCAACAATATGACACGGGTCCCCTTTCAGAATGAGGTTGGTTTGCATAGGATAATAACATCACGCCTGTATTTCATAGAAGTGGTTGGCAGATGCATCGTCTAGTCAACAATACAATTGTTGGAGTACCAGGCTGCCATGAGTGTACGGAGTGTGTGTGGCCCGCAGGCATCAGGGGCTGGTGCTGGCGCTGACGTACGTGACGTACATGACGTACCACCTGACGCGCAAGCCCATCTCGGTGGTGAAGAGCGTGCTGCACCAGAACTGCAGCCTGCTGCCGCCGCCGCCCGGCCCGCCGCCCGCCGACGACCAGTGGTGCAACTGGCCGCCCTTCAGTGAGTACTCCCTTGCCTCCATCACCCTCCATGCGCTCCATGCACTCCTAGTACATCTGTCCGCGCGGAACCACCTATATTACACGGGACCTAAACCTAAACCTAATTGGCGAGGGATACTGTGACTGGGGCAGGGATAGTGATAGTTAGTCCAGGTTGCTACCGTTGAGGACTAAGATGATCGCCTCTAACGAAGAGTAAGTTTAGTTAGGTTTGGGTCTTTTGAGTTGGGTTTCTTCAATTTTTTGTCGATACGATATAATTACGATGTGAGTAAAATCTTGCAAATCAGTAGGTATATCATTTATTTTTCAGCGCGACTGCTTACTGAGCAGTCACGAGCGGCGTGCATATTGTTGCTAACCAACATGAAATATTATACCGTTTAATTAATAATATCTGTTATTTATTACTTAATTGTTGACTCGACCTTTTAAAAATGAGCAAAGTTCCCATTTACTGGCTTGAAGTCAGTAACAAGCTACCTACAAGCACAAACATAGCTGTTATTAGTCGTAGGAATGTTTTAGCTTGTAAAGATGGTAAAGGTCGGGGTCAGCAGTACCACTTGTACCAGGGTGGCAGCGCTGTAGGCTGGTGTGTAGTGGTGTCGCGACCTCACGCCGCGAGCCGCGCACGCAACTATCATACCGTGCGATTGCAACTAATTGATTAATTATTTCGTACTGTAGATATAGCTATAGTGTTATAAAGTTTAGACTTAGGAACATAGGGTCAAGGGAAGATTCCTCTAAGGCATAAATTACATGTTCGCTCTGTCACTTATCGCAAAGTTTAAGGATTAATAATACTAAAAACTAGTGGATGTCCCGCAGCTTCACTCGCGTGAAATTAGACATAACAAATTTCCTTTGCACCTTTACCTTTACCTTTACACCTATTATATAACCTATGTCACTCAGTGAAGATGCAGTTTTCTAATGGTGAAAGAATTTTTGAAATCGGTCCAATAGTTTTTGTGTGAAAACATTACAAACAAATGTTTCCTCTTTATAATTATTAGTATAGACACAGAATACATTAATAGTAGTATAGAAGTATTTATAATCTCTCATACCAGATTAACCATACATACATACAACCAACCGTACAATTGAACACCGAAGTGAAATATTTGTCCGCAAAATAAACGCGCGTCTTCCTCATTTCTTTTCGTGTTGTCAATTTCCGCAACGTTTTCCCGCCGACCTTCGTCCGTCGAGTGGAAGAAAAACCCGCTGTAAGAAAAGTTAGGAAGGTTCCTCGTTTCCGGCGCAGCACGCCGCGGCCATCAGATGCAGCATCTGAAGTATGCGGCGACAGCCCAGTGGCTATCACACTCGCCTCACTCGAGCGGTCCGGGTTCAAACCCAAGCGGCACTCACCGATGACTTTTCTAAGTTATGTGCGATTTAAGAAATTAAATGTCACTTGCTGTAACGGTGAAGGACACATCGTCACAAACCTGCATGCCTGAGAGTTCTTCATAATGTTCTCGAAGGCATGTGAAGTCTGCTTATCCGCACCTGGCCAGCGTGGTGGACTAAGGCCTATTCCTATCATTCTGAGAGGAGACCCGAGCCGAGCCCAACAGTGGGACCAATAAAGGATTGTGATGATGATGACCTTTTAGAATAGAATAGAATAGATTTTAATTTCACTTTGTAATACAAATAACCAGTACAATTTTAAAACTAAACATACTAATACATACTAACATAGTTTTGTGACGTGACGTATCTATTTTAATAGATTCTAATTAAAAATTTATTAGAATTTTATTGCTCCTGCAGCGGTGATGGCCCATTGGTTGCATTCAATGTTGATTTGAGCGGTCAGGGTTCGAATTCCAGGCACCGGTGACTTTTTAAATTGAGAAGTAGCCTTTTAAGCATTGACATAAATTAATTAATTAATTTATTTATTTATTTATTTATTTATTAAGTATGACATAACTGTGAAGTACCTGCATACGTCATGGACTTTTCTTATTACTTCTTGTAAACGAATATTGACAACAGAACAATATGTAATAGCGGCAGTGATCGATGATGCTGCATGCTCGTTTGCACCACTTCACATAAAACATGCCCCCAATCCCCAGACAACTAAACCTTTCCATGTAAATATGTAATAGGAATACATAACGACCCAAGAACAGTATTAGTACTCGAGTAAGAGATTATAATACACTACTATAGTGCACGGCCGCGCGGCCGCGCGCACGACCTTGTTTAATGATCGCCTGGTAGCTGATAGCGAACACGACGCGAACAGCTGTTCACATGTGCCTCTCTTGATAGATTGTTGTGCTAGCCGGCTACAACCATTCCCAGCCCACCGTTGGGCATTGGTTTCCCCCACAGCCACAGCTGCGGGTACACTAGAGCATACTCCACCACGCTGTTGCAATGTTGATTGGTGGAGGCTAATATTTTAAAGTAACTAATGTTTTATACGTCCTGGTGATTCGTTTTAATGTAATTTATTTTCAAAGGGCACGTTTGGCCGCCGACCCTTACTTTGTCCCACTGTTGGGCACGGGTCTCCTCAGGATGGCTGGCCAAGTGCGAATTGGCAGATTTCACATGTTTCCGAGAATATTATGGTATCTCTCAGGCATGCAGGTTTCCTCACAATGTTGCGCTGTACCGTTGCCGCAGGTGACATTGGATTTCGCAAATCGCAACTTTGAAGAGTCATTGGTGCGTGCCGCTTGGATTTGATTTGAACCCAGATTGAGTGAGAGGCGAGTCGATAGTTGAATACCCACTGAGCCGTCTCCGCTGTTACGGCACTCCTGCCGGAGCTATGATACCTTGGTACTTGTATTACTTTCTGTAGCCTGGGCTAGTGGGCCGCGGAGCCCTAAAGTAGTAGGAATAAAAATGGTCCCATTTATTTTATTAAGGGTCCTCGAAATTGTGCTTGATTTCCTAGGGTTCCGTGAACTAAAAAAGTTCAAGAAACGCTGTTGTTTAGTATGTATGTATATATGTATTAGTATATATGTCTGTGCTTACTAATCGTGCACCCGCGCCCAACAGACTCAAGCGACGCGAACACCCTCCTGGGCGCGCTGGACTCCGCGTTCCTCTTCTCCTACGCCGCCGCCATGTTCGTCTCCGGTGAGTTATCCATCCATTCAAACATACATCTATCCATCCATCCATCCATGAAAACCTGTAAGTTCATGTAAGTCAAATAATCAGAACCGATATTCATTGTCAAACTCCGGCACTCCAAAGCTGCAAATTTTACCGGGTCTTTTTGGGGCGTGAGAGTTCTTTGAGTCAGCGACGCATTGGCGACTCCTCTGGCGTTGCCCGGGTCCAGGGGCGACGGCGACCACTTACCACCGGGTGGTCCGTCTGCAGCGTCTGCTAGCAGCATTCATGAAGAAGCTACGACATTTGTTGGTAAACATTCAGTTTATTCAGTTTATTCAGTTTATTCATAATAATACAAGTATATATAAACATTACAGGTAAATCTCCTATTGCATTTATATATTTTTTTCAGTCTGTACATACCTACTAGCCGTTCTGCGAAAAAAAGCAGGCGAACAACAAAACAAATCCAGACCTGGATCCCATGCCAGGAGGCCATTAAGCAGGGTCAAGGCACGAACCAACGGAGACGCTCGGGTCAACGCTAGCCTGCATCCGGATATTGAAAATAATTTTTGCTTATTTGGCCTGACATTGCATCGGTTAGGAACATTTAGTGATATTAACTCTAACACTGACGGATTCGTAATTTCACCTCTAATCAGACGGAAGAAATAATCTATCAGTGCTACTTTACGTCTGACCTCTAGGGATTCATATCCCAGCATTCCTAATAGAAATAAGCTGGGATAGACATGAGGAAAGCCTACGAAGTAGCCATACTTCTTGTAATACAGCCATCTTAAAAATTTCTTTTGGAGTTTCTCCACCATGAGTATATATTTTTCTTCATGTGGACTCCAGATAACTGCATTATTTTCTAACGTGCTTCTTACGAAGCTGTTATATAATATTTTGATCGCCGCAACACTCTCAAGGTCTTTTGCCTGCCGTAATTCCTCTTCTATTCTGCCGGAGCTATGATACCCTGGTACTTGTATTACTTACAGTAGATTTTAATTCAAGCGGATGACTAGCTAGAGAATATCTTTACAAGCGCAGACGGAGAAAAGCGGAGACTCTCTCATGTCTCCGCGTTTCTCCTCTCCTCTCCTCTCCTCTCCTCTCCTCTCTCCCGCAGGCCTGGTGGCGGAGCGGGTCGACCTGCGCTACTTCCTGGTGTTCGGCATGATGACGTCGTCCGTCTTCTGCTACCTGTTCGGGCTCGGCAAGACCCTGGGCGTCCACAACATCTCCTACTACCTCCTCGTGCAGGTAACACTTGCCGGTCGTACAGCTTTCCAATAAACGTGCAAAGCACCCCATGGGAACATATTTCCGGGATGAAAAGTATCCTATGTGTTCGAATCTAAGTTATTATTTATGGATGTATGTTACACAATCACGCAAAAGCTACGGAACTGCTTTGGATGAAACTTGGTAGATGATAACCTAGATTCAAACAGAAGGTACTTCTCATCCCAGAAATGTGTTCCCTTGATGCTTCGCACGGTACTTTTATTGGAAAGCTGTTGCACAGCGATAACAGATGGCGCTGACACTAATTCTTAAACACGGTGGCGACTTTATGCCGAACTAACGAACCAATCCGCACTGGAGCAGCGTGGTGGAGAATGCTCGCGACCCTGTGGCTCTGGGAGGAACCTGTGCCCACAAACGAGTTTCACATTATTTCTTACTTTTTAGTTTCGAAGTCGGTTTGTGTTACATTAATTGATGTATGTGTATGTGTGTGTGTGTGTCAGGCGGGCGCGGGCATCGCGCAGACGACGGGCTGGCCGGGCACGGTGGCCATCGTGGGCAAGTGGTTCGGCGGCGCCAAGAAGGGGCTCATCTTCGGCCTGTGGAACTCGCACACCTCGCTGGGGAACATCCTCGGTGAGTGTGGGCCGGCAGGAGGGCGCCGGTACCAGTAAAAGTTACCAAAGTTGCCACTAAAAGGTACCAAAGTTGCCACTAAAAGTTACCAAAGTTGCCACTAAAAGTTACCAAAGTTGCCACTAAAAGTTACCAAAGTTGCCACTAAAAGATAGTTGAAAATGTTAAGGAAGAAGTAATTTTCGATGCAAGCGTAGCTCAGCAACCTGAGGTGGCAATGCATGGGCCACGTCGTTCTGGGGACTCTTTACCAACATCTGAAATTCTTCTCCCATGATACTTGGTGGACCAGTATGGCCAAACTTTTAAAAGAAAAAGCCTTACCAGACCCGTCAACCCAAGACAGAATGTCGTGGCGCAAACTAATTAGAGGGCCGACCCTACCTAAAGTGGGAATGAGCAAAGAAGAAGAAGAAGAAGACCGACAGATGTGGTGGGGTTTTGAGGAAAGTTGGAATAATTCACACTGATGAGGTCTTCATTGAATTGTCAGTGTTACACTATACGCAGGCACGGTGCTGGCGGCCGCGTACGTGGAGCAGGACTGGGCGCTGTCGTTCGCGTGGCCCGCGCTGGGCATGGCGCTGGCCGCCGTGCTGGTGCTGCTGCTGCTGGCCCCCGACCCGCGCGCGCTGCAGCTCCACCCCGGCGAGCCTGAGGTCGGTGTTCTCCTCTCCCCTCCTCTCCCTTCCACAATACAGGCACGGTGCTGGCGGCCGCGTACGTGGAGCAGGACTGGGCGCTGTCGTTCGCGTGGCCCGCGCTGGGCATGGCGCTGGCCGCCGTGCTGGTGCTGCTGCTGCTGGCCCCCGACCCGCGCGCGCTGCAGCTCCACCCCGGCGAGCCTGAGGTCGGTGTTCTCCTCTCCCCTCCTCTCCCTTCCACAATACAGGCACGGTGCTGGCGGCCGCGTACGTGGAGCAGGACTGGGCGCTGTCGTTCGCGTGGCCCGCGCTGGGCATGGCGCTGGCCGCCGTGCTGGTGCTGCTGCTGCTGGCCCCCGACCCGCGCGCGCTGCAGCTCCACCCCGGCGAGCCTGAGGTCGGTGTTCTCCTCTCCCCTCCTCTCCCTTCCACAATACAGGCACGGTGCTGGCGGCCGCGTACGTGGAGCAGGACTGGGCGCTGTCGTTCGCGTGGCCCGCGCTGGGCATGGCGCTGGCCGCCGTGCTGGTGCTGCTGCTGCTGGCCCCCGACCCGCGCGCGCTGCAGCTCCACCCCGGCGAGCCTGAGGTCGGTGTTCTCCTCTCCCCTCTCCTCCTTTCCACTCCCCTTCCCACGCGCTATAAATCAATTTGAAGTCTACTTATCTTCTCTTCTTTCCTCTCCTCTCCTCTTCCCCTTTTTTTTCCCCTTCCGACATGCTATAAATCAATTTGAAGTTAACTTGTCCAGAATTCAAGGGGAGCTGTAGGCGAGAGCTCTTGTGTTCTGAAAAGTTGTGGTTCCCCACCGAGATGAGAACATGGATTACCCATCATTCCGGAAATTATTGTTCCTTTACAATATTTATTAGAAACTAGATGGCGCTGACACTAATCTGCCGTTCGCGTTCTTTCCTCGAATGCACCGCGCTCACTGCCGCAGATTCTATTCCAAGCCATACCTTTAATGTTAGGATAGGTGTCGATAATTATTTGTTTAAAGCCGTCCCTCGTTTGTCCAGTGGTCGTGGTCGACTGTTAAGCCAGAGGTCCCGGGTTCGAACCCCGGGCCGGGCAACAACTTTTGGGTACTTAATAGTAGTAGTAGTTAGTAGCAGTCTGGAGTCGTATGGCAATGGGCTCAGCATCTATTGCATGAGACCCAGACATAACTGATGACTGAAGAGTGGGTGTACTGCAGCATAACACACTCTGGTCGGTGTCCGCAGGCGCGGGCGGCGCGGCGCTCGCTGGAGGCGGCGGAGCCCGCGCAGGTGATCGTGGGCGACCAGGTGAGTGACGTCACGCTGTTCGTACAGCAAGCGACGAGGCGCACGCCGCACGCGTCTGTCTCGACACCCGCCGATTGAGACAGCTATACGTTTGCGGTCCTACACGGTTATGTAGCGTATCCGTATCCGTATCCACTGATATTATATGTTCCTAACCATCCGGCACATCTCTACAGTTAGGCCAGTCATTAAAGCCTCAAACCCCTAAGAAATTAGTAACTCGCTGAAATTTTGAGGGTTTGTTAAGGACGGTAAAATAACTTACCGTGTGATTTTGCAGCGTTCTGGGGTGTACGGAAAGGGTTGAAAAGGGATGAAAAAAGTTTTTTTTGTTAATAACATTGCCAAAAAAATTAGTAACACGCTGCAAATTTAGAATTATGTTGTTCTTACCATTTTGTAACATGTATTAAATTTGCAGCGTTTTGCAACATACGGAACATTGTTTATTATTAAAAAACAATGAAATTTGTTAATAACAAGGGTAAAGAAATTAGTAACACGCTGCAAATTTGGAATTAGGTTGTTCTTACCGTTTTATAACATTTATAAAATTTGCAGCGTTTTGCAACATACGGAACATTGTTTATTATTAAAAAACAATTAAATTTGTTTTTATGAGGGGGTAAAAAAAATTAGTAACTGGCTGTAAATTTGTAAATACCCTGTTTACAGCGTTTTATAGCCACTACTAAATTTGCAGCGTTTTACAACAAACGGAATATTACTAATTTCTTTACCCTTTTTATTAACAAATTTCATTGTTTTTTAATAATAAACAATGTTCCGTATGTTGCAAAACGCTGCAAATTTAATACATGTTACAAAATGGTAAGAACAACATAATTCTAAATTTGCAGCGTGTTACTAATTTTTTTAGCAATGTTATTAACAAAAAACTTTTTTCACACTTTCCGTACACCCCAGAACGCTGCAAAATCACACGGTAAGTTATTTTACCTTCCATAACAAATCCTCAAAATTTCAGCGAGTTACTAATTTCTTAGGGGTTTGAGGCTTTAATGACTGGCCTAAGTGTACATCGATGTACGGTCAGCCCCTGCCACGCCCCTGTATAAAATGTGTGCCGCTTGTAATAAATATTATGTAGATGTGTAGAGAGTAGCGGCCGCGGGTCATGCTGATAGGAACTAATTACTTGTTCTGCTAATAATAATGATCAGCAAATATTAACAAGTAGTTCAGAAACGATGACTAGAAGTATCCATAACTGTGAAAGGAAAGTTATGTCTTAACTTGTGGGAGGTACTTTCATGAATAAAATAGTACTTTGGGAAAGAAAAGCCTCTCGCTAAATGTTCCACTGCATGCATCAGAGCGAGCAGGTGGTCAGCCGAACCCTTTAAAAGTGGTCGCTGGGAATGGCGCCCTCATGTCATTTTTTTATTCTTTTTTTTTTAAGACAAAATTACTGTTTTGCTATGAGTTTGTACAGTTATTTAAAATCCATACTAATCCATACTAGTCCATACTAATATTATAAATGTGAAAGTGTGTTTGTTTGTTTGTTTGTCCGGCTTTCACGTCGCAACGAAGCTATTATATGGTACGGTTTTTGTGTGTGGAGATAGTGAGGAGGGTGGAGAGTGACGTAGGCTACCGTAGGTAGACCGCGGTAAAACATCCCCATGGGAAGATATCGATGTTTTGTTATTTGCTAGATATTTAGTTCCGGATGTTGTTAATAGATGGCGTTAGTAAAATTCATTTTCAAGTTCTTATCTATGTATGATAAACAACTCATTGTTAATTCCCTTTGACCACGCGGGCGGGAGCCGCGGGTAAAAGCTAGTATTATAAATGCGAAAGTAACTGTCTGTCGGTCTGTCTCTCTTTCACGCCACAACTACTGACCCGATTTAAATTAAATTTGGTACACAGAAATAGTCTAGAGCCTGAGAAAGGACATAGGCTACTTTTTAATTGGTAAAAAGTGTTGTGAAGGGTTGAAAAGGGGGATGATAGGTTGTATGAAAGTATTGTCATTTTCAGAACTAGAAGCATATTATAAAAATTATATTGTAGTAGCAACACTGACATGTTGCAGGCGGCCAGCCTGCGGCCCAGCCGGCACTCCACCAACGCGCCCCCGGTGAGCACCTCGTCATCATCACCTCCATCACCAACACTATCATTTTAATTCATCATCAACCACCCATTCTTTTCCCACTGCTGGGCTCGGGTCTCTTGGAATGAGGGGAGGGTTAGGCCGTAATCCACCTCGCTGGCCATCTAAGGATAGGCAGACTTCACATGTCTTCGAGAACATTATGGACAACTCGCGGGCATGCAGGTTTTCTCAAGATGTTTTCCTTTATCGTCACAGCAGGTGACATTTTGTTTACTCGCTTAGTCATGTGACTAAGGATTGGTGTATGTCGCTTGGCTTTGACCGGGATTCGAACCTTAAGCTGCGTCTTTATCAAAACGAAATTGCTAACTTTCGTGTTGCCAGAAGAGGAAATTTTCTTTGAGTGGAGACGCAGCTTTACGTCTGCCTTTGAGGAGTGAAGTCCGCGACCGATATGCGGTAGAACCCAACCACAACCCGTCCTAATGTAGGGCACAGGTCTCCTTTCGGAATGGGAGCGGATGGGCCGTTCGCTCAGCGCTGCAGCGTGGCGGAAAGAGCTCCAGTGGTAAGCCCTGTAGATGACTCCCCTGCGTGGGAGCCAATCGGTCGACGTGCGGCAGTGCTAGCCGGCAGTCGCTAGCTCTCTCCAGGTGGTCGGGGGGAGACGGTCCAGCTCCAACGGCTCTAGGGAGCAGTCGGCTTAAAGAAGGCGCGCGTGCAGCGGCGTTCTCCCCTCAAATGAGGATGTGGCCTATAGTCGGCTCGGTTATACATAACACGCCTCAAGTGGACCATAAACTCATCCAGCGACTCTAGCGACTAACCTATCGACATCGGTGAAGCAGTTCTGGTCCTAAGACAAGTGGTACTGTTCGGCAGTCGGACACGGACGAGGCGACGGAGCACACGTCCCTGCTGGCGGCGGCGGGCGGCGCGGGGAGCGGGGCGGCGAGCGGGGCGGCGAGCGGCGCGGGCGGGCGCGCGCGGCCGGTGTCCCTGGCGCGCGCGCTGGCCATCCCCGGCGTGTGGGAGTTCTCGCTGTCGCTGCTGTTCGCCAAGCTCGTCTCCTACACGTTCCTGTACTGGCTGCCGCTGTACATCAGCAGCTCCACGCCGCTGACGCCGCGGCAGGCGGGCCAGCTCAGCACGGTGTTCGACGTGGGCGGCGCGCTGGGCGCGGCGGGCGCGGGCTGGCTGGCGGACGCGGCGCGCGCGCCCGCGCTCGTCTGCACGCTCTTCTACGCCGCCTGCGCGCCCACCGTACGTACGCCATCCCGCCGCTGATGCTACTTATCCCACCGCTGATGCTAGTGCTGATACTTATCCAATTGCTGATGCGCAAGTGCTCATATTATTTATCCCTCTGTAGGGATAAAGAGGTAAGGGATAAAAAATCTCTCATACTAGTAGAATAGATTCTGTAGAGCATCAGGAGTGAAATAAATAAAGCTTCTTCAAAAAAATCTCGACTTATATAATTTCGGATTATCTTTTCCCGCATTTGTGCTCAACAGACCGTGCTTATTCGACTTGTAATATTTTCATTGATCGATTCCACACACACTTCTATGAAGAATCCATATTTTTGACTTGTAATAATCAGTCAATCGTTTTTAGGCTTTCTGTTTCTTGAATCGATCCCATTTTTTGATTTCGAACATTAGTTTTACTGCCCTTATTAACCCTTATCTTATGTTAGATGCGAGTCAACAGCCTGACCTCCTTGGCCTGACGGTTTGCTCGAACTTATCAGATTCAGCCTTTTGGCCAGTTGTAGATCCTTGCTTATCCGGCTCTGATATGATGCCACGTGATCCCACTGCTGATGTGCGATCCGGTCTGTCTGTCGCGCAGCTGCTGGCGTACCAGCGGTGGGGCGCCAGCTCGTACGCGCTGAACGTGGCGCTGCTGCTGCTGGGCGGCGCGCTCGTCAACGGGCCCTACGCGCTCATCACCACCGCCGTCAGCGCGGAGCTCGGTCCGTGCCGCACACACGCACACACCGACACCACCAACACCACCAACACCACCAACCCACCCACACACACTCACTCACACAAACATACAACCACACTCTCTCTCACTCACACACAAACACACACACACGCACCCACACGAACACTGAACCACACACAGTTTAAGTAGGATTATTAACCGCTCCATACAGTAGCGTCCATAGCCCAGTGGCTCGCGTCGACACAGTGTGATCGAAAGAGTTAAGCAACGAAGGGCGCGGTCAGTTTGTGGACGGATGACCGGTAGGGGCAAAATTTCATGGACGCTACCGTGCTTCGGAGGGGACGTAAGGCCGTCGGTCCCGGTTATTTTCAATGCTGGAAACAGTTGTTAAACCTTGTCGAAGAACTTCGGGTGGCTTGAGAACATTCGACACTAGGTTGGCCACCAATACGCATTGGAGCAGCGTGGTGGAGTATGCTTTAGACCTCCCGCAGCAGTGTCTGTGGGGGAGACCCGTGCCCAGCAGTGGGACGTCTATGGGTCGCAGCGAGCGATTATCCGCTCAATGCAACGCGTGCAGCCTAACCAACCCACACATTATATTGTATGAACTGGTAATACGGTTTGTCTGTCACAGGCTGCCAAATACAGACTCCAGTCTCCCACAGAGATGAAACTTAGTACGAGTACATATTCGTATAAGTCTACTAATCAGAGCTGTATTGAAATGCAATATTTTGTTGTTGAGAAACGCCGCCGCTGCAACCAGTATTGTTGTCGCGCCGCAACTGTACCGAGTAAAGACCTGCTTGAAAACTGGACACAGTTGGAGTGGTACTAGCTGTGTAACCCCATCATGCTCTTAACTTTACAACGAAGGTGTTTGTCCCCCGGCAGGCACGCACAGCAGCCTGGCGGGCGACGCGCGCGCGCTGGCCACCGTCACCGCCATCATCGACGGCACCGGCAGCATCGGTACGGCCGCCACTCCTACACTACACTACACTACACTACTATTAATTAAACGATTGAATGTATGGCTGCAATTAACTAACTGTTAAACGCTGGTATGTGTACTTGGGCAGAGTAACCCCTTACTCGTCTAGGTTTCACACAGATCACTGCCCCGCCTACTCGAAACATGCGCTTATATTGGGAAAATCTGAGTCAAGTCTCACCAAAGAACATCTAACAATTAAAATAATGAATTAATAATATTAGAAATAAGTCTATAAATTAATAAATGATTAATAATGATGTGTTCCTTAACACACAGTCATTTTAATATTAAATTAATAAAACTAGTAATTAAGGTAGGTAGATAATGATGCTTTCTAATTGGCAGTGCGTAACACTACACTACACACACCATGGTAGTTCGCCGGGCAGTGCCTGAAGTTGTATATGATAACGGAGACCACACTTTGATGTATCGTCATCTCGCTCACTCTCACAATCCATCTCACACACCAATGTTGCCACGTTACCAAATCCTTAGGAAATGGGATTATAATTCACTGATTCCCCAACCATGATGTAGACGTAATGTAGGTCATTACGTTTTGGGATTTTTAATTTAAACAATCGTTGATCAACTATTCATTTATTTATTTATTTATTTAAACGCTTTATTATACCTAAATATGGTACAAAAGGCGGACTTAATGCTAAGAGCATTTTCTGCCAGTCAACCTTTGGGCTCAGCAGAGAGAAGCTAAGGCGGTATATTTTAGAAATTGTGTATTACCTGAATACAGATGATGGATGTAAGCAATATTTTATTTATATATTATTACAAACATTTACAAACACATTAATGTGGTAACTTTTATATTAAGGAGATGGCAATACTAAATCCACACTAAAAATAAAGACTAGACCACAGAGAGTGAGACAGACATACGAAGGTACTCACTAAAGCCGTTGTGCCGCGTGTGGCCTCGTTGTATTGTATGTACAGTATGCGCAGCTATCGTACGCCGCCCGCTGCCATTCAAGTAACCTTTCTTCCGTGTAACAATTGTTTATTCAGAGTTTGTGTTCTGGTTTCATTTTGGTAGATACTTTCAATTAATGTGAGTGTCAGTGTGTGTGTGTGTGAGAGTGAGAGAGAGAGAGAGAGAACTACACTCAGTGTCTCTCGGGGCCACTATTATCTGATTATCTCTTAATTTATCATTAAGGCCGGCTCCATCGAAACGCGCGCACTGCTGACAGACGCACATGACATTGACGGTTACCGCCGAGACCTGATAGTCGACAACCACAGAATAATCGATGCAAATGTAACCACAGAGTATCGCCAATGTAGAGCGAGCCTGACAGGTCTGACGTGTTGGGTCTGTGGCGTAGAGTTGGGGCTAGAATAAATAAAATAACTTATTCTCCGACGTGTGTGTGATTTAACGACACACACACACATATACATAGAGGTATATGTGTGTGTATATATTTTAGTCTTGATATCTGTGTGTGTGTGTGTTGTGCGCAGGCGCAGCGATCGGGCCGATGCTGGCGGGCGTGGTGTCGAGCGGCGGCAGCTGGAGCGGCGTGTTCTACATGCTGATCGCGTGCGACGCGGCCGCGCTGCTGCTGCTGCTCAGGTAGCGACGCCAAGCCGACCGCTAGACCAGCGGGGCGCGATGACTTACACTTCAAACTTGTGAAATTGTTGAGGCTATTCGAGTGGGAATGTGCATTTATTCGATAATTTTTTTTGGTCCTTCGAGCCGGATAAATTTGTTCCGCCCACAGGATAGCGGGCGGCGAGTGGCGGCGGCTGCGCTACGAGCGCCGTCTGGCGGCGCAGCGCGGCGTGCGCATCGAGTAGCGGCAGCGACGCGTCCGCGACACTACCGCCGGTCTTCGGCTACAGTTTTATACGGACGACCATCTTGCGGCAGGATTCTACGATCCATATGAATCCATCCATAGGTTTTACTACTAGAGAGATATGCCAGGCACTGCAGGACTGTCCAGAATACAAACAGATAGATAATGTAATGAATGTTGTTGCAAAGTAGATTGAAAATAACTAGATGACAATGGATTTCCAAAAAGTATCGCGGTGCAGTTAACTATACGAGTATAATGGAGAATAAATGATCTGATCCATCTGATGACTCCGAACGAAGAGTCCGAGCGAAGAGTCCAGTCTACTAGATAAATTAAATTAATTTTTATTTTTTAATAGTAAAATGTGTCCAAATCTTTAACTTTAGTAGTCAAATTAAACGATAGATAAATTATTGAAGCCGTCAGTCCTCAAAGGTAGCAACGCATCTGTAACTCACTTGACGAGACAGGTCGTTCAATGTCTGTCACAGTTGTCACGGGCGGCGGCGGGGTGGCGGTGCGCTCGTGTGCTGCCTTATAAAACAAACGTCGGGAGGCTGGACGACATTTTTTTTAAATTTATAGATAGCAAAATTTCACGGTAGATAGATACTACAGAAAATAAATTTAAAAACACAAAAAGTTTATTGAAAAGGAATCAATATTGTAAGTCCGTTCTTATTACATTCTGTGGTCTGTCGAATAGGAGGAGGATATAGAGGACGACTTTTTGATTAAAGTAATTTAAATAATAAGAAATTAAATGTCATTTGCCGTTACTGTGAGCGATAGCGGGAGGAACTTGATTAGACACGATTCGCGCCACCAACGCGAATCGTGTCTAATCAAGTATTGTACCTACGAGTATTTATCTGTATGATTAGATCATTGTTAAGTCGAGTCGGTGCGAGCCTGCAGCCGGCGCGCCGGGCCGCTCTCGCCGGAACATTAGCGGTAATGATACAGGATGTTTATCTATAAATTAATTTTTAAATTAATTAATTATGAAACTCCAAAGGTTTGAGTGCGGCTTAATTCTTAAAAAAACTATAAAAATGTAAAAATTTTTATACCTGAATGATTCGTGAGTGTCTATATTCGTGTTTGAAATTACCGACTTACTCACGTGAGATTTAAGTCGGAAACAGGCCGACTAGTTTCGGTCGATTACGATGACCACCTTCAGGCGCGCCGCGTGACGGGGGTCATCGTAATCGACGAATCTTTATTTTTTTTGTCTTTCTCTATAATTGTACTTCACTCTCGACTTAACTAACATTGGTTGGGTTCGATAAAATGTATTTAGTTCAGGAAATGTATGAGATGGTTTGCATTTACTGAAACGACTTCAGATGTCAGATATTAATTTTTATATAAGGTTCTAAGCAATGTCTGTCTGTCCGCCGCGCACCAGTCACTGTATCGTGTAAACATCGACGAGCTGATGTTTAAAGTGTAAACTTACCAGTTTTTATAATGTTGTACCAATTGAAGTATTTTTATAAGGTAAACGCATTTATATTGCATGTCGTGTGTCCAGATGATGTATATATATTGTACAGATTAATAAAACCAAGTATTGCCAGGCGTGAAGTTTTATTGAAATTCATTGAAATATCCCCAATGAAGTAATAAATATTTATATATTTAAGCAACTTAGAAATAAAAACTTTCGAGAAGCCGCGATAACATACGTTCTCGAATAACAAACTAAATTGCTAACGTCACGACATCGGTAGCGTCGTTGTGTCGTGCCGTGCCGTGTCGTGCCGTGTCGCACCTATATGAAGGTCTTAGCCACGATACGATATATTGTCGTCAACGACTGCGAGCGCTCGTGCAGACTGCAGCTGGTGACGTCACGGCACCGTCAACAACATCAGTTACAGTCTGGTTAAAGGTGTTTATTTTCTGAACAAGTTCACTTAAACTAGTTTTCAATACATGGAATGTTTCTTACAGTTAATACATTTTTACGCAACTTCGACAATGACCAACAAGTACCTAGAGTGCAGACACATCGAGCCCATGTCCCACCTTCACTCCCACTCCCACTCCCACACCACGCGCATGTTACATTACGTTACACAGATGTATTACACCAATCTAAGATTACAACTAATCAACCATTCTGAATAGATAACGTTCTAAAAATAATTCTTGTTTTGAGGAAGAGATGGATGAAGTCCTTAGCTTCAGTTTTAAAAGTAAACAATATGTATTTGTTTGTTGTATTGTTAAGAGTAACTACCGAGTCTCTTGCCGCGTTCTTCTCGGTAGCATCAACTTTGTGAACCGGCGGCAGATTAAAAATGTAATTATTTTTATTAAGCGTATGTTAGCATCTGATGGCTGCGCTGTCATAGCGGGCAGTACATTGTCTACCTACTTCTATGAGAATTACTAGTTTTCTTACTTTAATATTTGATTGTTTGTTAATTAACATATTATTATTTTATTAATATCCATTTATTTACATATAGATTTATATTCGTGATTTTAAGTGTTAAAATTTTGAAAACTTCAAGAATCTCATTGTTAAGCCAGTATTGAACAGTTATTTGATACTGTCCGTCCGACTCACATATCATTCTAACATGTATACAAATACCATATAATGTTAAAATAAGTGAATCTGAAACTAATAATATATTTTAATATTATGATACAAAAATACTCTCAATAATTTCACTACATTATGTTTGATATCAATATATATTGTCTGCCAATCGGCACTTGGCCAGCGTGGTGGACTAAGGCCTTATCCCTCCCATTCAGAGAGTGCCACAGCCCTGCCCGTGCCCAGCAGTGGGACAAAGAAAGGGTTGCGATGATGATGTTTGATCCAAATTAATTATCAATAGTTAATTTCAAAGCTTCTGAGATGGGAACAAGCGGTGACAGCCCAGTGGTGGTCCCACTCTCCTCTCACTCGTTCAGAGAGGAGACCCGTGCCCAGCAGTGGGACAAAGAAAGGGTTGTGATGATGATGATGTTTGATCTAAATTAATTATCAATAGTTAATTTCAAAGCTTCTGAGATGGGTACAAGCGGTGACAGCCCAGTGGCTGTCCCACTCTCCTCTCACTCGTTCAGAGAGGAGACCCGTGCCCAACAGTGGGACAAAGAAAAGGTAGTGGGATGGGTACACACGTAATAATGAACTATTATAGTGTACGTCTCTTTTAGCGATTAAACTAATAAAATAACTAACAGTGATACGTGCAATCTTCCACAAGTTCTGGAACAAATCCCACCAGATTTCCTCCCACACCTTCCTCTTCATCAGATCATAGGTCTTCACTCATAAAATACCGGACAGCAATCGAGCTGTTAGAGATAGTAAATTACAACTTTGATTAAATTTGAAGGAAGCTATGACAGGTCACGTGACCAGCGGGCGACCAATCAAAACGGAACCGATGCACAAATATTGTGTGATGTCAGGTGCAAAGTACGGTGTCAGGCTTCGGGTAAAAGTTGGGAGATGAATATGTCAGGCAAATGTGTGGTCTGTGTGAGCTCTAGCTGGCTCAAGATGCTGTCAGGTGTCAGATTGGATCGGTCTACCGCAGGCGAGAGCCATGCTGTCGGGCGTCGGGTACGATGTCGGGCGCCGGGTACGATGTCGGGCGTAGGGTACGATGTCGGGCGTAGGGTACGATGTCGGGCGCCGGGTACGATGTCGGGCGCCGGGTACGATGTCGGGCGTCGGGTGCGATGTCGGGCGCCGGGTGCGATGTCGGGCGCCGGGTACGATGTCGGGCGCCGGGTACGATGTCGGGCGCCGGGTGCGGTCACCGGTCAGTCCGGCGAGAGGCCGGCTAGAGGCGGCCGAGCGGCGTGATGAAGGAGAGCGCGTCCCCGAGCGGCCCCCAGGCGGCGCGCCGCGCCTGGAACACGCCGGCCCACGCCGCCAGCAGCGCCGCCCACGCCACGCAGCCCGCGCCGCTCGCCACCACGTCTGCCGCACAACAACAATACATATTTAGCAACTTGAAGGGAAAAAACAAATAAATAAAAATATAGAACAAATCACCACCATAACACTGTAGTATTTTTAGTAGTAGCCTATATTATATTTCATGCACCCACAAAAATTCTGAATTTCAAGTTTAAGTCAAGGTTATTTACAAATAATATTTTACCCCAACTCAGGGATCGAACCTAGAACTTCATGACCACGTTCACTACACCAAATGATTTTACATCACTCACATCTTCTGATCTGCTTCTGCTCCTCGTAGGGCGGCTTGGTGAAGGCCTCGCGGAAGAACCACACGCTGTTCACGGCCCACGCGAACGGCAGGAACAGCAGGCCCACTGGAACCAACACGTTCAATCAAATCATCAATCTGATTGTAATAATAAATGAATCTTCAACTAATAATATTGTCATATATAAACATTTCTATCTACCTACATTGTATGTTATTCATTAGTAATGCATTACTAATGTGGGTACATTCAGTTTACAATGTCAAGTACCAACTGATACAAGCTCCTTAGCTGAATAAATCGTTCTTACGTTAAATAGTGTTTCATTACTAATTTCGAAAATTATAGATACTTTATTTATAAGACAGGGCTGCAACTCATACATATAGTTAGCTTCTGTTTGAGCAAGCAACCATGGTGCAACGACAACAGGACTGACAGTTGACGGGTAAGATAGATCCTGGAGAGGAGACTACTTGGGAAACAGTGCACAGGCCGCCCTCCAACCAGCAGGACTGATGACCTAAAGCAGTCTGCTTCAAAGTTAGGTTTCCGTTGCTGAGTCCTGGTCCGTTGGATCCAAAAGGCACAGGATCAGGAGTGGCACTGATTGAGGGGACCCTATGTCCAGCAGTGGACCATGAAGGGCTGATGGATGGATGGGCCCGAGGCTTGTTTGTGTGTGGGTCGCCTGGCTGGTTTGCAAAGCAATATTTATAATAGTGCACTTGCATACCTTTGAAGTACCACCTGCACAGATCCAGCTTTTGTTCATTCGGCAATCTATTTAAATCCATACTTGCAATCGCTGCCTTTACGTTTTCTCTTATTTTGTTTTTTTTTTCACATGAAATACCTAAAACGAGTAATGATTCACCATCAAATAACAATTTTTAGGAGAAACGAATGTCAAGTATTGTCAAGTCAATTAGATTTGATTGATTATTAATTTGTCACTGGGCACTACTGGCAGTTCAGTTGGCACTCCCTGGCTGGCAGTCAATCAAAGTCACAATCACAAGTTTAGTTTTATCAATGATCACAAGTCAAAGTCACATCACAAGACATTACACCATAGATTATATATCTTTTTTCAAACATTTGTCTACTTTACGTTCCTTTATAGGTATAATTCGTTAAAATAAAATTATAACTTAAATCTACATTTTTTTAAACTTATTTCTAAATTCGTTTTTATATATTTTTTTGTATAAAACCATAAATTAATTTAAATTAAAGGACAAAACATTAATTTGTTAAAGTGAAATAGTTACAAATTCAATCACACTTTGTTAATTCTTCACGCTCATACGGCTGGGCCAATTTTGATAAAATTTGGTATGGAGTTGGACTGACTGATTGACTGACTGACACTCTGGATTAACATTTAATATAATAATATACGAGTATAGGTAATGATATTTTTTTACCCCGATACTGGTACACTTGGGATAAAAAATCAATTTCCATATTTTTTCAATATGTACTATAAATTTTACGCGAGCGATGCCGCGACCAGCAGCTAGTAAAATGTAGGCAAGACAATATTGTTGAATACTCACAGTTATTTGTGCAAAACGAAACGAAACACATCAAATGTACTCTGTGATCAACTCAATGAATGACAGTGTCATTCATATTTCATCCTCTCCTCTCCTCATTCATCGAACGAAACAAAAATGGCGTAATTTGTTGAACTAATGTCAGATTAGTGAAAATGTAAAATAAATAAAAATGTTTGAGACAAGCAAACATGTGTTCTTGTGTATCGCCGTCATTCTTATAAATTCAAAAACATGTAAGTAGACAGTTTGTTTATTTAACTACCAGTTAACAATTCTTATTCGTATTGTGGTTGTATGTTTGCTAACATTTTTTGTATTTTCACATTTCTGCCCAATGTTTTTGGCCTTGGTAATATATTTGGACATTCCCGTATGTTTATTAGTATTAGCAGTCGAAGCCTTATCCTAAAAAACGCTGGATTTTAGTTATGTCTTAAAGATTTTGATGTTTGTTATTGCAATTTAATTCTAACGGAATTTTTTTTCTATATGGGTAATACCCTTTCACTTTTCCCCCCGAGGAGCCTCTTCTATTCTCTAATTACAGTTAGTTTGAATTCCTCACACAGACCAAGTCATAATTATAATTTTCTTACACAAGTAAGATTTGACCGTTTCATTTGGCATTATTTTGAACCGAATTTCAAAGTTTGAAATATCTTCTGAGTCTAATAGTCTAATATAATGTTCTGAGTCTAAGTTAATGTAATACACACTTCTTTCGCTTCATTAAATCAATTTTTGAATGACTAGGTATACTGTGTACTATCAATGAATTGTATGCAGGCTCACTGCCTCATTATTCTAGTGTTCGTAAGCAGGACTGCTAACGCTGCTAAGCCAGTGGTTATGGGTTGGATCCCCGGCATTCCCCGGCCTGGGTTTTTCTTGAAACTGAAATTCCCAGTAGCTTGGAGTTTGGAATT
The DNA here is from genome assembly GCA_944567765.1 of Carterocephalus palaemon. NCBI lineage: Eukaryota > Metazoa > Arthropoda > Insecta > Lepidoptera > Hesperiidae > Carterocephalus > Carterocephalus palaemon. Next base: position 32,422 of record OX155667.1, read on the forward strand.
GCCTATTACCTGGGACCGAAGCATGGCTGGTCAGAAGTGGCTGAACACTCACCTCTGGCTACCCCATCCGGGAAATAAGGCGTGATGTTATGTATGAATAATGAATTGTAAACTGAGTCGGCGATAATTGTTTGTTTACATGTTACATTTCCTTGCGATCAAGGAAACGTTTACAAAGCTGTTGGTACATCTAATAAGTAGGACATCCATTGATAAATGCAATTACCTGCAAGGTGACTTGAACACCTCAGAATAATAATTATGTGAAATTACATTTGCACCATAAGAATTGTTACAGATAATATATTTTATTTTATCTGTTTTTTATTCTATTTAATAAGTACACCAACAAGATTCACACCTCTCATGAACCTTGATGAACTTAATTCATGCTCCGTTACAAACATAAGTGCATGCAAATTACAATAAGTTAAGTGAAACAATAAACAATTGAAGACTTATGGTCCGAGTCTACTCACTAGTAACTATCACTAGATTTACTATAGCTACAACCCATAGACATCCCACTGCTGGCCACGGTAGCTGCGGGAGGTCTAGAGCATGCTCTACCACACTGCTTCAATGCGCATTAGTGGAGAGAATTACTATTAACGGACTAACTAAAATAAAGCCAACTAACTGTCAGCAATAAAAATATGAATGGCAAACGTTAATATTAGTAAGCAGTTGGACGTCCATGGGTCGCAGCATACACAGCGTACCATACGATATTAGTAAATATTAGCCATAGCATAGGGCGACCTTCGCCACGCTCCAGTGTCCAAGGCCGAGGGGCTGCGAGCAGTGAGTGTGTGAAAATACACATGTGCCCAACGTTGGCGCGCAAACATAACACGCCACGTGACCCCGCGTGACGCTGCCCTACAACAAACTGCCACTGTCCATTCAAATTTATTTATTCCAAGTTTAGTCAATCAAATATTGTTTTTATTATTGCTTTCATGTTTACATAACACTTTTTGAATGATAAGAAATGCGAAATGTGCATCGAAATTAACGTAACTGACTAAGTTAATTGACAAAAGTTATCTAATAAATTTGTTCAATGACTTATTTTTTCTCGATAGCGACTGCCTAACCTCGATCTGGGGCCATTAAATGTTCCCAAAGGCCTCTGAAATATATTTGCATATGCCTTGACCTCCCCTGGACAAATCTCTTCTAGGAAAGACTCTCCAGCATGGAGAGGAGAGCTGTGCTCAGAAATGACTATATTGCCATTTGGCAGGTCTTCAGCTGGGCACAAAGCACTCCCAAGGCTCCCCGGCACATTCCCCCGGCCCAATCATAAATGGCTATCATGATAGTGTTAGTGTGTGTAGTCGCTAACTTCTGAGCGGGTCCTGCATGATGAATAAACTTCGGCACTTTACCATCTCAAATATCATCAGCCTTTGAGATCCACTGTTGAACATAGTACTCTCCTAAGACATCCCACTAACAGATCCTGTGCCTTCTGAATCCTACGGTTTCCGGTAGTCTTCTTCAGCTCACACCACCTGGTGTGAGCAAATTTGCTCCTTTTCCGAGGTGTCCACCTTCTCGAGCGAAATTTACTCCTTTTTCCGAGGCGTGCTCCTCCGACCATACCATTTATTTATGTATTTTATATAAGAAAACATAGTAATTAACATAAGAAAACATCAAACACTTAAATAAATTCAGCTCTTACCAAACCAAATTTTAAAATAATGTCAGTAGTTAGCTATGTCAAGTTTTATACATGTATAAACTGAAACATACAATCATCTCAAACACTCGTTCGTATAAGCGACGGGAGCAGACCGGGTGACGTCATTGCAGTTCAGCTGGAGAATGTGTTGTCCGTGTCCCAACCCGGGTGTCGCTATGGTTGCAGGGGCGGCGGAGCTGGTGCTGTACAGCCCGGGCGAGCCGGAGTACACGGACGTGCTGGTGCGGCGCGTGCACGACGACCTCACGCTGGTGTGCGAGCTGCGCGACGCGCCCGGCGTGCCCGCGCCCGCGCCCGCGCCCGCGCGCGCGCCGCGCCTCTACGTGTGGAACTACGACGGCGGGAACGGCACCGCGGGCAGCAGGTGCGCGTGTTGCCAGTGCTTGTAGTGTCACAGCAGATGGAGTACCTTACGAGTTTGCACTGATGCCGTTCGGGTTCCAGTGCGCCCACATTCCTGGTCCGGGACGGGGCGCACTAGAACCCAAACGCTGACGTTGAAGCTTGCCGCTCCGTCTCGCTCGCTCGTAATAATTGACAACATTTGTAACTCTTGAAACTAAAAGTACGGTTTCTTTATTTTTGCACTACCAACAAACGATAAGGCTATCCCTGTCTCCGCGCAGGCCGTGGCCGGAGACGGCGGGCGGCGGGCGGCTGGTGCGCGCCGATCTGCAGGTGTCCGACAGCGGGCTGTACATGTGCTCCGCGCCGCCCTTCAGCGTCGCCAAGTACATCCTGGTGCAGCCGCGCGGTCAGTGCCTCTCGCTCACTCTCGTAAGGCTATCCCTGTCTCCTCAGGATTCAGTGGATCCGTCAGGCACAGAATGACGCTCCCATTTTAGACTTTTACCAACAAAAAAAAATCAAACGAACCACACATTAATTACATTCGCCGAATAATACGCTACTGTAGACAATATTGTCTTTCCATTTGGGGATAGAATGTTAACATTCTGGGCTACATATAATTGTCCATGGGAGAAGCACGCTTTTTCTAAGTTCACCCCCGCTACCTTTAATGATTGCCCTTGCGCTTTGTTAATGGTATATCATAGCGAAACTAAATTTTTTGCGATTTCTACATTATTTGATTTTAGGTCGCATTCCATATATTACATACACACACCTTGCAAAATAACAAGCTCTGTCCAGAGCTAGTTATTTAGCGAAGTGTAACCGGTCCGTGTGCTGCAGATCGCACGCAGTGCGCGCGCGGCGCACTTAGCGAAGTGTAACCGGTCCGTGTGCTGCAGGTCGCACGCAGTGCGCCCGCGGCGCACTTAGCGAAGTGTAACCGGTCCGTGTGCTGCAGGTCGCACGCAGTGCGCGCGCGGCGCACTTAGCGAAGTGTAACCGGTCCTTGTGCTGCAGGTCGCACGCAGTGCGCGCGCGGCGCACTTAGCGAAGTGTAACCGGTCCGTGTGCTGCAGGTCGCACGCAGTGCGCGCGCGGCGCACTTAGCGAAGTGTAACCGGTCCTTGTGCTGCAGGTCGCACGCAGTGCGCGCGCGGCGCACTTAGCGAAGTGTAACCGGTCCTTGTGCTGCAGGTCGCACGCAGTGCGCGCGCGGCGCACTTAGCGAAGTGTAACCGGTCCTTGTGCTGCAGGTCGCACGCAGTGCGCGCGCGGCGCATTCTGGTGCGGCGCGCGCTGCGTGCTGGCGGGGTACGTGTGCGACGGGCGGCGCGACTGCCTGCACGCGGAGGACGAGGCGCCGCACATGTGCTCGCCTGCGCCCTGCCTGCGTGAGTATGGCGCCGCGCTGGCGTGACGTCACCATCCGTTTGGTTAAACGTGTTAAATACGAGCTAACGACAAGTGTTCAGGTCAGGTCAGTGGTACAGTCTCATGCCGCCGCTAGATTTAGTACAAGCCTTTTTGCCAATCAGATACTACAACATGAGATATTTTATTCCCTAATATCACTAAATACAAAATTTCAAATTACAATTACAAATTATATTGTCAATTAATCATTAAATATCAAATGTCAATGTCAAATATTATATTACAAAACTAAATTGTCAAACATTACTCTTGTGTCACGTGTAACATGTGACGGGGGTGCGTGTGTGCATGTGTACATGTGTGCGCGTGCGTGTGCGCAGGTAGCGACAAGCTGAACTGCTCGTCGGGGCGCTGCATCTCGGAGGGCGCGTGCTGCCGCGCGGCGGGCCCGCTGTGCCGCCAGCACGCCTGCTGCGCCGAGCACGCCAAGTACTCGCGGCTGGACCCCCTCGGTGACTGTTTGTTATGTAACACGTGTAGGGAGAACGTGTGCACGTGTACACGTGTGCAAGTGAGCACGTGTGTATGTGTGCACGTGTACATGTGTGTACGCGTGTACGTGTTCATATGTGCACGTGTTCATGTGTGCATGTGTGCACGTGTGCGAGCAACGACAAGCTGAATTGCTTGCTTGCTGAATAAAAATTTTAATGTCTATTAAAACACTACGTATGTAGTTTTAATATCTTAAGTTTTACCTCTCGATTTTATTGTGTCTCAGAATGACGCACCGTACATTATGCCCTGTATGACGCGCGTGTTGCGTGTTGCGCCATGTTGCAGGCTACGCGGAGGTGGACTACCCGCCGCTGTTCGAGGACCGGCGCGCGCCCGACGACTACGGCTTCATCCAGAGCACCATCTACACCGTCACCGGTCAGTGCACGCCGACACACACACACACACACACACACATTTTTTATTTTTTATAAATTACATATATAAAAACTGACAAGAACCGTATAATATAAGCATAATAATTAGAGCAACTAATATGTCTGTTGCAGCGTGCGCGCTGATCTTCATGATCGCGGTGGTGCTGCTGGTGTCCGCGCTGTGCAAGATGCACATGAAGCGCGCCGCGCTGCGGGACTACGCGCACGCGCGCCGCGCCACCGCCAGACACTATGAGGTGAGCAAACACTCTCCCCCCTCCACTCACACCTCCCCACCCCTCTCGCTCCCGCTCGCTCCCTCTCGCTCTCTCGCTAGTCTCAGTTGTCCCTAGGACTGGAAATAGATTTCCGATTTTTCTCTTTGATAGTCGGATTCGATAGTCTGATCAGACAATTTGAAGTCACTCGTGTCATACATTTGTTTGCATACGTAATACACATACGATCCGATAGTCGGATCGGACGTACGAGTATGTACGGAACGAGTGCCTTCCGATTGTCTGAGCAGACTATCGGATCCTGCCCAAGTCCCACCTACTATGTGACGTCACGTTATAGTAATTAATGAGGTGACGCAATCGTTTTAGTTGTAATCAAATCTATGGATAATGTAACGTACCGTAACAAGCATCGACGCGCGCTGACGCGCGTGTACGGCCAGTTCACCGTTCCATCTTCAAAAAATCAAAAATCAAATCAATAAATTATTTGTTGCCACAAAAAAAAATTACTACTACTAATTATAAAAACAAAATACAGTAAATGGGAATAGGGGGTGGCGCTCAGCTTTAGCCGACAAGGATTGATCCTATGCAGCACTGGTTTTCATCCACCTCCTATCCCTGAGCTGTTGGGTGGGACCCACCAACCACCCGTGGCCCCGCCGACCTCATGTCATGAGGGCCGAATCATGGGAGACAAGTTCCCTGTCTGTGGGGGCCTCTACAAATTATTTTCGTCTTCCTTGTCCCTTTCTCCACTCGACTCTCCCCCACGGGGGCTGGACAACACACTTACGCCTCTGGCGTCCGTGTTTGATACCTCCTCTCTGTTGGGTGGGACGTGGAGTCTATCTTGATTAACTTCTGTGGTCACAACATGGTCGCCATCTCTTCTGCTCCTCCAGCAGCAGGCGCGCTACCCGCCGCGCTACGAGTCCACGCGCCTGCTGGCCGGCGCGCCCGGCAGCCCCGGCAGCCCCGGGAGCCCCGGCAGCCCCGCGCGCAGCCCCGGCAGCCCTGCGGCGCAGCCCCTGGTATGTATTGAGCTGGCGTCCTGCTGTTGAGCACCAATCTCCCGCAGCCACAGACGAGGGAGGTCTGCAGCCACACCACTCTGCTGTGCAGGGTTAGAGGCCAGTGTCGACTGAATTTTTTTGTATCTCTCGCAGAAACAGACGAGGGTCTAGAGACACACCACTGCCTTGGAGGGTTAGTGACCACCCAGTGTCGACTGAATAAGGCTTAATCCTTGTCGAACTATAGATTTGCAATTGAACACAACCGAAGCCTAAGGCTTCACATGTCCTCCGAAGTAGAGAAACGTCCATGAAATGTTGCCTTTGCCACGTGGCTGCACACTCGGTGTATCACAGTGGGACAAGGAAAGTGTTGTGATGATGGCATTGTGGCCGGCAGGCGTGCGCGGCGGAGGGGGGCGGAGGCCTGGAGGAGGGGGGCGGAGGCCTGGAGGGCGGCGGGTTCGGGCTGGCGCGCCTGTCCGACATGTTCTGCTCGCGCTACAGACAGGTACACCCGCCACAGCTGACTACCGACTACTGACTACTGATGTGCTCCATGACATAACACCACGTCTGTAGTTATCTGAAGGGATAGCCAGAGGCGTGTAGCATACGTGACGTCTTGGAGCACTCACTCGTTGCATCAACTTCTCAATCATATAAATGTAAATATGTGTCGCAACAAAGGATATTGTACTTTTAGCAATCAGAAATGAAGAACAAATAAAATAAAAACATGTTCAAACAAGTTCCAGCTTCGGCATCGCATGCAAAAAAATATGGAACGTACTTACAGCAAAGTAGCGTAGGTACCGACAACCTTACCGTTCGACGGCTGAGCAGAAAGTGAGCTGTTGTTGGCCGCGTTTGGCTCGGGTTGTTGACCGATTAGTGAGGGTAGCAGCTTTTTTTTTTAATAATATAGATAGACGGACAAACAGACATACGGGCCACCTGATGGTAAGTGGTCACCGTCGTCTATGGACACGTGCGACACCAGGGGTATTACAGGTGCGTTGCCTGCCTTGAAGGAAGCGTTTCACACTCTTTTTGAAGCGCTCCCAGTATGGCTTATAGTATGTACTGTATTATTACTAGCTTACTGGCTCAGCGCCTAGACTTGTGCCCGGTCTATGGCAATATATTCACCGCTTATTGCATGGGACCTGAACATATAGAATAGCATTATATCTCTTCTCTTTAAGTAGTTTGTAGTTACCTAGACTTTCGTTAAGCGTGTCTTATTAGTCTTATCACCTCATAGCGAAATAAATTATTTGACTTTGACTTTGACATATCTGGAGGCCTGCACCGCCTGTCCACTGTCCACCGTCCACTGTTCACTGTCCAGGTGCCGACCCGCGGCGACGTGGAGATGACGGCGGTGGCGGCGCCGGCGGCCGCGCCCGCGCTGCCCGCCTACCGCAGCCCCGCCTGCTGCGACCTCGACCTCGACCTGGACCTCGACCTCGACCTCTACCCCGCGCCCGACCTCGCCAGGTAACATGCAGGAGGCTCCGGGTACCACTTAGAACACTTACGGAACAAGCTGCACCTCGCCAATGTATACCGGTATTTACCGGTCGGTATTTCCCGGTGTTACCGGTATTTCCCGGTATTACCGGTATCTGCTCGGTATCACGGGTTTATCCGCGTGCAAGTCTTACTAATGTTGACAATTTCTTAATGTAACGTAGGTAACATACAGCAATTTGTAACACTTTATAATTGACGTCTCTAAATTAATCTTTTGATCCGGGGAAATTGGTTCCTGTGAAAAAAAAACGTTCGATTTTCAATCGATATTTACTATTGATCGATTTTAATCGATATTTACCATTGATCGATTTTTAATCGATGATGACTATCTGCAATCATGATCGGCCGAGCTGCGGGTGAAGCTAGATTGTGATCAGTGGTAATCGCCAGCTAGTAGGTTATCCATTCAGGCAGCGTGTGGTACCGCTCGCGGCTCCAACAGTAACCCTGCCTGCCTGTCCCCAGCTGCGGGCGCGCGCTGAACTACGCGGGCGGGGAGCTGCCGGCGCGGCGCCGCCCGCTCACGCTACAGCTGGGCCGCTTCCAGGTGGGTTGTGCAACAATATCAATAACAATCATATAATCAATCAATCAATAACAAGCTTTAGTGGCTGGATTCAGCAGGTCGGAGTGGTGTCATTTACATGAGATGTCGCGTCACTGAGATTTCATATGGCAGAACAAAGTTTGCGGGGTCAGCTAGTTTTATTTTATAACTCTTATTATTATAATCCTAGTTTACTTTTTACTCGATTGTTTATACTAAAAAACAAATAAATATATTACTTTTATTCTTCTCACATCATTAAGGCTTCACGCTACACGGTTTGTGTGTGTGTGTCACCAGGTGAGCCTGCCGCGGTTCGCGCGGCGCGAGCTGCCGCGGCCCGACACGCCCACGGTGGCGGAGCCCGAGGCGGGGCTGCGGGCGGCGGGGCTAGGGGTGGGGGCGGGGCGGGTGCGCGCGCGCGACACGTACACGCTGAACGGGCGCACCATCCGGCTGCTGGGCGCCGAGCTGCGCGACCTGCCGCGCCCGCCGCCCTACGCGGAGGCCGTGCGCTACAAGCCCTACGACGAGGTGACCGGCTCTATCGATCAAATAAATATTTACAGAAAACCGGTATTTATGGAATACCGATATTTTTTATAACCGGTATTTTAAGAAACCGGTATTTTTGGAGACCGGTGTTTATTAGAATACCGGTATTTTTTAACCGGTTGTATTCAATTCTATTGGGAAATCTGGTTCAATAATTAGAAGAAAAAAAAATTTTTTGCTTTAAAAAATGTTTAATTGAAGTCCGGTAAGATGATGTATCTATATATAATGTGAGCTGTGTGTGTGTGTGTGTGCAGGCGTGCGGGCCGCCGCCGGAGTACGCGGGCGAGCGCGCGGGCGCGGAGGCGGCGGCGCGCGCCGGCGTGGAGCCGCCGCCGCGCTACGACGACCTGCCCGCCACGGTGAGTATCATAGACCGACACCGCAGGCGTGCGGGCCGCCGCCGGAGTACGCGGGCGAGCGCGCGGGCGCGGAGGCGGCGGCGCGCGCCGGCGTGGAGCCGCCGCCGCGCTACGACGACCTGCCCGCCACGGTGAGTATCATAGACCGACACCGCAGGCGTGCGGGCCGCCGCCGGAGTACGCGGGCGAGCGCGCGGGCGCGGAGGCGGCGGCGCGCGCCGGCGTGGAGCCGCCGCCGCGCTACGACGACCTGCCCGCCACGGTGAGTATCATAGACCGACACCGCAGGCGTGCGGGCCGCCGCCGGAGTACGCGGGCGAGCGCGCGGGCGCGGAGGCGGCGGCGCGCGCCGGCGTGGAGCCGCCGCCGCGCTACGACGACCTGCCCGCCACGGTGAGTATCATAGACCGACACCGCAGGCGTGCGGGCCGCCGCCGGAGTACGCGGGCGAGCGCGCGGGCGCGGAGGCGGCGGCGCGCGCCGGCGTGGAGCCGCCGCCGCGCTACGACGACCTGCCCGCCACGGTGAGTATCATAGACCGACACCGCAGGCGTGCGGGCCGCCGCCGGAGTACGCGGGCGAGCGCGCGGGCGCGGAGGCGGCGGCGCGCGCCGGCGTGGAGCCGCCGCCGCGCTACGACGACCTGCCCGCCACGGTGAGTATCATAGACCGACACCGCAGGCGTGCGGGCCGCCGCCGGAGTACGCGGGCGAGCGCGCGGGCGCGGAGGCGGCGGCGCGCGCCGGCGTGGAGCCGCCGCCGCGCTACGACGACCTGCCCGCCACGGTGAGTATCATAGACCGACACCGCAGGCGTGCGGGCCGCCGCCGGAGTACGCGGGCGAGCGCGCGGGCGCGGAGGCGGCGGCGCGCGCCGGCGTGGAGCCGCCGCCGCGCTACGACGACCTGCCCGCCACGGTGAGTATCATAGACCGACACCGCAGGCGTGCGGGCCGCCGCCGGAGTACGCGGGCGAGCGCGCGGGCGCGGAGGCGGCGGCGCGCGCCGGCGTGGAGCCGCCGCCGCGCTACGACGACCTGCCCGCCACGGTGAGTATCATAGACCGACACCGCAGGCGTGCGGGCCGCCGCCGGAGTACGCGGGCGAGCGCGCGGGCGCGGAGGCGGCGGCGCGCGCCGGCGTGGAGCCGCCGCCGCGCTACGACGACCTGCCCGCCACGGTGAGTATCATAGACCGACACCGCAGGCGTGCGGGCCGCCCCCAGAGTACGCGGGCGAGCGCGCGGGCGCGGAGGCGGCGGCGCGCGCCGGCGTGGAGCCGCCGCCGCGCTACGACGACCTGCCCGCCACGGTGAGTATCATAGACCGACACCGCAGGCGTGCGGGCCGCCGCCGGAGTACGCGGGCGAGCGCGCGGGCGCGGAGGCGGCGGCGCGCGCCGGCGTGGAGCCGCCGCCGCGCTACGACGACCTGCCCGCCACGGTGAGTATCCATATTATTATATCATAAACAGTTTGTCTTGCTTTTGCTCAATACATACAACAAATGTGCGCAAGCGAGACAGAGAGCGGTTCTCAGTTGCGATGCGCATGACGTCAGCGCTGCGGGCGTGCGGCGTGCACTCGCCCCCCCCTCGCTGAGCCAGCTACACGTAGTACTACACTTATTAATCTGTGGTTCAAAGTGACACACCGTCTCCCACGCTCAACAGCGGGGAGGTCACCGCCGGGGCTCACCCCTGCAGCAATTGCCCGGATAGAAGGACCATCCTTACATCCGAATTCCCTCACGCGGGAGCGCTCACAGCGCCGCGAAAGAGGAGGAGAGGTTTCGTTCGTTTTTCAAAGTGACATTGTGACTAGGTATGCCTACGTATCCAGTTAACCAACTACTAAAATGTGTTGTGTGTCACGTCAATTGTGTGTTTTTTATTTTATCAATTTAATGTTTATAATGTGATATATTTTATTATTACTACTACTATTAAGTATTACTTTCTTTATATGAATTTACAATGCATATTAAATAAATAAAAATATCTCGCTGCACTCCGTGTCCATATTATAAACTAAAGTGTGTCAAATTTCATACGCCTCCGTCCACGTGATGTTCGCAAGGAAAGGTACCAACAAAGTATTTGTTTCACCTATTAATTATTGTAACACTTTTCCCTTTCCAGGTCGATCCGTACCTGTATCTGGACGACAACGGCAACCAGCCCGGCCGGGGGGACCGGGGTTCGGATCCGGGCCGAGCCTGCGGAACTAACCATCTGGCTGATGCTGCTGGCGATCAAACGGGTAACACTACTAGTGATGTAGCAGGGGATCTGGCTAGTGATGCCCCGAGGAATACAACGGGTTTCATCCTTCCCACCATCGTGATAGACGACGACAACTCGAACGCGCTCCGCGAGACGATCAGCTCAGTCATAGACAACCTGCCTGCCATAGACAGCGACGTGAACGCGAACGACGCCGAGCTCATAGACAATGTCGGGCTGTAGAGCCTAGTGCTGGCTGCTGCTGACGTGTGTGTGGTGTGATGGTGCGGCCACACCGGCGGTTGTGTCGCGAGAACGGTTCTCGTTCATGTATAACATCTGTATATAACATCTGTGTATAACATCTTGTAGATAATATTATGTTGTATAACACGATCGATGCGTCGCGACGTAATATTGCTGAAAATTAATTAATTTTCCGTTCCTCGGTATCATTGTTACCGGAAATGTTATTTTACATTGTAATATGAATGTAAATTGTGTTAATATGCATAATTGTTCTTTAAAATATGTAATCTCGTGTTATATAATGTTATACATGTAATGTAATCGCATTTAGTTGTAAAGCTAATGTGATCGGTGTTGTCATATGTTTTCATCATAATGTTATCGTGTCGTTGTTACATGTGTGGAAGCACCATTACATAACATCGCTATAGACAACAATATTTTTCTAAGAAAAGCAAGTGTAGGTCGAAATGAGGTCATTTTTAAAATGCGTACAAAAATGGGCATTCTGATAATTAACTAAATATCTACTTAATAAAGATCTCAATAGCACGAACAGAAACAGGACCAATCATTTAACATTTCTAACCTTTCAATATCGAGTTGTTGATCTTCTTTGAATTCATACTCACATAGAGCTAGTCGACCTAGAGTTATAGAGAAAGTATTTAAATACTGTCTTTTTATTACGTATATTCTTGCATTAAACTTAAAATCGCACTGTCGACCAATCTTGCACAATTAGTGAAACCACTTAGTAGTTTTCGCTCAGTGTTGCCATACCGTTGAATATATCTACCATTTTAGTAGTTTTTATTGTTGTTATAATTATTGAATTGTTTATAACAATGTTCTCTGCGATGTGTAAATATTTATAATTTTAAGTTTTACATAAGTTTACCGTGATCGAAGAGTGATTATTATTATTAAATGAATAGGTGTATTACGTTTTATCACTAGAATATTGTTTGTGTACAGATAATAAAGGGTACTGGTTTCAGTAATGATAATATGTTGATTACGCTAAGGATATCTAGCTAGAGTATACGCCACCGTGGCCCATTGCAGTTTGGTTGGGATAAGTAGTGACACAAACCATATTTACTGTCGCGGGCGCGACACAGTTTACTCAGTATACCTAGCTTAGATCATTCTCAGTCTATCACCTTATAGATATAATATTTTACAATAAAATGTGTATAACGAAGCGAACAAACATAGGTCACAATATTGTACCGGTCGTCCGCGGCGCCATGACAGGCTGCGGAATCTAATAGAAACTACTTTTTTCTGGTAGTAATTTTAAAAAAATCATATTGGCATTGGTAACATTATGTCATGCGGTTGGCGTATTAATATCGTATTTATCATGAAATATTAGCAAATGATCTAAACGTTATATATAACGTGTAAAAATGTGTTTATGGATAAAATATAATCGGAATGGAAAGGATTTTGATAAATTTTATAGTGAATAATTTAAATTAGAACTGACACGTGATCAAATGGATGTCGACCGACAGTGTTGCCAGGCTGGTCTCGACACACCCGCGCGGGCGACCTATGCTCTTATATTTTTATTTCTTTGCAATTAATGTCACTAAAACATTGGTATTTTTTGTAAAGCTAATGGTAATTTAATATTAAATAAACACATAATGGATCTGTGTAGAGCTGCGCTGCTCGTGCACCTTGAGAATGACGTCACAAATGACGTCACCTCTATCGCTTCCCAGCTTTCACTTTTATTTTTCCGATAGGGATCGGTCCGTTTTATGAAATTTTAATTCTCGAATCTCGGCGCGCCAAATAGACTATGCCACTGAAAAAAGTGCGTGTATAACGTATTCAAACAAATGTATGGCACCGTCCGAGTGCCTTCAGACTGTCGATCCGACTGTCGGAGAGAAAAATCGGAAATGTATTCTCAGCCTAAATGTAATTTTGGTACGATTTTTGATTAAGATTGAGACGGATTCTCTGTCTACGTTTTTTAAGTATATTGCTACCTTATTTGGTTCTACAATAAATTTTGTGACACCCAAAAAGAAAATCTGAATGTGAGCAATATTTGTCACTCCCACGTTTTTATTATGCATTAGATAATAATAGGAAACGAGCACGAAGCACTCTTTATAGAGAGAGAATATTCTTTGTTATGTAGTATTCTTACTACCGTGCATTATAAATATAAATAAATAGCATTATACAAAACAAATAACTTTTAACCAAGAATATGTGAAGGAGTCAATGCGACTCACCGACAACTGCCCACTGCGCTGTTCCAACTCTTTATTCATAACAAATTCATAAAACTATTTTAGTTAGTTTTTCCTAAGGCAGGTCAGGCACCTGTGTAGGATTAGCTATTCACTCAATGATCAATAGCTAATCCTTTGCCTTTTATTGATCAGTTAGAATAGCATTATACTTGTATCTCTTTTCTTTAAGTAGTTTTTAGACTTTCGTTGAGCGTGTCTAAGGGAACATACCCATACTACGTGACCTATTTTTTAAGTTTTTTCGACCCCTCCCTCCCCTCGGTGACCATTCGTAGTATATGCCAAGACCCCCCCCTCCCCCTTGAGTTTTCACGTAGTAATTCATAATTATGATTTTTAATCATTTCACAGGCAAAAATTGAAAAAAAAAAAAAAATTGGCTCATACTCGTCTTTATTGCATAAGACTGCATGCATACTTAAATTACTAGTGAATTATGTATTATGAAAAAGAACAACATTTGTGAAAACATATTGCTATAGAGTCTGTAACTTACAGTAACTTAATTTACGAACACAACAATTATTTTCTGTTTAATCACATTAATATTCATCTCATACGTCTTCAACAAATACATTTCCAGCATCAATCCACTTGGATACATCGTTGAAGAAACTTTTGATATGACTGCCCCCTTGGCAGTCATATCAAAAGTTTCTTCAGTCTTCGTTATCTCTTGTTCATCGATATTACAAAGCGCTAAACACCGCGCTATATTCGAATATAGGTCGAAAAAATACGAGATTCCTCTCATTAAAATCGACTACGTGACAAAGACCTGAGCCCCCCCCCGCTCCTGTGACTGACCGTAGTATTTTAAAGACTCCGCTCCCCCCCCTAAACGGGTCACGTAGTATGGGTACGTTCCCTAATCACCTCATAGCGAAATAAATTATTTGACTTTGACTATATTCAAATCCAATTCAGAATTTGACAGAAACAAGACAACACACTTTATAAGTTTATAGCTATAATATGCTTATTAATTTGTTATGAATAAGGCTTTGAATTAGTAGCGACACGAATTGTTATCTAATAAGTACTTAAATATTGTTTAAATTGCGTACGCTCGCACCTCCACCGCCTCTCTCTCTTCGACGGGGAGTGTGCGAGCGAGACGGCGGCATGCGGCCGTCGCGGTGACGTACCGTGAGCTAGAATAGGACGAAATATAATGCGGGTAGTTTCATAGACAGTTGTTTTGTGGACATGAAGGTAGCTAACGAACACGCAGCACATTGTTATTACTTTTCTCAGTTAAGTTGTTAAAACTAAGATGTAATTAACAGTCTATTATTGATTATGAGGTCGCCTCCTTGGCTCGAGGTCCTCGGTTCGATTCCCGGCTCGGGCAAAATATTATTGAGTTTTTCTATCTTGAAATTCCCGGCAGCTCGGAGGCGATGTAGTGTGGCGAGCCTACCGCACTACGGGGACGAAACAGAGGGAGAAGTGGGCGTATACACCTCTGCTTACCCCTTCGGTAACATTAAGGCGCGATGATATGCTATGTCTATATTGTAGACAAGATGGTACCCCACCACCCGCATTGTATTCGATAGAAAATTTAATTATCAATTTTTATTATTAAAAATTTAATTAGTAATTTGGCCGTAAATGTATGATACGGTCGATACAATGTTATCACAATACGGTAGTACTAGGTACGTTCCCGGGAGCGACAATAAGGAGGACATATCACTGAGCTTGGAGCATAGCGTTGTTTTGTTTGGCGGGGATAAGGCTACCCACACACTGGCGACTGTCGCGCTGTTCTGAAGGCAACGCAAACGGTTCTCGTGTCATATTTTGTTAAATAAATTAGTTTATGTAGTGTACACCTACAGTGTTTTCGACGTGATAACGTCTTATAAATCGATGAACGCCGGCTGCGCACGAAAAAGTGACTCATGCTGACATTCCGCCTGAGCCGAGCGTGCGAGCGAGACCGCAGAACATGCGATAGAGAGGCACGATCGGCCTAAGCGTTCGGCTTGTGACGCATCCATCTCTCTTTCACTCCATCGGCCGACGCCTCCGAGTAGAATAGAGACAGCGGCAGCACACAACCTACACGTGAACTGTTTTGTCAACTATTTATGAAGTGAAGTGAAAATATGTTTTCGAAAAATTATCGTCCGTAAACCGACTTTACAGACAATCATAATTTTTTTTTTTTAAATGGAAGATGGCCAGTATGGAAAGGAACCACAGAAGATATAGAGAATCTGTCTTAGAAAACAAATACGTTTTTTATGAAACCAAATTTTGCGTCAAATATTTTTTGATTAAGCGAGAGTTGCCACTAAATTTAACCGTAGCGTCTTTAGTAGCCAGTGTTCGGGCAGCCTTCGGAATACGGGTTTCCAATCTCGTGTATCTGAGTTTCTGTACTCCACAGGGCACGGAGTTCCAGTAGAATGCACTATCAAAAGCTACATAATAATATGATGCGTTTCATTCATCATCAAGTGTTTTAAACACAGCATGTATGTTTAACTATTGAGATAAATTTGTAGAAATCGGTAAAAAGTAGCAATCGAGCATGCACCAGCCATCCACTGCTACAGCTGGCGGCACGGAAGTCAAGCTCTGACCTTGAATGCGCAGAAATCGAAATTTAAAATAGCGTCGCGCGCTGATTGGCTCGCCAGCCGTACCATGTCCCCCGCACTGATACCCCACGCGCACCTATCCTCTTCCGAATTTCGTTCAGAGCTACACTTTCGTTCCGACATAAAGTTGTCAAATATCTATCTAATATTTCATGTTGTTAATTACGGCCTAAAATGATTGGAATAAGAAAAATCACTGTGTTCCGTGCCCCGGGGTATACTTACTCGACTGTGCATCAAAAAGCTCTGATACCTGATTCATAAAATGTACAGAGAATATAATTATCTGTTAGCAGCTATATAATGTAAGTTACATTGATTTAGAAAAAAAGGTAGATAAGTTACAGTATTCAGTGACATTGCAATCTGTGAGAGTACGTCACGCGCTATCGTGAGACTGAGCAAAGTGTGCACACTTGCTCGGGTCTTGCGCCATGATAGAGCTCACATATCTACCTTTTTAAATGTATATAATTCATATAAAATTAATAAGCCTTCTATAGCTATAAAGTGTTGTCACTTTGAATACAGAAGACAAATCACTCTATAGCTAAAATAGGTTTATTAATTTGTTATGAATAAGGCAGTTAATATGTTAAGATATAATTCTGTATAAACGAATTCTTTGCTCGACTAATTCTGAATAGTAATACAACTTTGGTAATTTTAGCAGTTAGTACAGCTTGCAGCTGACGGGCGGCACCGCGCCTCGTGGAGTCCCGGGTTCTAGTTCCAGTCAACAGGGACCGTGACTTACATGTTTATGTAATTAAATGTCTCCTAATCTGTTTTTTTCTGGATAGAACATAGCAAACGAGCTCGCAGCACCACCATCTGCCGCCCTTGAAAAGTGACTTACTTTGAACAAGACTCTTATAGGGATTAGGATGGTTAGTCCAGTTAGCAGAGAGACAAGAACATTAGTTAGTCAGGTCGTTAGTGGGGCAGGGACTGCTAGCGATAGTTAGTCCTGTCAATAATAGTCCAGTTTGTAATTGTTAGTAAGAAAACTCGTTCAAGTCGCGTTACTATTCTCGTGGACTAACATGGTCGCCTCTAAATATGTCATCAATAGAGTACACCAATGCGCACTGGGCCAGCGTGGTGGACCAACTATCATGACGAGATTCCTCTTCATAATGTTGGTTAAAGATGGATTGCAATACTAATATTACTACCTAACTAGTTGTATTATAGTCAGTCTGGGTCGAGCTCCCACGCGACAGCCCGACAGGCAGTTAGATGAAGTGTAAGATAAGGAATTGTTATAATTGTGTAATAATGTATAATAATATGATAATAAACTAATGTATTCTCACTGCGCGGCTCCGCGACCCCTTTCGTCTTTTAAAATGTCAATTCATGACTGCAATAAATGAATATAAATATGTAACATTGTCTCGTCTAGTCTTTCACCAAGTGTTAATCTAACCATAATAAAATTATACCGCGTAGCATTACATACTCAAATGAAACGATCTTCGCGATGTCCAATATGGCGGCCCTTATAATGCAGTCTGTGAGTGTATAGTCTGTGGCGTGTCGGCCGGGGCCGCGGGGCGCGCGCAGCTAGTTGGGATAGAGTACAAACACGTCCAGCCTTTAAATGCCTTACCATGTTAGCGATAAGCCGATAAATAAACTTTTAATGTTTTACAATGTCTGCTTTTAATTTATTTTCCCGCCTAAAGTATTTGACACTGACAGTGACGTTCACTGTCAAGTGTGTCCACGGCTCTGCGCACCCCTCCGGTGAAATACGGGCGTGGTGTGGAGAGTACGAGTACGTATTTTGATGATGAATATATTGAATTTACAACACTTCCAGATTAAAATTTTTATTCGAAAAGCTGTAAACATACTACGAGTACCACCACTAATTCACGAGTAAGATAATCTAAGCTGCAACCTATAGACGTCCCACTGCTGGGCACGGGCCTCCCACAACTACAGCTGAGGAAGGTCTAAAGCATAATCCACCACGCTGCTCCAATGCGGATTGATGCGAACCCAGTGTCATTAATATAACTTAACTTGCCCTCCGAAGCACGGGAGCGCCCATGTAATGTTGCTACCAGTGGTCACCCCTCGAAAGACGAGCTGGACAGCCACTGGGCTGTCTGCCAGGGCTATGAGCCCTTCTCTCTCACTCCGTACCCGAGAACAAATTAATAGTTATAAGTAATTAATGTATTAATAATGTGATAATAATGTTAAAAGAAGCTAATAATTATTGACTCATATTTGTATGCCATAATAGGTTATGTGCTTTTGTACTTATGAACAAATAAATTGAATTGAAAAACATTTACTTTCACTATGGGATACCTACTTAAATATTAAATTAAATTTATGATGAGATTTGGAGTAGTAATAAAAACGCGGCCATTCTTACGATGTATTTATTTCCGCTGACTAGAAACACTACATTAATTAACAGTACATTTTTACATTCAAAGGAATAAAGTTTTCCCTTATACATTATTTTACACTCTTTCACATCGTACATCGATGTATTTTACACATTAGTTGCAACGGCCGGTACACACCGACCCACGTGCTTGGTATCAATAATACTGGTAAATCCTTAAAACAGTTAAAACTAAATAACAAATTAGGAAGAAATATAAAATTTAATGTACTAACTATTTTTGTGTTTTCAAAAAAAGGAATGTTTAATCCTAAATTTAAAAAAAAATCACATCAAGGTATTCAATAACTTGTCTGTCAATTTTATTAGTCTAGTGGTCTCAGGTGCGACTGCTAACTAGAGGTCCTGAGTACAATTCCCGGGTCGAGCAACAACCATTAAACCTGAGATAAATGGTGAAAAGTGAGAGTATACACACCTCTGCCGACCCCTTAATTAGGCGTGATGTTACTGTTTATTGCTATCAATTTTAAATCCTGATGTAATGAATATCATTAATAATTATGAGGAAAGAAATAAAAATGTCTTGCTATTAGTTAGCTTTGAAAGAAAAATAATTACTAGGTAGTTAAGATAAAAAAATAACTTTGGACATTTTAAACGGAGATAGGATATCATTTAGTTCCTCTGCGGTCCACAGAGCTGGTAATAGTAACAAAATAATCTTATGACTGTACAATAGGACATATCATGACGTGTTTACTTAAAAAGCCTCATTGGTATGTTAAGGTAGATGAACATTAAAACTACTTACAATAACTTAAAATTAACCCAGTGTGTCCCAAGCCTAACTAAGTACCGCGGGTTAAGTCAATAGGAACATTTACGCGATACAACTGTCGTGCTTCTAAGCATAACACCGCCGACATCATAACACTCAGTGAGACATTCTTCTGGAACTTTCGACTGAAAGTTATGTTTAAAATGTCATTTTTTAAAAGGCACACTGCATTTTTACATGCGTGTAAAATCAAATTTTACCAGATTTTGGGTGACTGTTATCATTTGATAGCTCTTAACGTATCATTCCAAATTTCAATCTGACATTTATGTCGAATTTGTGCGTGACAGTTAAAATGTCATTATTAATAAATGAACTGATACAATCACTTTTTACTCCAACAAGTCGGATAACAGCAGCACCACCACTTTCACTGTCCCACTGCTGGGCACGGGTCTCCTCTCAGAATGAGAGGGATTAGGCCTTAGTCCACCACGCTGACCAAGTGCGGATTGGCAAACTGCATGCCTTCGAGAACATTATGAAGAACTCTCAGGCATGCAGGTGTCCTGTTACAGTTAACAGCAGGTGATATT
Organism: Carterocephalus palaemon; assembly: GCA_944567765.1. Lineage (NCBI taxonomy): Eukaryota > Metazoa > Arthropoda > Insecta > Lepidoptera > Hesperiidae > Carterocephalus > Carterocephalus palaemon. Next base: position 52,182 of record OX155667.1, read on the forward strand.
AAATTTCTTAAAATCGCACATAACTTAGAAACATACTCAGTGCTTGCCGCTTGGATCTGAACCCGAGTGAGAGGTCGCCAGCCACTGGACTGTCACCGCTTTTAATACAATCTCACCAAGTTAAAATTAATTCATAGATTTTCTTGAGCATCATGCTGCGCTTTCCATTATAGACTTCTCTAATTAAATTCATTTAAGAGTAATTTAAGTAGCATTGTAAATCACTTGGGCGTCAGCTTCTCGAGGAACTCTTGCAGCGCCAGCGCCTTGGCCAGGCGACGCCGGAAGTCCTGTGAACAAATAATTGAGTTATTAATAAAGTTATGAATAATCTCTAATTCGGTGAGTGATACTAAGGTAAATAAGTATTTGGTGTATATAGTCACTGTGGAAGACAAATATTATAAATGGTAGAGTTTAGAAATTAAGTACACACGAGTATTTTGTAAGGTATTGACTGTTTCATTTTGTTTGTAGCGTCCGTAGCCCAAAGGCTAGCGTCGATCGTGTGAGATTGACCGAGCCAAGCAACGCCGGGCGCGGACGGTCCGTGGATGGCCGCTGGTGGCAAAATATCATGGGCGCTTCCATGTTTTGGTCTTATTTGGAAATTTTATTCTTACTTTATCTAAAAAAAGGCATGCAATTCTTTATCATAATAATTTTTTAACCTTAGATTTATACGTTTAACATTTTAACTTTTAGCGTAAACTTCCATCGCTGCGACCCATAGACGTCCCACTGTTGGGCACGGGTCTCCTCTCAGAATGGGAGGGATTAGGCCTTAGTCCACCACGCTGGCCAAGTGCGGATTGGCAGACTTCACATACCTTCGAGAACGTTATGATGAACTCTCAGGCATGCAGGTTTCCTCACGATGTGTCCTTCACCGTTATAGCAAGTGACATTTAATTTCTTAAAACGCACATAACTTAGAAAAGTCATTGGTGCGTGCCACTGGGGTTTGAACCCGGACCGCTCGAGTGAGAGGCGAGTTCGATAGCCGCTGGGCTGTCACCGCTTTGCTGAAACTTCCATACTATGAGTATAACATAATAATAATCAACGGAGGCTGTTTGAGGCTGTATTGAGCCAGTGTTTCAGGGTGGGGGGTATGTTCAGGTATGTTCAGGGGTACCGACCTGGTGCAGCGCGGCGCCGGCGGCGGGCACGCGCGCGGTGAACATGTCGGGGCTCATCAGGCAGAGCGCCTTGCCGTTCATGGGGAACCGCTCGGGCCGCCCGCCGCGCCGCGCCACCCACGCGCCCACCTCCGCGCGCCCCCACACGCGCGGGTCTGTGGGAGACAAACATTCACTTTATAATAGTTATTTATATGTTTTTCTTATTATTTTATAACTTTTATGTTAGTCTGAGTTACAGTAGGCAGCAAAATCAAATCACCGCAAATCCCGTATGTCGGGCAGATAGTTAAGTTGTAATAATAATAATAAATCTTTCTTTCAGATAAATATCCATTACATAATTTAGCCCGCTTATTTGTTAAAATTTCAATTCAAATCTTGGTCTGAACTACAGCTCCGCCGCTATGCTAGCTCCGCGGCCTTAGGCGTGTAGGCCTTTAGGCAGCCTAAATACTTCCAACAATCTAGGTGACCACAATCTGGAGCAGTTATCAGTGCCATAACGTCCCGGTAATGAGTTGGGACCAGTGATGGAAGAAACAACCCGATGATAGGTTGCAACCAAGCAAGGCGTCAGGCAAGGCAGCTCGAGCGAGGCGTCAGGCAAGGCGGCTCGAGCGAGGCGTCAGGCAAGGCGGCTCGAGCGAGGCGTCAGGCAAGGCACGCACCCAGAGGCAGGTCGTCCTCCTGCAGCACGCGCAGGTCGAAGGCGCCCCACGCGCCGTCTGCCGGCGGCACGCGCTCGCAGCGCGCTTGCGTCGGCATTGTGCGGTTACTCTACTGAGACTCTGGAATACAAGAAGTTGGCTTATTGGTTTATGAATTTGTTTATTTCAGTTACAATTTATCAATTAAATGTAACAGGATTACATTAGTTGATATAAGAAATCACGTATCTCCGAAGCGGGGTACTTTCCCTAAAAATCTAACTAATCTATCTAACAACTCTCAATAACAAGCCAGTTCCAAGTAACTACTCAGTAATCTGTGCCAGCAGTAACTCGGAGTCTGGATTTGTGCCCGGTGTGGCAAAACCGGTGAAAAGTGGGTGCATTACCGCTGCCTACCGCTGAGCTTCGAGGGAATGTGTGATTTATGTTTATAACTTTATATTATGATTGTTGGCAACCCAATAAATTAATTATTAATCTGTACTAGAAGATGTCACGTCAGTGCGGACATAATGTAATTATTCTTTCACCACTAGTCACGATCGATGTTCTTAAACTTACTCCGCAATAAATACGTCTACCTCAACTATGTGTTTCACACAGTCCACCGCATACGAAAACGCAACAACGACTTCGAAGCGCTCAGCTCTATGGCTCGCGTCGATCATAAGTGATCCGAGTCAACGTCAACGGCTGCGAGGCTTCCGTGATTCGGGGGGCACGTTAAGCCGTAGGTTCCGATTGTTTTCAATTGTCAAACAATCGTTGAGTCTTTTCGAAGTCTTAAGTGCTTTCTTAGGTCTTGGCTTGAGAACATGTGACACTGGGCTGGAAACTGGCCCCTCCACCAATCCGTTTTGGAGCAGTTTAGTGGAGTATGCTCTAGGACCCCGCTCCCGGACGCAATATTGGGACGCATATAGGTTTTAAAACATCTATAATATACCTCCCTAAATCCATTGCCAGGCACAGTCGGAAATGACGTCAATCGTAAACTGAACGCTATGTAATAGATAGGGTGTCATTACCGTGTAATCTGTGGTATCGGCCATTATCGCTATTGTCAGCCGGATAAGAGGCTGCGCAGGAAGCGGAAGACGCTAATACACGCAATTAAATAGTACCTCCCTATCGCTGATAATCCATGGAGCAGCGTGGCCGAGCATGCTCCAGTCTCGAATTCGAAATCTCGATAGAAGTAGATAGATAGATAAGTCGATACCTTAACTTCGACTTCTGCGTACTCTAGCAGCTAGTTCGACATCCATGCCGGTCCGTTAAGAAAATCGCTAATCGAATTTCATACGGCCTCTATTTTCAATCTCACTCGGACGACTTATCTAATGAAAGGTCCTTAGGTTACCACTCAATTTCTTATTTCGTCTGGCGATAGATTTTGTGCAGTACCTAAAAGTTCAAGTATCATTTTTGCTGATCGTACGACTAACTCATTAGGAAATTCGCATACGAAAATGTGCCAACCATCACTATGTAGCAAATTATTAAATTGTAAATTTTCAAAAGAGTAACTATCATCCGGCAGGTCGATGAAAATGCAAAGATAAAGTCTTAAGCGTATACAAATACTAATATAATGAATTAAATGAGTCTGAACCTGAACCTACAAGACTTACAGTGTCATATCGGTTAGTACGGAACCCTAAATTTGCGAGTTCGACTCGCACTTGAGCGGTTTTTCACACTTCGTGCTAAATTCTTGCCACTATCATCTCTACTAAAGAAGTTGCTGTCATCGCCTAGTTATTAGTCTTGGCCACAATTAATCCCGCCATCCCCGCCGCCCCGCAGTCCCGCCGCCCGCATCATCAATTTGCCAATAAAAGAAAACATCCTCCACATAATTGCATAATCGCCGCCATTTTGATCCGTCATTAGTACGGACGTGTGGCCCACATCCGGCTTCCGGCGAATGCGTTTCCGTCAAACCGTTCAGTATTCAATACTCCTTTACATTCGTTCATTCTCGTTCATTTCCCGAGTTTTGTGCGACTTCCGAATCTATTGTAGCAGTTATTTTGTTATGGGGTCCTCTATGATTGTATCGAATACTAAAGGAAGTACTAAACTACTGAAGGGTACAGAGGGGTTATTAATCTATACTAATATTATAAAGAGGAAACATTTGCTTGTAATGTTTTCACACAAAAACTACTGGACCGATTTCCAAAATTATTTCACTATTAGAAAGCTGCATCTTCACCGAGTGACACAGGTATAGGCCGCAACAGTCTTAAGGGCGTTATTATATTGAACACGCAGAGCGTTGTAGACTCTGCGTGCATATGTCATCCACAGTCCACCAGTATAGAAGGACTGGCAGAACGCTTTAAATAAAGTGATTTTCACGTCTGCAGTACACCGAGCGATAAAATTAGAAACTTAAATTATGTCAGTAAATCAAACATTATATTTCAACTAAAGGCAGGACACGCACAGGATCTGGCATGTCACGAGCTTACGAGGGTGTGATAAAAAGGCAGCCTTGTGGACAGCCTTTTTTGTTGACCGAACAATAAAAAGGTCGCCTTATCCGCCGTTAAGGAAGCTAACGAGCGCTTCGTTACGCCGCTGGAGGCTAGGAGTAGGGTTGTGAACAAGCCAATCTTATAATAAATTCTATTTTTTATGGATATAATAGCAAACGAGCATGCAGCATCACCTATGCACTGCCACCCATGACGACAGACTCTGTACAAGACTTAAGTTTAATTCAATCTCGGCCACCGATGCACGGTTATTCCTGAAGGCTATATGATCGTTTTTAACAAAGTAACCGAAAACCAAACCTTCCCAAAAGGAACACAACTGCTGTAAAACAATTACTAACTACACGGTAAAATTGGTACAGGGCACCGGTGTGTGGCGGTGGATCTGCCCCGGGAGACTCCAAACAGAACATATATAAATATATATTGTTATATGTTCCATTTTTTATAATTTAATCTAGAAAAGTTGTGTATAGACTCTACCACCGAAAATACTTGAAAGTTGAAGCATTTGACTAAACCGTTGGCAACCCTAGCAACGGCTGAAGAAACAGCAAGAAATGTCACGCCTCAAACAACGCTGTTGTAATTTAATCTGGATAAAGGAAAGCAATTTATTTTTCTATTAGCAACTATTATTTACTAAGCATTACAAAATGGATAGAAAAACTAGGATAAAATTTATAATTGAGATCTCCGTCCATTGAGAGATCTTTAACAATTGATTTTGAGGTAACAATTGCATATCAATGAATGACAAAAGTATAACGGGACGGGAGTCAGCAACTTTTCTGTACCTAAATTTAATGGTTGCCATAAATGTTAAGTACCATACTATCATGGCAACCATAATAATGAGCAAGCTTGCTTGAAAAATGAAATGCTATAAGTACGGTATGTGTATCTGCAAGTTAAAAAATAATGTCAAAATGTTTTAACTAGTTAAAAACAACTATTTTTTTCATTAATAACAAATTTCACGCTACGGAGCAAAGCAACCTTAAGGGCAAAGCTCATCAAACACCAACAAACCCAATGATGCGTTAATTAAACCATATCTATCTTACGCCAGATAATTCGTAACACATTTCGACCACACATGTCACATGGAACGAAATTCGAATAAAAAACAGTACGTCATTTGAGCGGAAGCGTGCGCGCCGTCTTCCCGCCAAACGGGCGCGGACGTTCCATAATCGAAATCGACACTTCCGCCCGTTTTGAAAAAGGAGCGCATTGTCCTTTTTTTGTATAATAGAAACCTATAACTCATTGTTTAGTTGAATAGGAAACTTTTAATGGCAGATGTTAATTAATTACGATTATAAATTATAATCCGATTAGGATGTCAAATAAATTATTGTCGTTTCAAGCACATACTCGGATTTTAAATATCTCGCGCTTTGTTTGATGACATAAGATTATGTTTCGGTATCATATTTTGTACAATATTTTGATAACACTAATTTGACGTTTCCGCTGCATTTTGGATGGTCAAAGACCGAAGACCGAAGAGAAGGGTTCGTCCCAAAATGACCTTTTCCCAAATGGGCTATTCCCAAAATTCGATCAAACTGCTGCGTATTTCAAAACAAGACGCTAAAATACTTACTTCCTAGAGTCCTCTGTTACTGCCAGGAGTCAAAGTCACTGACCTCTGCGCCTATTAACTATGTTTATTTTGCAAAGTATTTGAATTAGTCTGCCATCCATTGCCATTCATGGCATTTCATAATTCCGCGCTTCAATTATACATATAAGTATGCGACGTATTTTTGAATCCTAACCCATAATAGTAAAAAAGCTGAAGAGTTTGTTCATTCTGTTTAAATCGTTTTACTTTTCAATCCACTGCGAAGTCGCGGACATCACCTAATAAAGCACATAAAGGTATATCTACGTGCTTTAATATCTTTGAACAAGCCCAAGAGTTACACTAACATAATGAGAAGCGGCGGCATTGTTAGCGCCGGAAGCGCCGCGAGAGCGCGGGAAAGCCGTAATGGCGGGAACACGTAATGGCGGGAAGCCGAAACAATGGCAGATAACGATTTCCTTCCAATTTCAAACTGTAATCCGGCTGTCTGGGAAAAGGAATAGAGATTGTTGGCGGGTTTTCTTTGTACTGTGTGCGTGTAGTAATTTGGATTCCTCTAGAACTTGAATTTATAAAAAAGTTGATTATGTTTAAGTGGCACGTTAATTATAATACAATTAGACCACTTTGAGCTCAGTAATTAACGGATTCTAATTAGAGATATTTTAGAGCTTAGATTTAAGAGGTGAAATAGTAAAAGAAAGAAATTAAAATTGTATCAACCACCACAAGTGATTCGCAAACACTGAATGCTATGAAAGTAAATATGATTTGAGTCATGATAGTTATAATTTATAATCTGGAATTTTAGTATTTACTAAATATTTCACAAATACAGGCTCTGTTCATATATATTTGCCACAAAACCAAATTCTGCCAACAGCGATGCTTTTCTCCAATTATCCTCCATCCTCCATTCAACATTCATTAGCATCACGCACACAGCGGCACTGAGACACAGTATAGAGAGACAGGAGGAACAGTAGGTGATCTAGGCCTCTTACTTTATTTTAAGCTACATTAGACCATCTTGTACAATTTAATTTATTTTTTTATCACTTTTCATTTATGTGCTTCTGTATAAATAGATTCTGCAAAAGATTATAAACATTTATAAACCCTCTGATATGGATTTTGAAAGCAATCGGTCCAATAAAAAAATAGTTCAAAAACTCTATGCCTCATTATTACTATTCAAGGCCTCACCCAATATGGGCAAATAAAAAAAACAATCGGTAACTAGGGTAGGAAAGTTAATAAAAAGGGCGGTAATTTTTTCCCTACGAAAATAATTTTAAAACTAATATCACCTTCATCTGTCACGGATGTCAGCAGTGGTGGATGGGTACGATATGCTCGTTTACTATATTTTATCATAAATTCACTGCTAATAATTGCAATAATTTGTTCACTATCAACAGGTTTGCTTTCCAAACGATGTGTACTCGAGGAATTTTTTCATTGAGTTGTTATTTTGATTGCATAAGACGCGCATAATTAGTCATTGTATTTGAACCTGACCCCTTGAGAGGTCTAATTCCTAACCACTGGGTTTATCGTAGCAGTTCAAATCTTCAATAATAAATCGGAATAACAAATTTAAATAAAAATGATTCAAACTAAGTATCAAAAAACGTCCAACCTCGCCTGCCATAAAAATCAAAATAAAAAAGCTGCAGGCGATTTCAGCAAAAACCTGTACCTAGTTTCAATGCACAAGGTCTCGCCACTGGGTTTCTAGGTCAACCTGATTGTCTCTGGCGTGTGCTAACTGGCTAACTGGCAGTTGGTCAACGCAATTGTCCGCCTTGTGCTAACTGAGCAACCGTTTCAGTTCGATACGATGTCGCCATGTGTTTCAATATATTGGTGTCTTAAGAGTATTGAACACTCTGTATTTCCACATTTAAATTTGCCGGTTTGATTAGATTCCAATCTAGGTTTTGATTGCTTGTTTTTCATACTCGTTTAGTTTTATTATTTTATAGTAATTTGGAATTGGCTTGAGTTGGACATTCTTCAATATAACAGGCCATATGGAAGTAGGTACTTTGAATCGGCGAACATGGCTGTTGCGCCGAATTCATGACTATGGTCAGATAGCGACCACCGAGACACGCGATCCGCGGCATAAATACGAAGAAAATAAGAATTATATCCTTCACTTCCACCATATCTGTCTGTGGTGCTAATTTCGAAAGCTTAACACCGAGTAAGTGTTGTTGATGAAAGTGAAACATGTAAATAACAAGATAAGTGTACTTGTATTACGAAGAGAAACAGGGAAAGTCAGTGTCACTGTGACCCCTCTAGACTGGGCAGTAAAGTCTAGACTCCATCTAGAGTTTAGCTCAACGCCAACGACTAGCTACGAAAAATATTATAAATAGTAACATAAAAGAACTCCAATAACTCCTTAAAGAACTCCAGTCGATTAAAAATGACTATGATTTTTTACTTACAATAACCTTATTTATTAAACCTCTGTTACATTGTACCAATGCAATGCAATGCACAACCCATTTATCAAGGAAAAGCATTGGATATCTACTATGTATGTTTGCTTCAATGTACTTAATGCAAAATATAAATAACTATTGAGCTCCTTAAAAACTCTTTAAAAACCTCATTCATTGGTGCATGATTATGACAGTTAAAATAAAATCACGTTTATCAAATTCAACAAAATAAACTTACATCAAAATTTTTATTTAAAACGGCAACAGCAAAATCCTTGTCTTGAATATCTACAAACGACTCACTTCACTAATATGTCTGTAACACTTGGTTTTAATTCACAACATTAAAGCGTAAATTACGATCGATTTTACTACCGTTATCGGTTGAAGTAACACGCCCGCTCTCCGTCACGACAGAAACGCGAATGAAATTGAAAATGAATGCTTCTGTCAAGCTGCCGTATCCAAACTCAAATATGAATGAACGCAAGATGTTTGAGACTTGAGTTAGATCTATTATTAACAAGGCCGTATCTCGGACTAACGATACACTAAAATACACCTTTACAAGAAAAGATAAGGTTATAAATTGACTAGAGTAAGATAAAGCTTTAGGCTGTTTTTAGAATCAAAAAGATTTGCAAATACACGTCGTGCGGTTTAGTGGCCGGATGCGGGTGGTCCGCTATCTCGCTCCTACTAGCGCATCACGTCTTATGTGAGAAAGAGATAGCAGGCTTTGTTTTTAAGAATCGATAATGGTATTCTCGCATCCTGCCTGTCAGCATGTGCCCTGGAACTAATCGTTTCCGGATCACTTTAGAGATGTCATAATGTCGTAACTTCATAGATTTTGTAGTTCGAAAATAAACCTTAATAAGAGTTAAATATGTAATAGGTACTTTATCCGTTTTGCAGTTAGGATTATTGTGACAAGTCGAGATGTAGTAGATAATTAGGGACGCATTTCCGTTACTATTTCAGATTCCCGCGCAAAAGTATTTTCGGTAATGGCGGACGTCGCCATATTTGACCTTTTTCCTTTGCTTTTTCTAACCATTTCGCAGGAACTAATTAGGTTTATTTCAAGATCGAAAATGCTAAGAGGTGATTAAAATGTAACCGAATATCTTTAGCGAATAGTGCAAATATTTGCAGTGATTTGTCTTAATTATGTCATTGTTTTTATCACGGACCTTTCAGTGTTTATATTCTTTGGCGCCTTACATAATTGATTAAGTACCAGTGGGTCCCAGATAATAATATTTTAATTGATTGTACCACTTATAGGTCGCAGGCAGGCAGGACAACTGATGGGTAAGGAAACTCCTCGAGTGGAGGCCACGCCTCGAAAAACAGAACATTGGCCGCCCTCCGACCGTAGACCGGAGACCTGAAGAAGACAGCGGGAAGCCGGTACACTCAGAAGGCTTAAGGTGCCTCTGTCTTCGGGCCTGTGTCCAACAGTGAACTCTACGGCTGATGAATGGATGATATACCTAGTTATATGGACAGAATTTAAATTGTTTTCAAGTAAGATAAGTTAAGATAATATTTATTTGCAAAAATGTGGTTACATGTTTAGGATGGTCAGTTACATAGGTGCCTCACATTTGCCATTTCTTATGGCATGCAAAATTAATTAAGTACATTTATTATTTTAAATGTTAATTTATGCAATGTAATGGTCAAGTAAAGTAATACAAAGTAAAATTTTCGTCAAATTAAGATTTTTACGCAGCATAAGTTAGAGTACAAATTAGCCAAAAATGGCTAGATGCAATTAAATGTGGGTGGTAGAGCCTATAGGGAACCAAATAGGTTTTATATGAAACACAGAACAGATAAATTATCTGTTCTGTGATATGAAACCACACTCGCCACGGTACGTAGTACCATTTCTGCTGTGTAATAATTGTTTTTATAGCAATTGTAGTCCGGTTGCAAAGGTATGGTTCCCGGTTACACTTCTTTAGAGACTATTTTTTTTTTTTATGGATACAGGATAGCAAACGAGCTTGCAGCACCATCCATCCGCTGCCGCCCATGACAACTGTGACTGACTTTGAACAAGACTCAATTAGGGACTGGGATGGTTAGTCCAATTAGTTGAGAAAGTTAATTAGAACATTAGTTGGTCAGTTCGTTAGTAGGTATGAGGACTGGGGACTGTTAGTAATAGTTAGCCCTGTTAGTTGGTGTTAGTAATAGTCCAGTTAGTACTTGTTAGTAGGAGTCTCGTACTAAGTCAGTCACAGATGTGTTGCTACCCTTGAGGACTAAGATGGACGCCTCTAAAGAAGTGTAACCGGAATCCACACCTTTCCAACCGGACCACAATTGCTTTAAAAACAATTATTACACGGCAGAAATGGTACTAGGTACCGTGGCGGGCGCTGGTACTGCCCCGGGCGAACTCTATATGGAACCAATTAGCTTTCATATAAAACCTATTTGGTTCCCTATAGGCTCTACCACCAACTAACAGGACTAACTATCACTAACAGTCCCCAGTCCTCATACCTACTATGTCACGGGCGGCAGCGGATAGGTGGGTGCTGCAAGCTCGTTTGCTATCTTGTATCCATAAAAATTCAGGAGTGCCAACACTCCTGGTTTACAAAAAAAAAATTATACTACTCACCGTACTGACGACAAGCAAGAAGGTGTACAAAGTCAAAGTGGCCGGAGTATGTCTCTCGTCGCGACTAACCCCTGCACCAATCCGTATTGGAGCAGCGTGGTGGAGCATATTTTAAACATCCCTCAGCTATGGCTGTGGGAGACCCGTGCCCAGCAGTGGGATGTCGTCTATGGCTCTATGGATAGCTAGTCTCAAGCTCAGTTTCTTGCTCATAATTTACGAGCGAGTTCCCCTTAGTTTAAAATTAGATTCATTAAAATCCATCCTTATAATGCACAAACCCACTCAATTCTCCGGTCAAATAATTCAGCGGATGTTGTAAAAAGTAACTTTTAGTCTTGTGTTCGGTTGCCCGGCAACGGTTTACAACCGACTTCCGTTTCCGTTTACTTGCCTTTGTAATCTATGGCGTCGCTGCGTCTGTCTATTACATTATGGAATTTATGACGTCTTCCGTTTTCTTGTTCTTAAGTTTAAAAATCCGTTTTCTTGTTCTTAAGTTAAAATCAATAACTGTGTCTTAGAACAGATAATGCAATTTTTTGCCGTACAGACAGTTGTATTGTCGGCACGACACTGTTGTCCCTAGTACCTGCGATTTGTAATTTGTAATTGGTGAAAACATAAGAGAGCGCAGGATCGGGAGGCCTGGAGGCCTGTGTCCGGTGGTGGACCAAAAGGATCAGCCTTTGACCAAAGGACCAAAAGGATGGATGATAAACTAGGTTACTTAATTTACCAAAAATACAGAAATAGAAATATAAAATTGTTAATTTTTCGCCTACAACTACAACACGTACTTTTATATATAGGCATCACATGATAGGGCGAAAAATGCGGAATGCACTCAGCATTTGCTGCAACAAAGATGCTACAGCGCTGGTTTTCTGTGCATCCGTTACTGTCGCGTACTACGGGCAACGGCGACTTTGGCTGCAATCAACAATACAAAACTTACGAACTATTGAACAGAGGGAAAAAATACTTATATGTATCTACTACTTTACTCTACTTATTTAGTTTTCATAATACGAGATTATAAATTTAAAAAAAAATTAAAAATTATACAGGAGAATAGTCTCGACTCAATCCCAAATACAACTTTCGGATACTAATTATGAGCTAAGATTGCGATGCATAAATACATAGAAGCAGGTACCTGCTAAGCGGTGACAGCCCAGTGGGTATCGAACTCGCCTCTCACTCGAGCGGTCCGGGTTCAAACCCAAGCGGCACGCACCAATGACTTTTATAAATTATGTGCGATTTAAGAAATTAAATGTCACCTGCTCTAACGGTGAAGGAAACATCGTGAGGAAACCTGTATGCCTGAGAGTTCTCCATAATGTTCTCGAAGGAAGCTTGGCTCCCCTCCCGTTGCAAGAGGAGACCCGAGCCCAGCAGTGGGACAAGGAAAGAGTTGCAGAGGTAATAAATAATGAAAACCTTTCTGGCGAGCCGTGTATAGCTTCTACCAAGACTACCAAGTCCCTAACAATAGAACCGGACATTACCGGACCTGCGGACACAAGCAGGAACACCTCCTTCCGCCTGACGTCTACATTGTTGGCGGGAAACGAAGTAATACTTACAATAGTATTGGGCTATAAGGATAGTGGTTAATGATTAATGATGTAGATAGAGACTTGGTTTCGGATATCCGTTGTAGTATCAGATATCGGGTATCCGTTAGGATATCTATTGTGGTGCTACTAGCTCGCTTGATATCTTTCCATTGAAAAAAAATATCCATCCATCCTTCCATCAGCTTTTTGAGGTCCACTGCTGGACATAGGCCTTTCCTAAGCGACAACACTCCGACCGGTCCTGTGCCTTCTAAATCCAGCGGTTTCCCGCCGTCTTCTTCAGGTCTGTCCACCTTGTCGAAGGGCGACCTGTGCTCCTTTTTCCGAGTCGTGGTCTCCATTCGAGGACTTGTTTGGTAACCAATTTATCTCCAGCCAAGCCTCGCCATAAAAGACATTAATCAACTGTTCAAGTCATCTGAATCTCAGTCTGGATTTTGTACCTGGCGTATGGCAATGGTATTTGGGACCTAAACACAACAGGGAAATGTGGGTGTAGATCTCTGCCTATCCCTTCGGGAGAAAAAGCGTGATTTTATGTTATGATTTCACGCGGCGACAAAACCTTTTTTCAGATTAGGATATCTGGGTTTAAACTCGGATACGGTTAGATAGGCACGAACATCCCTTCGGCCATAATAGCCCCGGGGCTTCTAACATCAATATTAAATTTGTAAAGATTTTACAAACATGTTTACACCCGTCCGTCACTTCCGGCGCAACAACGCGTTGTGTTGGCCCTTCCGGTCTGCCTGTCCGGATTCTTTGCTGTCCGTCACGTATTGTAGTGACGGGAAGATCAAATAAATGTTTTCCTTTAATTTTGCTCCGTCAATATTAATTAACGATCGATGGGATGGGGCTACAGAGAACCCGATTAAGAAGAAAAATATAAGTAGCTAGACGAAGGAATTTTATATGAAATCTAGGTGCTAGAACAAATTCCTTCCCTTCTGAAGGCTGTACCTACGCTTGAAATGCTGGCTGTATGTTTAAAGGCTTGTGACACAGCGCGGGACATACCGCCCACCCACCAATACCTACTATTCCTGCCGGGATATAGTTTTAAAGCGTTGGAAAAATCATCTTAGGCTGGGAATAGATCTCCGATTTTTCTCTCCGATAGTTGAATCCGATAGTCTCGGCCAAAAATCGGAAATCTATCTATCTATCTATCTATCCTCAGGGATGCAACTGGAACCAACTTTGAACAAGATTCGAGTCTTTTTAAAAGTTAATCACATTTATCATTTGCGGCAGCGTATGGGTGGTGCGTGCTCGTTTCCTACCTCACATCCTTAAAAAAATCTGTCGCAGACGGTACAAGGGGGTTAAATAGTAATTTCCTTGTAATTGTGCCTCCCCGCGGCGCTCGCAATAGAAATTACGTCAACAACAGCACAAAGCGAGGAGACCAGCACTTGCGCGCCTAATTACGGTCGTATTCTGCAAAAACTGGCCGCACATAAGATCAGTGCCGACGCACGTCCGCCAGAAAAAAAAAACAACTGTCACCGGAAACGGCGGGAATGTGATCGTAAAGTCTTTTATTCAGCAAACAATATTATAGGATACAATGGCCTTAAATAGATTTTGGAAACTTGCGTCAAGCCGGAATTAGATTGACAGCTTAGTTCGGGATGCGGAAGTGGATTTATTTTCGTCCCGACAGATATACCTAATTATTATTGTCAACTTTTTCTAGCGTAATGGTCTGTAATGTTCCGATGATTTTCAATCGTAAACACTGGTTGGCCACCAATCTGCGTAGGGATAGCATGGGGTAGCAGTGGCCTATGCCCAACAGTGGGACGCGAGTTGCAGCTTAGCTTTACAAGGGCGTGAATTGACAAACACAGCTACTTGAACGTCAAAGGAGATAAACGTTTTTTTTTTAAATGACGTACGCTTAGATTAATTTATACTTATGTCATATAAATAATCTACGCAAGGAATGCCACGGCGAGGTGTGGTACCTAGTATACAACTTGACAGGCCCGTTGGCGCAATCGGTAGTGACCCTGTCTGTTGCTCCAGGGCTCGTGGGCTCGAATCCCACCCAGGACAAACATTCGTGTGACCCGTGGTGTGACGAACACTTATGTTTTGTTCTGTGTCTGGATGTGTATTATCTATTTAAGTATGTATTTAAATTATCTATGTATGTATATCAGTCTCTGACACCCATATTACAGGCTCGCGCCTAGTTTGAGGTCAGATGGCCGCGTGTGAGAATGTCCAAGATATTTATGTATTTATTATTATAATTTATACGAAGGGCCTCGCGTGACCATATTATCATCCTAACCGCTGCGCATGCCGCTGCTGGTGTGAAATCGTTATAAAAACTTTGAAGCCTGTTGCACTAGCCTGTGCCCTGCGGTGGTTCTACACCACAGATTATTAACTGTAAAATTAATGTGCCATCTGCAAAAAAAACTCAACAGGAAATTCCAAAGATCTATCAACCCACGCTGATGCAGGACCCAGGGAGAAACATTGAAACCGGAGCGCGACTTTATTTTTTTTTCTACTCGGTTACAAGCAAGGATTACGCGCGCTTATTTTTTTTTAAAACGCCGAGGCGAAGGCACACATGCTTCCGTGCACGTGGCGGGGCTCAACTGTCACGCTTTTTGTATAAGCTTTTTAATCTGTAAACTTTTTAAGGATTGAAAAACGCTAAATTTTTATCGTAGACTGGACTCCTATTATTTGATGATTAAAAAAAAACTAAATAATATATATTTTTAATAGCTATTAGTAAATTAATCATTAATTTCTTAGTTATTAATCTCAAAGTATAAAAATTTGTGTTCGTTCTATCTAATCATATTATTGTAAGGATCTACGATTTGCATACAGCTTATCGGTACCAATAGAATCAGGGTTTGTAAAAATTCAAGACAAACCATGACTAAAAAATTGCTTATTTTAAAATATTCATCCATCATTGGTTCATAGTCAACTCTCTATAAGAATGGGAAAGGTTTGTCAGGTAGTATACTTCAACGTAGGTACGATAGGTATTAAGGTTACAGTACGGGGGGAGCGGGGCGGGCGAGTGAAACAGCACAATACACAAAATATTTTATTAGCAGCACTACGCGCGGAGCCACGGTGCAAAACTAGACCTCCACTTCAAGTTTACAACCTATTCTTACTGTCATAAGGCTGCTGCGGCCGCGAGCTCGTCTGCCCGGCCGACGGAGGCTTTTAGGCCTTATTTATCGGTAGAAAAATAGAAAACATAATTTTCGATCAACAGTTTTTATGTACAACATGAGACCATACATACTACATGATACTGTGTGTTCTCATGTCGGCTCTGGGGCTCTACTCTGGAACCGGTCGCGTGACTTTATCGCTCGCCTGCGACTATGTCTCGATCGACTGGGACATTCCGTATTTTAAAATCACTACAATGTATTAATTAAACATGTGGTTTTCGGAAGTTTATCCCATTTTCTGTTTTTTTTTTTTCGAATGTACTTTCGCTGGTCATAAAGACCTTTACAGCGTCACATAATAGGAATTTTCTATCCAATCAAACTATACGAAGTCGCTATTTCACTTTGTCTTTGGGGCGAACCAGTATATTATAAAAAGAACTGTGTTTTGTAGAACCGGCCAGACGAGTTCGCAGCATCACTGTAACTTACATCAATCAATAATATTCTATATATATGTATATCTATTCCAATATTGAAATCAGGAAACGAAAAAATACAATATGAATGAAACACGTCGCAGTTTTCTCACGAACAGGACGGGCGCGCCAGCAACAGAAGTGTTTGGGTAAACAATAATATTTTATAATATTTAAATTCAATTAACACATAATTCGTATTTACAAATTCTCAAAATGCATCGAACAAGAACTTAATTATATAAAATAAGGTTTAAAACTTAATAATAAAACGATTTATCATACAACTTATTTAAGTAAACTCATAAATACTAACGAAAAATTATTTTGTTCAAGAAATAATACTGCTACAGTGAAAATAAGTGAGATTGCATTAGTCTTATATTCAATTATAACTCACACATGACGACCTGCTGGTTATCATTACGATCCGAAACAATGATACTTTGTATGAAATGTTTAAGGTGCGGTTTCCAAAATGAGGGGGGAGTTACAGCTAGGGTTGCCAACCGTACTATAATATATTGTATTGTACTATATTTTGGGTCTGCGTACTATTTACTGTTAAAGAAATATATAGTACGCAAAAACACTATTTCAATTAGATTAAATAATGAGCTTTTAAAGCACAATAATAAGACACATTGAAGCCAAAAAATTATTACGAAATTCAAGAAGTGCCAAAAATATAGTTAACATAAAAATAAATAATTAACAAAAATATCTTTGACTTTTTTGCTCTTTCCTTAAAATACTACAGTTTTTTAGAGTGTACTACATATATATTTTAATAATTTATTTTGATTAATACTTTATTTAGTCGAAAAAATATTGGTTGCCTGTAAAGTCGGTATACGGGCGAAAGTTTTACGTGACAACGACTTTGAGTGGTAAAATAATTTTAATGTGAATATTCATTCGTATAGTAGTATCGTCTCGTATCGTATCGTCTCTCTCGCTCTTAGGCGGGCTAACCATGCCCGAGTGGAAGGGACGCGTGCCTCTCACTCGCTCTCATTGTGAGCGCATAACGTGAGCGGAGCGTAACGCAGTTTCTTGAAGTGTCACCCGGCAAACCAATTTATAAGACGTTGTCACGTCAAAATGTTGGCAACCCTAGTTACAGCGGCACCACTACTGCCAACCGAAACGCAACATCAGATCGCCTAAGCTTGAGTTAAATTCTTAGTTCGAATAATAAACAAATTAAAACTGTAACTAATTGATCCGCTAAAATAATAGCAGGTTAGCTCTTTTCCATTACATTGTATTGTTTTTGTTGTTTTGTTGTTTGTTTTTGTGTTTTTTTGTTGTAAACAAAAAAAAATAGCAAAATGTTTACATACAATATATGAAAAACACAAGTTACTGGAGAGCCAGTGTCTCAGATACACAGATACACACATTAAAACTGTTCAGAAGCAACTCCCAAATATTTCAATATCAATGTTACTCTAATCACAAGCGACGAGAGACAAACTCAAGCATAAAACTAATGAAGTGTACAATCTTGCCTAACTTACATCTATTTACTTAAAATATAACTAGGTCCACGACCCGGCTTTGCTTACAGTTAATACTCTATTTGTGTCAAAATACGATTCTAGTCACTACAGTTAGCTACCTACAGTAGCGCAACACAATCACATTAGTTTAATGATTATATATACATGTGTATGAAGAAAAATGCATTTCAGTTTTAAAATATACAATTTTTACTGTCTGTTATGTTATGTCGGGGACAACTAAATACATGAGAAATGATTAACTAGTAACTAATTATGTAAAGTAAAATACTTATTAAAATATTGTGGCCCGTATGTCGGTTTGTCCGTCTGTAATATTTAAAAAAAATTGTGGGCCTACCCTTTGGGGCGATACACGCGTTATGTTAATATATTAAAATATATACTAGGCGTGTGAGAAACAAGTAGCTGTCTTGTCAGTTGTATACATAGCCTCGCATAGTTAAACAAGTTACAGAATTTTTATTTAAACGAGTTTTTATTTGAATTTAAACTTGATTTAAACGAGCAAAGGCGCTCAAAATTCTGAGTTTTAATACAAAATATCTATTTAAGGTACACTTCAGTGGGGTGGGGCGGCGCGAGTATTAAAAATAAATAATGTTTCATTTGTGTTTGGATTTATTGGCTTAAAGTTAATTGTTTATGGTCGATAGCTGCACTTACACTTCTATTAATATTATTTAATGTGTAACTAGATAATCAGATATGAATATCTATGATAATATGAGATAATGCATAACTTGAGAATTCTCAATCTCATGAAATACGACGTAAGTAAATTATATAACCTATAGATTTGTTCGAAAATAAATACCTAACGGTAAAAACCAATCCTAACAAAGAACCATTCTTAGTCAATACACAAAATTTGTTTATTTAAAAAAAAATCACACTGTCACAGCATTTGTACCAGCGAGCTATGATGTAAGATCAAACGAGCTTCTTCAAGTAAAGTTCGATATTATTAACAATCAAATTATGTGAACGATTTAATCGAAGTGATTGTACAAGTTTATACAGGGTGTTTGTTAAACAACACGCATCCTTTCTACGTACTTGTACTGTCCGTAACTGAACACCATGTCACAGGTATTTTATTACTGAACTATTCGTGAGTCTATATTCATGGTTGAAGTTACCGGCTTACTCACGTGTGATTTAAGTCGGAAATAGGCCGACTAGTTTCGATCGATTACGATGATCATCTTCAGGAGTGAACGCGCTCGTGGCGGCACGGCGTACGCCGTAACTTCAACTAAGTAAGGCGGTAACTTCAACTATAAATGTCACACGTAGTTTCGTTAACGCATTACTTAACGACAATTACGTAAGGCTGTTAACTGACAGATAAAGGCTAGGTTGACATTTCACGTTGTCTCTTTTGCCTTTAATGTCACGCTTTATCCTACTTTACTGAAATTAAGTATTTGTTGGGCATCTGCCACGTATTACGCCAGCGTGGGCCACGCTACGTGGAGGCGGCGGCGGAGTCGTCGTCGTGGCGCAGGCCGAGCGCGGCGGGCAGCTTGAAGTGGCGCGAGCTGAGCGCGGGCAGGCGCTCCGGGCTGCCGCAGGCACTCGCTGGCGTCGCCTGCACACCAATAATGATTCAAATTTGATATCTACACACTTTATAAGTGCGCCAGGGGTCGTGGGTTCGAATCTCACTTAGGACAAATATTCGTGTGACGAACACATGTGTTTGTCTGTGTCTGGATGTCAATATTTAAAAAAAAAAAGATATTAATGAACGCATACTTTGCATGAATGACGTAAAGAGACAATAAGGTACCTATTTTATTCTTTTTATGCTAATTACATATCAAATGTGCATTTAACACCAATCGTTTACTGCGGTCAATGACAACTATGACACACTTTTTTCACTTTTAGTGTTATTTGCATTGCTAAATCAATGTCATTTCATTTTTAAAAGCTTTTATTTAACTTCACTCGTATGTATGTATGAATGTATCTATGTATGTATGTATGTCCTGGAATCTTGCAATCAATATTTCACCCACTTCCACTGAAGCTATCGAGCTGAAATTTGTCACACAATGCATGAAAATAAATAAATAAAAAAAAAACAAAAAAAAAATTTTTAATTGTAATCTGTACACCCTGTATAACGGGACTGACCTGCGCGCTGCGCCCGCGCCGCCGCTGCGGGAGGATGCCCTTGCGCGCCATGAAGAACCTGGCGGCACACATATATTTTGTTATATATTTGTATATTTTGTATCTGTATAACTATATTTTGTATCTGTATAACAGAAAACTTTTCTGTTATACAGATTAAAGATAGCAGTCACATAGATAGATAATTGATTAAAAATAGAACGATTATTACAGTTTTATGTCATTATACGGGAACCGTGCAATATTCTTGGATAAAATGTAGCCTATGTCACTTTCCAAGCCGTATACGCAATCCACGCAAATCTACATCACATCAAATTCAAATTCAAATTATTTATTTCGCTATGAGGTGATTACACACGCTTAACGAAAGTCTAGGTAACTACAAACTACTTAAAGAGATATAATGCTATTCTAAACTGATTAATATAAAGCAAAGGATGAGCTATTTATCCTTGAATGAATAGCTAATCCTACACAGGTGCCTAACCTGCCTTATGGCTAATTTACAATAATTACCTACCACTAAGCTAAGCTCTAAGTCACGATAGACTATCTACCTGGTCATCGGCTTAAGGAAGAACTTACAATATTCTTATCCTATGCCCTAGTGTAGGCCGAGAGAGAAAAAAGCCGGAGGAAAAAACTCTCGGTACTCTTTTAAAATTCAAATTAATTATTACAGAAAAATGTACAGTATGACCATGATATGATTAGGACAGACACGAGACAGCCAATCGTGTATGCCAAGAATCACCCCATATGCCACCTGCTTACAATATTTAGTATAATTAATACAAAAGCATAGTGATAGCCTGTCAGAGTTTAATTCAGTCCCATGCCTTCTTATCATCCAAATACTCCTGAATATTATAATAAGCTTTTTGACATAATGTTTGTTTGATGGTTTTTTTAAACCTGTGTAAAGGCAGAGACTGAACCGCAGCCGGGACTTTATTGAATATTAGAATAGACATTCCTATGAAGGAACGACTTTTCTTACTAAGCCGGCATTTAGGAAACGCTAATTTGTGGCCGTTCCTTAGTGTTACATTGCGTAAGGCATTTAGGTCACTACGACTTACAAACTGATGCCTATTTTTACGAATATACATAAGATTCTCATAGATGTACTGCGATGCAAGGGTTAGGATTTTTATTTCCTTAAATTTTTCTCTTAGGGAGTCTCTACTTCTCATTTTGTATATACAACGGATAGCCCTTTTCTGCAAAATAAAAATAATATTAGCATCCGCTGCATTACCCCAGAGTAAAATGCCATAGGACATTACACTGTGAAAGTAACTGAAATAGACCAATCTAGCGGTATCGACATCCGCTAAATCGATCCATTTATCCGTTAAGGAGGAGAATGACAAACCGACAAACACTTCCCATGTTTTTATTATTAAGGATAAGCATGAAAAAAAGAAAGAAAGAAAGATAAAAAGAATGAAAGAAAGAAAAGCTTTTATTCCGGTTTCTCTGAAGCATGTGTTACAGTTAATATTAGAATACTTATATCTAATATTAAGCAGAAAATGAACAAAAAACAGTAAGGTAATAAATAAATAAACATGAGATGTACTAATTCTGCTAACTGACCGTATAGTAGAGATGGGTATGTTGAACTGCTCCGACACGGTCTGGAAAGTTAAGCCGCGCGAGACGCAGTCCGCAGCCTGCCGCAGCACCACTTCGCTTCGCCGGATCCGCTTGTTCATGCCGCACTCGCCCTGCAGTTGACTCGACTGCAGCAAGTGACTCGACTGCAGTTGACTCGACTGCAAGAGATGACTCGACTGCAATAGATTTGACTGCAACACAGTAAAATTTGGACTTTATTATAAGGATAAGAATAAGAAGAATAAGAATATATTTATTTTGCTTTGTATAAATTAAAGTTAACAGCAATAAAATAAAAACATACATAATAAAACAAAGCAAGAATAGGACCACACTCAGCATATGCATTTATTTCAATGAAATCATGACGCTGATTTTCAGTCTGGCCCTTTCCGAGTTAATTTGGTCGATAAGAGAAAGCTAAAAAGAAAATTAAACGTTAAGCCGTAGGTCCCGGTTGTTCTCAATGGTGGAAACAGTCGTTAAGCCTTGTCGAAGACCTTCGGGTGGCTTGAGAACATTCAACACTGGGTTGGCCACTAAACCCTCCACCAATCCACATTAGAGCAGTGTGGTGAAGTATGCTCTAGACCTCCCGCAGCTGTGTCTGTGGGAGAGGCCCGTGCCCAGCAGTGGGACGTGTGTGGGCTGCAGCTACATAGGTCACCTGTCTCTCCCCGACGTGTATGACGTTGACCCCGGGCGCGCAGTCCGGGCCCAGCACGATGGTGGGGCGCACCTCCACGAATGGGCCGCGCGGCGACGACGGCTGCGGAGTTGAGCAGCACGGTGAGCGGTCGGGAGTACGAAGTGGATTTAAAAAAAATCATCTATATCTTAAGATATATATTTCTTGTGTACGTGTGTATGACAGTGAACTCCTCCTAAACGGCTGGATAGATGTTGATGATTTGTGTGTGTTAAAGGGGATTCGAGAACAGGTTTAGGTTCACAATTTTATCCACTGGGAAATGTTTTTTAAATACTATTTTGGTATTTTTATTTTTACCCGTCGTTCATTGACGTGAAGCGTCGCGTCACTTTGACATTTCATATGGCAGAACAACGTTTGCGGGGTCAGCTAGTATAGTATAGAGCAATGTTATACTTCTTACTGAATGCATGAGATACATCAGAAGTGGGATCTCGTACCGGGTTGAGCTGGTGTATGATGAAGGCGGGGGGCTCGTCGCGCGTGTCGTAGGTGTGGTCCGGCGCGGGGGGTCCCGGGGGTCCTGGGGGACCGGAGGGGGTACCCGGGGGCCCCGCGGGGTCCTCCTCCGCGTCCGAGGGGCTGTCGTACTGGCACTGCACGTTGGCTATCGCGAACTCTGGAACAAATAGTATACAGGGTGACCATTAAGTCTTTATCATTATTTTGTAAGTATCAAAGTGCTACCTCGGCTGGAGAAACTCGAACAGAGGCTGCACTGAAAATCAGCGGTGCCAGTTCCTTGAATCAGCACATGCTGAGTGCAGACCTTTTGGTCACAGGACAAACGAGCTTGCAACACCACCCATCCGCTGCCCATGACAACTGACAGACTTTGAACAAGACTCAAATAGGGATTGTAAGAATAGTGTAGATACTATGTATCATTTTTTACATTTGCCTGCTGTTATTATTTCGTATATGCAGTTAAATGACCAATACATTTTCATCTGTATTTCTTTCTAAATATCAGCACACTAACAGGACTTTCCCTTCTCCCATAATCCTCATACCTACTCACAAATTGATCAGCAGAACTTGACTAGACACACAAACACTCAGATTCAGATTAATAAATTTTTCACTATACGGTATTTGTTTAGATTAACTTTTCATAATAATTTGGAACAGGCACATCTTTACCGAACATAAAATCAAGGAGCGCTCAATGTGAAATTAAGCGTTCTTATCGTTCGAACAGTTATTTATTTTTCAGAATCACCCACTACTTAAAATATGTGTCCGTACAATAAGTACGTGTATCTGTCTGTTCTTTTTGTTTTTTAGCAAAGATGTTGTGCTTACTTACACTCAGGGCGGGGCTCGTGGCTACAGAATAGAATAGAATAGAATAAGTTTATTTTGACAAATTACATACAATTACAACAAAAATAAAAATAAATTGACCTTAAAAAGCTAATTAACCTAACAAAGTATGAATTTGTTAAAAAGGGGCCTTACTCAGCATTAGCCGTAGCACTACGACCGCTGGTTTTCAGTACCACCCCTGATTCCGTGCAGTTCGGACAGTAGTAAATATATTATTACTAGACAGCGTGAACATTTTTCGAAAAGTAACGGTTATCGTATCGTTAATCAGTTGTATGAAACATTAACAGCGCCCCTGCCGGACGTAAATGTAACTTATATCTGGGAGTAAGCAGAGCGGCACCAAAGTAGCTCTGACGTAGGATGCGCAGGAGTCGAAATTATCATCTTCAGTCGCAAGCGCTGATTGGTTCGCCAGCCGTATTATGTAGGTACCATGTGCAGAGGGATGCGGAGGTCATAGCCCTCCGAATTTCATTCAGAGCTACACTTTCGTGTCGACACTTGTACCTACTTTAATTAATAATATAATCTGCATGCCTGAGAGTTCTCCTTCATATTTATATATTAAGGAGAACTCTCAGGCATGATTTCCTTAAGATGTTTTCCTTCACCGTAACAGTTGATTTCTTAAAATCGCAAATAACAGAAAAGTCATTGGCGCGTACCGCTTGGATTTGAATCCGCAACCCCTTGAGTGAGAGTAGTAGTAGGTATAGGAATAGAAACGTGTACTTAAAGATATATCCATGTGTTAGTCTTACCCCATCTCTCTGTATTTCAATGTTTGTTTGTGTACCTTACATTATTAATGTACAGATGTTTCATACACGAGCAGTGGCGGATCTAGCCAAGGGGCAAAGGGCATGCCCAAGACATGTGATAGTGAATAAGGGGGAAAAACACATATAAAATATTAGGTAGGTATTTTTCGATTTCCCTGTAGCAATTTCATTAGATTTTATTCAAATCACGTCTTATCAGTGCTAGATTGATAAAACATATCAGCAATCCATCGGTGGCTTTGAAAAAAGCCGTTTGGTTTGGCCGATTGCTTGAGTCTGAGCGAATTAATCTAGGGTAAGCTGGCTGTCCCCCGCTGGCCTTATTGAACAAAATAGACAAAACATATTTTTTTAAAGTAACACAAATTGACTAGTATTTAAATTCTAAATCTAAAACGTCTATCTTATGAAATGACTTAATTACGTCGGCATAAAATGTTGGTGAACGTTCACTGTTTTTCAATAGCTATTAACGATAAATAATTATATGCATATTATTAATTAGTCATTAGAAAAAATATGCAACACCAACAATACAATTTATTCGTGTGTGAACAACCAGCGACCCATGATCTGTCTCATAAGGGCCTTACTTATCTGCAAAATATCCAAATTAGGAGTTGGTTTCGGCGAAGTAATCAACAGTTTTGTTTGATCAAAATGTAAATGATTTTACCTTTTCTCGAGTAAGTTTTGGACACATTTAGTCACACACACATCAATACCGTCACAAGGGACAATTACTTCCATCACCGATATCATCACGAATGTCCTAAACAACAAAATGAAAAAACACCGTACGAAACATCGCGTCGCGCTTCAAGGTCAAATCAAACTAAATATTTTCGTTGAAATTTGTTCATATTGAGTGAGTGTATCCGTTCCGTTCATTCGAAGCGGCTCGCTAATGAACGAATGTTTATGCAGCGTGGGGTGCCATGTGCTATGCGATCACATTTTCCCTGGATTCTTAAGACAAATATTACCTACAGAACTTTTAAATTCAACATAAACGTGTCAACTGTGCGATGATAACCAGATTTTCAAACTTATACATACCTACTTATTTATTTACTTTCAAATCTAAAAGGGAAACATATTTATGTATGGAAAACATATTTATGTTTAACCATTTAGATTTAGCTATTCGGGTTATTTTAAAATAAAAAGGCAAAATACCTAAAGATAATTTATATTTATTATTCTTGTTGTGTGTACCCTGCCCGTCATTTCAAAATTTTACCCTAAAAATAGACAGCGTATTTCACTATATGCTCCCCGAACACAAATCAAGGGACTTTTTCCCAATATTTCCCATTTTTGCTCATAGTTCTTTCGTGAATGACTTTTGCCGGTAAGTCTATCTTTGTCGTTTTGAGTATGTTAGACAGAGAAAGTTTGCTCGAATCGGGACTGCGGAGTGAATGATAAAAAGTCACACGACACACACAACGATGCGCTGTAGTGTGGCGTGAAAATGCGTGAATAAGAGTCTATCTTAGTCGTTTTGAGTACGTTAGACAGAGAAAGCTGAAAAAGGTTGCAGATTCGGGACTGCCCGGTTTAATGTGTGTGTGGCGTGAATAGATTTGAGGTCGAACGCGATTGACGACTAGTGTTGAGTAGGACATACAAGAGGCACTTCATTTGTCCCGGACATGACGTAGAAATGTAAGAGCGGCTCAAAATTTTATTACGTACTACTTCAAATTTGTTGTCGCGGTACATTCAACACACACAATGACGTCTAAAATAAATAATAATTATTACGTCAGTCACACATTATAAGGTAGGACAATACAAGTACCAAGTCATTCTAGTTACTTCAAAAGCCCCATCCACACGCTTGGCAAACAATGGCAAACAGCCAACAGCAAACAGCAAACACGGACGTGTGGATGGGTGTTTGTCGTTGTTTGCCTGTTTGTGTTTGTGTTGGGCAGTGTTCGGCATCGGTGTCGGTTTTTCTTGCCAGATCAAAGGATGTTCGGCAAACAGTTTGCGACGTATCCACACGTTTGGCAGCGATCAGTAATGCGCGCGAGCTTGCGGGAGGCGGACGTATTTACTTGCCATATTCATGGGCATATAAAGAGAACATTCCACCCTATTATTGATCGAAGATTCCACCCCATTTAACAACTGTACCTCAAGTATTCGAATTCGATGGTAGCAAAATTATTTATAACAAGTGATTTTAAAAACTTTTAATTAAATTCACTCGTATGTATGTCCTGGAATCTTGCAATCAATATTTCACCCACTTCCACTGAAGATATCGAGCTGAAATTTGGCACACATATTAGGTTCCGATGACAATGCATGAAAATAAAAATAAAAGATATAAGTAAAAGCTCTTTAAAAAAAAATTTTTTTACAGTATAATTTATGAATAAAATCTAACTATATTGATACATTTTATTATTGCAAAATTTTCATCGGAATCACCATCGTCTTCGCTTTCTTCTTTTTTTCTTTCTCTTGCTTTAATTTATAATAAAAATATGTCAACCCGAAAGTAATAGCTGCCACAAGCTTGTCGTCCGCCATGTTTGCCGATTCGGAATGTTATGAACGTTCGCCAAGCATGTGGATGGCTGTTTGTGTTGGGTGATTGTGGTTGGTGTTTGGGACTTTGCTTGCTGTTTGCGGTGTTTGTGACAAACAGCCAGCGTGTGGATGGGGCAAAATGTATCGCGCGCGACGAACACCTCGTCTCATTTGAAGTGCGACATTGTAGTACAAATGTATCGCGCGCGACGAACGCCTCGCCTCGTTTGAAATGGGACATCGTTATCGCGCGCGACGAACGCCTCGCCTCATTTGAAGTGGGACATTGTAGCGGCTCAATACAAAAAAGAGGCTACTCTTACAAACTCATTTTTATTTCGTGTCCTACTCATCACTATTGACGACGCAATTCGCGCAAACACGACGAGTTTCGCGCGCTTTCCGCGCGGTATAAAGGTGATGAATAAATGATAATGTAATTCTGTTGCCATTAGTGACGTTACGTTACTAAGTGGGTTAGGTGTTAGGGCATGCCTGGCTTTTTGGATTCTATGGTGGCCCCGCCACTGTACACGAGAAAGATGCATTATTAAGTAGTGCGACTTTTGATAAATTAATCAATCTGCTTGTTCTCCACATTAAGGAATATGTAGACATAATCTGCATTTATCACATAAATGTTATTATTTATGCACCTTTCTCACATTATAACTGAAGTATGGGATAGTTGAGTAACGATATTATAAAGTTAAAATTAAAACAACCGGAAATACGATTAAAAGTTTTATTCATCATAGGTTCGTAATGACACAGTTACCGCGTCCGCAGAACTGGAACATACAATTATATTATTCATTCAACTACCTTTTTCACTATTTTTGGTGTACACTTTCTGTTGGCTTAAATAAGTTCGATGATTAAAAAGAAAATATTAAATCAACATCCTGTATATTATTATGTTAAAACATATATCCTTTCCTAAAATTATAAATAAATACACCTAATATTTATTGTTATTATTTGAAATGCTGTTTCTAATACTCAAAGCAATGTGGCAAAGCTTTTTTTTTTCAGTCAATCTTCTGCCTTGTTCTTAGTTAACACTTAACAATCATGAGAATCGGGCTGGGTAAAACTGAAAACGAGTTTACCCTCAAACTGTGTAAGGTCTATTGTAAGTATACTCAAAGATTTATGTAGCGAAAGTCTTGTAGTTAGTTAGCCCGTTAGAATATATATTATGTACTTGAAATGTAATATTTATAACATCTTTGAATCGCCGGTTCTTGTAAAAAATAATTACTTTAATCAATACAACTTCGACAAATCTTCAACAAATCTTCGATTCAGCAAAATTAATTTATAAGTAAAATATTCTAAGTGATTAATAAGATATGCATAAGTAGCTAAAAATGAAAAAAGACAAGTATTAATACGTGGAAATAAATAAACGAAGGTTTAAGTAACTTAATTATTACTTTTTCAATTTAATATTTATTTAAGTTTTTACACCAAACGTTCTAAAATGGAAAACTGTCATTTAAAAAAATTAATGTTTTCATCTTAATCATTTTATAAACGCAACTATTATCATAAAGGCTACATATTTCATTTAAAACTTCTCAATAACTATAGCATTTAATTAAATATAAGTAGTCTCGTGTAAAATCTAGCATTCCGTAAAAGTACAATATTGGGTAGGTACCCCTTTAATTTTTAATATGGCAACATCAGTTATAATATCTGAAACAAATTGTAGTGCACTGAAATTGATATAATACAAAATTCGTATTTAATTATAATTACTTAGATCCACCTTTATATACAATATGTGAAACTATTGCAGTTTGATAGCTTTTAAAAAAGGCAATAATGTGCTAAGTGATATTTTAATATAATATATATATTATATTACTTATATTATACTGTATAAATATTTTTAAAATGAAAACTACATTTAACGTAAGTTCATCTTAATTTTGCCAATGCATATAATAACATTAGTAAAGATGTATAACTATAAATGCATATTATAGGTCAGTAAAATGCTTTTAATTCTGTTGATAGTATTATTTTTCGAATGGAAAATTACTGTTACAGCTGGAGAGTTAGAACCTAAAGAGACCTCATTCAGTGGCCAATGCCAATTTGTATGCCTAATAATGTTAAAGTTACAAAAATTAGTGATTCAACCTTGCTTGAATAATAATTTTAAATTCAGTCATCCGTAAGCTAACAGCTTACAAACCAGAGCTGCATAGTCCGAAGTATACGCATAGCCGATATACTTATAATTAATTTAATCTAAATCTTATTTTACACGGCTACCTACAAATGCCTCTTGAATTTCCTAGTATTAGTATATACTTTATTTCGTAGAAAATTCTACGCATATTATATTATTTTTAAGAATTCCAGTTGGGTTAAATTCTAAAATGACTTAGGTTATCTACAAATAGCAGTCATAATACAAAATCTTAAAATCTTTAGGACTGTTGTGTACACAAGTTAAAAAATCTACGAATATTATGACTCAATAGCACACTAATTTCTAAGTACATTGCCTGTAAAAAATCGCTAGGAATTAATCAACAGAACTATAATTAAAAAATACAAAACAAAGACTTTGGATTAAACTACTTTGGCTGTTTAGGAACTAAAGCCTTAAAAATAAAATAAAATTATAAATAAATTATAATTGTATACAATAACTTCTCTTCAAATAATTTATAAGTAACTCGATTCATAAATAAAAACCGTACTTCACTTCAAGAAGTTTGATATTGTATTGCGATTAATGAACTGGCCAATGTTTAATGTTAACCTTACAATAAGTAAATAATTAAATTTTAACTAATTCATCATTGCAAATAACTTAGTAAGAGTAAACATTTATTGCACAAGCACTTACTATAACGATGTACCGAAATCAAACATTAATAAAATATACAGGGGCTTGGGTCCTTAATATGCATGCATTTTACGAGAATTTTTAATTATTACTGAACCTTACCATTTCTTAATAATTTTTTTTACGGGGAATAAAACATCGTTACTAAAAAAATTACATATACTCGTGAACGTGTCCAGAAGGACGGACTGTAGGTGCTTCGAAAGCTACGCGGCATTTACAATACACCCTGTATACATTATTCTTGTTTCTGCAGTACCTTATAAAACAAACTGAAAATATTTAACATTACTTTGGAGAATAAAACATAGTCTATCTAACGACCCGGACACAGAAGCAGCGTACAGAGGCAACATAAACAAATAATACTGAAACCATTAATTCAATAATTAAAGAAAATATCGTAAAATTCACTCTCTTTATGCAAATAGTATTCATTTTTGTAGAATACAACACTAACTTAAATAAGAAATATTTTATAAAGAGTGTAATTTTAAATATTCCATATATCTATAGGTACAATTAATTATTAAGTTAGGTTATCTCTGAACTCAGGATGAATTTTAATTAAGCATAGCATAATCCTTAGGTCAATGGGTGCTACCGTGCTTCGGAGGGCACTGTCACTGCTCCAGGGGTGAACCCCGTCGGTGACCTCCCCGCTGTTGAGCGTGGGGGAGAGACTGAATTGCGTTGTTCAATAAAGAAGTATCACGTGGCTTGCAGCTGGCATGTAATTGACAGTGAAAGTATTGAAATGGCAATGATCCTAAATTGTATAAAGCTAAAAATTTCAACGATCCATTATTAAATACGATCCTAAAAAACGTTTTTGGCAAAGTTAAGTACAAATATACCCAATATTCAATTACATCTAGGCTTCGCTTATATTATGAAAGAAAGAAAGAAAGAAGAAAGAATCATGTTCGACCGTTGGGAAGAACGATACATAATTTAAATTACGAGTTCCGTTAATTTCACTTCAAACATTTTGACTACAAATTGGCCCTCTAGCGGAGTTTAGCATCACCAGTTTAGTACTAAGGACTCCGCGCCATCTATATCCAAAATGAAGCACCCTAAGTAGGCCAGCACGCGACGCGACATATGTGCAGACTGTATTATCTACAAATAGATAATATTTGATCGACAGAGTTAAGCAATGACGGGCGCGGTTGGCTTGTTGGGCGACCACTAGGCAAAATTACATGGACGCTACCGTGCTTCGGAGGGCACGTTAAGCCGTCGGTCCCGATTGTTCTCATAGGTGAAAGCAATCGCTCAGCCTTGTCGAAGACTACCCGAAGGTCTTCGGAGCCTTGAGAGCATTCGACCCCGGGTTGGCCACTAACCCCTCCAGCGATCCGCATTGGAGAAGCGTGGTATGCTCAAGACCTCCCCCGCAGAATGTCTGCGGGGGAAACCCGTGCCCAGCAGTGGGACGTCAACAGCAGCTAAGTGATTTAAAGTAACTCTGAACGGCAGTCACACTAACCAGCCGTGATTAAACAAATAATTATACTGTTAAATTTTGTTTTTAAAAAGCTTTTTACAACTTTTTTTATTTTCGTGCATTGTCATGAGAACCAAATATGTGTGCAAAATTCCAGCTCGATAGCTTCAGTGGAAGTGGGTGGAATATTGATTGCAAGATTCCAGGACATACATACGAGTACATACATATGAGTGAAGTTAAATAAAAGCTTTTAAAATGGTCGACTACAGCTCCCAACAACGTCACATCAACATCACTTCCTCATCAATACCGTCCCCAATCAGTCGCTACCAGCCGCCCCGGCCGCCGGTCACAGCGCCTCGAACGTCTCCGACCTGGTCTCCTGCAGCAGCTCCAGCGGGTCCAGGATCTGCGTGGAGATGGTCCCGCGCCGGCCCTTCGAGAACTGGCTCTTGATGTCGTACTTCTCCATCCAGTTGCGCAGCGTCTTCCTCGGCACGCCGTACTTGTTCGAAGCGGCGTACACGCTGTACCCTTTCTTCACAGCTATGAGGGCGTCCCTCAGGTGCTGGGAGGAGTACTGCTTGTAGGACTTCTCCTGGAAAACGTCGGTCTCGATGTTCACGATGGCCTTCGGCCGCCGCCCCACGATGCGCGGCCGCGCGTGGATGTTCAGCGGTATGCCGTGGTCCATGGAGTGGTCGATAAAATGTCGCGTCACGATTTCCGTCGACGTCCTCACACCTGCAACAGGCAAGGATAAGAAACGCCCTTTAGATTAAATTTGGTAGTAAATTTCGTGTTCGGGTGCTGGCAACACTGGCAACACTGGCTGTCGGTTTGACAGCCGGGCGTTTCTTTTCCTGGCTTCCTACAGGCGGGGGCGGGAGGAGTAAAAAGCTAGGAAAAGTCGCTCAGTTCCGTCAGCGGGGGTGACGTGGGACCCGGGTCCGATGACGTCACGGCGTGCTTGTAGCGTACAAAGAGTTCACGTCGTACGTCGTGAGGGGAGACGAGACGAACGCGTGCATATCCTCGTCGCTTGCTGTACGTACAAGGGCGCACGCGGAGGGCGCGAGGGGGACGCGGGGGAGCATACCACGCAAGTTTCAGTGCACGCGTTATGATTAATATGTGATTATAAGCATTGCGTATGTGTGTAATGCACGATGCCGCGAGTAGGTAATAAGACGAAACTCAAAACGATATTTTTTTCAACTTGTATTAAGAACCCTATCGCTTCGATACAAGCCAGGTATATTTTTGAGTTCTTATTTATACAGTGTAAACTCCATGTAACGTCACTCTATTTAACGACAAACTCCCTTAAGCGTCGAAATCAATTGGCTTTGGTTGGTTTAGCTTGTCTTTCATACAATGTTTCACTCTACATAGCATTCTACCCACTCTCAATAACGACAACAATTGAGTAATAAAAAATACCTTTTAAGTTGCTAAAATTAGTAAAAACTGCGCAGCTGTGTACGATCTATTGTCGCTTTATTATCCTAGCCCGCAATAAACTCGACTGTCGGCATCATGCATACCGAACTTTCTAAGAAATTCGTTCTTTTGTTTACAAATTGGGATTGCTTGTACGTGTAGACTGTTGTTGACCATGATTTGCTAGTGTCTATCTATCTATTGCTAGATATGAATAAAATAAGTAAAAAAATACAACAAAATTACTGGTGCAGCAAAAGACGTCAGACAAAAATAACAGACTATACGCAATAGCGTTCAAATAACATTCTTTTTTATGCACATAACTACTAACAATTGTCGGAAATAAACTTTTTCTTTTTCTAATTCTGATGTTTCTTCTCTCCATTTAACGACAACTCTCTATAACGCCATAAAATGCACAGTCCCTTCAGTGTCGCTATATAGAGTTTACACTGTAGTTAAATAATGTGATTTACAATTATTATTTTTGATCTGCTCTTTAGTGCAAACCTCTGCCTAGGCTAACACTAGGCGGACATAATGTCTTAGGTATGGCATTCTCACCCATATTTTTTTTTATTAGGAACTCAACAAGAGATAACCAAGGAAAAAGGCATTGAAATACTCGTACATACACGATAACAATACAGGTAAAACAAGGTATGCGGTTCCCGCGGTATTCCGGAGAAAAATCAGATTATAGATAATATTGATATTAAATTTAAGCGCTTATTTATGCTACAGAAGGTCAGTTAATTATTGAAAACACATCGAAAGAAGCAAGAGCCGGACTGCAAGTATGATTCTCAAGAAAAAGAAATATCACATTAAATAATATTTTTATTTTATTAACTGGCATAATATAGAACAAATACAATACAATACACATTTGAATTAATTTCGAACAGCGGGCGGAAACAATGACGTTTGGATGAACCAAGTTGCACTTGCAAGAATTGATACTAAACAATGTCTGTTCTGGTGGTATCGTGCAACTTTAAAATACCCACCGCACCACCAGGGGTACCACCGGGGTACCACCAAGGGTACCACCAGGGTACGGTGGGTCCGGAGCGTGTTTGTGCAATCGATGTTTCAAGAAAATAACGACTTACTTATTTATAACACAATGTTTTTGCACGCTAAAGCCATAAAACAGTCACAATTACAATTCGATGCATTTTTGCAAGGAGATGACAGGCGTTCATTAAATTACCAGAACAACAAAATACAAACTCGAATTCGAATTTAAATTTTCTTTTCATTTAGTATTCTTACAGACTTATCGTGTAGATTTCATTTCTATTGTATTTTCATCCAGATAAGTAAGCTTATTTATCTGTGGTTCGGGTAACAAATAAAAAAGTATCTTATCCATACATATTACACTATTATTTATGGATCTGTGGATAATAATATTTAAAATTCAATCGTGACGATTTAATCATCGAAGTATGATTAAGTACGGAAACAGTCGATCACACGTAATACTGAATACAACACTGATTTAAATATTACTAATAATAATATATTTTAATCATATTCCATTAATGTTGCCCACAGTCAAAATCATCCTCATTATCCCGATATAAAACAACCTATTTACACACAAGTATAATTAAATAATAATTATGATAAATGTCCATGTTTTTAATTTTTACTAATGGCAACACACCTTAGTAAAAAATTTTGGCGCTTTTCTTAGTCAGATTAACTTTTGATGAGTAATATTTTATAAGGAATGACGCAACAATGATTTTGACTTCCCGACTGACTGATGTTATAGAGTGGATCAATGATACGTACAAATATAATAATCATTAACTATACCTACTAAAAATTTCTTAAAACTATCTATAGGTATAAAGTTATACTAATAGGCACTTTATGGATTTCGAACGCGCCGCATTTTATTTCTACTGGTGATACCAGCCTGAATGGTAGAATTTATACCGGTTTAGACCATATTCAATAGATATATAATGCGAAGCGTCCATTAAGACGAATTTACAAAACGAAACGTAAAAACAGGACTCCCTGCTAACAATACGTGTAGGAACATAGGAATTAGTGGAGGGCTTTAGCAGCGCCGTGGTCGAATCAGCCCTTTACTAAATCTGACTAAGTTTTATAAAAAACTTTGTCGGCGACAGGTGACAGGCGGGATATCAGTCGTGAGCGCTGATTGGCTCGCCAGCCGTATATTACCCATGCGCATCTATCCCCTTCGAAATTCCGTTCAGTGCTACACTACCACTATACCAATTTCGACAAACGACTTCTATACTTGTTCAGGTCATAAAATATATGCCAGTGTTTGATTTTACTACAATATATTATTATATTCGAGTAAACAAATAATTATACTTAAAAGCCAATTCGACCAACCCGCCGCAGCAGCCCAATGACATACAAACAGCTCAACAACTACTGACACGATCAGTGTCGAGTTAAGTACGGTACGTTCAAATAAACATAAATAAATTATTTTTACGACAAGCCGCTTTATATTATAATTAGTTATAAAAAATGTGGAACAAGTATATGACGTTACATTTTCATTATTAAATTCTTCTGCCATCGATAAAAAATATTTTATTTAAATTAAATTATTTAGATTACTTTTTTTAGAGAATACTTATAAATTCAAATAAGAGCATTATTCTGGTATGATTTTACTACGCACAAATTTAAAATACATATTCGTATTCTGTGCCATCACATACTTGTTCCGAGAAACACTTCTCAAACTTACGCTACTAACGCTAAAATTTCAATTCAAGTCTTTTATTTATCAATGGACGAAGTCCGATCAAGCACACAAATTCCAAAAGGCCAATTTCATTTATCTTCATCTCCTATAATTAATAATTTAACTAATAATAATCTAAAATACATCTATAATTAATAATACAACGAAAGCATCAAATAAATAATAACAGGTATGCCTCTAGAGTCCAAAAAGCTACCAAATTGATAGAAATTTCATAATAGGAGCATCACTCGTAAAACATAACAGTTTTTTAATTGCACAAATATTAAATAATAATAGCCAATACTATGTTTATAATTACGTCAAGAATATTACAGGAAGGTAAATAAAATATACAAATTTGAAAATAATACAAAAAAGAAACTATAAGTAGAAATAAAGGATCTTTGGGTATCATATTGCGTGGAACGAGAAAATAACGCCTAAATATTGCAGGAAACACGGCAATCGTAAATCTATATTTAAATACATTATAAACTTAATAACTATTCCATCCCCGAATCTTTGCATAGATAATCTTTGGCTGATTAAATTAAATTCAGAATTTGGTCTAAACTTCGAAAAAACATAACTCGTGTACCTCTTTAGATATTGGTCTGTGGCCATATCCTATTTTAACCACAGATTATAATCATTATAACTGTATACGATGGAATTCGTTGTACCGGAAAATCGGTCAACTTGTCGGTTCACTGCCTCGTATGTATAGAACTCTGTGTCACGTGGTTCGATAAAGCTACAACAGCGATGTTATAATAATGAAAAATATTTTTTTTAATAACGTTGTCGACGAAAATCTTCCGTCAGTTTAAAAAACCCTTTGACAGTCTGTACGCCTCACAGCCAGACACGATTTAATCTTTATGATCTGTGATTTAAATCGCATTGAATCGATAATATTTTGATTTAATAAATCTGTATTTAAACCGAATGGTAACCAAGTTGGTTTTTATAATATATTTTTATATTTAGTAAAAATATTCACGATAAAGTTAGAATCCACGATTTTAAAATTAGTATCTAATTCGTTTATATTGGGGTCTAGAACCTAGCTTTCTTAAAGAAATTACACAATTTATTGGCAAGGTAATTCAATTTCTTTAATCATAATTTTGATCGTTTACTCTAGGTACCTTGTAATTAAACTTACAATCAATTCGATACAATTTTTTTTTACTTGAATGTCCTATACAAAAACACAATATCGACAGTAATTTTTGGTTCCATTTCTATAAGGCTCATTTGAATCCATCTTTAACCCGGATAAGCCTCCTGTCCTACATACAGGCTATAAGGCCCTGAAAGTCTTCGGTCAATATTTTTCTAAGTTAACAAGCCTAAACGGTATTTAGAAAATCTTTATCAATTCCAATTTAGCAACTAAATATTCGAATAAATCCCAAAACCGTTTTGGTAGCCCCCCATTCTTCAAATACACTTACATACTTCAATTCATAGTCACTGGTTCATAAACTACTTCCTAAGGTGCATTTTAAGATTTTGGTTGCCGATTATACGTTCCCGAATAAATTAGATCTTTGGTTTTCTTCTGACATCTTTCATGGAGAACGTCCTTTAACAATGACGTTATTTAATTGAAACGTTTTTAAATTACAATTCCTTTAATATCGATATCGGATGTCCTTTAAAGATGACGATGATGAGTCATCGCAGCTTCGTGTTTGAATTAAGCCGGCAATACCGTCATTATCAGTTCCTGTTCCCATTTCATAATTTATTTAGATTAGTATTTCTTTGGTCTTTTATTTTTAACATTTTTGTATTAAGTACTATTTTTTATTAACTCCAATCGAATTTCCTTCAAAAATGACGTTAGTCCAAAGTCTCCATCATTAAAAAAATCTGATGAATTTTAAGTAATACATCCGATGTCCTTTAAAAAGGTCAGCGATGGCAAATATTTTATTAAAAATCATTTACTAAGCCCCCTCATCCATACCAAATTAATAAGTCTATCATAGCTGTCAAGCGTCACTGTCCTTCAAATTCTGAATTGAGTTTGAACAAAGACAAAACACCAGCTAAAATAGGTTTATTATTTTTTTATGAAAAAGTCCCTAAACACAGTTTATGTTAGAGTGGGAGTCTCAACGGACATATCGACCGCCTCCGGTCGTCGATCCTTGCCCTCGTCCTCGCTGGAGGCCGCGTCGGCGAGGCTCAGGAAGTGCTTGCCGAGGTCCTCGTCGCAGCCCGGCAGCTCGACCAGGCCCTCGCGCTGGCGCTTGCTGTTCTCCACGAACTGCTTGAGCTGCTGCGGCATGGGGAACGAGGACTTGATGTGGCACCGCTTCATCCAGTTGCGGAGCGACTTGCGCGGCACCTTGTGCGTCTGCGCCGCTCTGGAATATAAACATTTTTCTAATACCAAAGTCAAAGTCAAAGAATTTATTTCGCTATGAGGTGATTGGACACGCTTAACGAAAGTCTAGGTAACTACAAGCTACTTAGAGAAAAGAGATATAATGCTATTCTAAGCTGATCAATAAAAGACAAAGGATTAGCTATCCCTTGGCTAACGAAATGAACTATGGTTTTAATATCTCATTGCGAGGATAAACAGTAACAGTTAAACAACGGTTAAGCCAATGTAAAGGTTGTAAATGACAATGACAGCCAGAGATCCACTGGCCACATAAACAAGAATCCTTATAAAAGGGGGAGAGTATACCTATATATATGTATTAGCTTTTACCCGCGGCTTCGCCCGCGCGGTCTAAGGGAATTAACAATGAGTTATTTATCATACATGACGCATTTGTGGTGGTTATCTAGCAAATAACAAAACATCGATATCTTCCCATGGGGATGTTTTACCGCGGTAAAAAGTAGCCTACGTCACTCTCCACAAACGGACAAACAAACAAACACACTTTCCCATTTATAATATTAGTATGTAAGTATGTATATAGTATGTATATACATGGAAAGCAAAACCAACCTGTAAATGCTGCCTCCTTTCTTCACGTCCATGAGAGCGGCCCACATGGCCTCGTTCGAGTACCGCCGGTTAGGGTTGAACTTGCCCATCATGACCCTCTCCAGGTCCTTGCGCGACAGCCCCGAGGAGCTCACCTCCTTCCCCTCCAGGAACTGATCCAGGTCAGCCTTGAGCACAGTCTCGCCTATGTCCACGTTTTTGTCTTTGAAGATGGGCGGACGCCCTCTTCTACGGATTTGGGGCTTTTCAACGACCTTCGGATATACTTCCTTCTTAACGCTCTTTGGGATGAGCTCCACTTCAGACCTGCTCGGTACGTCTAAGCACTTTTTGATTTGATTCGCTTTCAATAAGGACACTTCCAGCTCCCCGTTCTGTTCGAGCCACGACTTGTAGTAATCGTTCTCTGAATTCTTCTGCGCGCACTCCTCCGTATTTAACCCGTATTTTGTAAACTCCTTCTGTATTTCTGTCGCGTTCATTTTGGAAAGCTTGCTTATGTACTCCGAGTTCGCCTTGGCCAAGTTCTGAAGCTTCGTTTGGAAAAATAACTCGCTTTCCGGTTTCACTCTGATGTAGTTGTTGTGGCCTGAAAATTATTTTTTATACGTTTAAAAATGGAACTGAAGCCAAGGAACCATGAATGTCTTTGCCGGCGAACGAAAAAAAAAGCGACAAATGACATGTCTGTAAGATTGCCTGTCAAATAAAATGAAAATAAACGCCAATAAACCATTTAAAAATAAATCGAATTAAACACATTCATGGTTCTATGCTACAAGCTACAGATTTAATTTAATCATTCATTTATTTCAATTCATATAATTATAAAAAATGGCCTACCTTACAGACATTCATTTTTTCATTTAGTACAATGTCCATTCACAATATGATCTTCTTATAGCATGGTTTGCACTATGAACGATGTTCAAATCACAACGCGACGTAACGGGACATCCAATTTATCAAAAATAATATTTTATCTTTCGAAAACAAATTAAAAAAAATTAAAAAAAGAAATCGTAGCAAGTGACAGGAAGAAGTCACATTGCAAATAAACATTGGTAAGATTATTAAAAAAAAAAACGCAAAGTAAAAGATAATAAAATTAAACATTTTTAATGAATATAACATTAAAATTTGTTATTTAACTCACCAGAAGGTTGCGCCAAGCTGCTGCCAGGTTTTCCGGGTTCCTCGTCCTATAAAAAGGACATGTATTACATTTTAGAATTGCATAGAATAGAATAGAATAGAAAATAATTTATTTTCTTTCTTAATGCTACAACATTACAGAATGAGTACATGACAAAAAAACAAAGAGAAATAAAAAAAAGTACTCGTTTGATTAAAATAAATTAATAGTTTAATAAGCGTCAGAAAATAAGCGTCACATCCGTTAGAAAATAAACGTCAGAACTTCCGTCAGAATCAAAAATCTGAGTTATAATTATTAGTATTAACATCCAGACACAGAGCAAACACAAGTGTTCGTCACACGAATATTTGTCCTGAGTGGGATTCGAACCCACGACCCCTGGCGCAACAGGCAGGGTCACTACCGATTGCGCCAACGGGCCCGTCGAAGTGGTAATGGGACGTCTATAGGTCGCAGCGAAGTATGAAGTACTGCATCTATGTTTTATTCCGCGATCGAAGGGTCCGACGGACTGATCAAAGTGTCCAACAAACCAACTGACCAACTGTCCAACTGTTCAACTGGCCAACTGTCCAACTGTCCAAATGGCCAACTGTCCAACTGACCAACTGACCGACCGTCCAGCTGACCAACTGACCTCGTTGTAGTCCATGTTGTCGTTGTCCAGCTCGCCGTAGTACAGCCCGTCCTCCTCCACGGTCTCCTCCTTCACCTCCGCGCGCTCCTCCGCCCTCAGCTTCTTGGGCCCGCTGGCGGCGCCCGCCGGCTTCTGCTGCTGCGAGGGGCCTGCGGGGATACATTTTATATTTGACAAAAAAAGCAGTGTACATAACTTTAGTACCAGAAATAACTAAAATTGATTGTACCTAGCTCTAGACTAAGTAAAGTATCAAAATCTTTTATGGGGAACTGTGTTCGCTTCTACAATAAAATACCCGGAAATATTACTTGTCTCTCAGATAATAAATTTAAATCTTACATTAAACAAAACCTCCTCAATAAAACTTTCTATAAAATTAATGATTACTTAAACGATAGAAATGCTTGGTGCGAAATATCTCCAGCTCCACTTGTTCAATAATAATGTAATTTGATTAAATTATAAAAATTGTAAATTTTGCAAAGAGTAACTATCGAGTTTCTTGCCGTGTTCTTCTCGGTAGCATCAACTTTGTGAACCGGCGGTAGATAAAAAATGTTATGACGTTCATTAAGCGTATAAAAAAAATAACATATAGTGAAAAATAAATGAATCTGAATCTGAATCTATTATGTCTCGTGAAAACCGAAATGATTTTTTGAACGATTTACCAAAAAAATGAATGATTATTGCGACTTCATAGTTCAGTTTACGCCGTGCCCGCCGCGAGCGGGTTCACTCCTGAAGATGATCATCGTAATGAGAATGACAATATGAAAAGTTCATTTTTCGAAGTTCTAGAAATTATGTCCTCTCTAAAGGACAGGCTTCAGAATAATTACAAAAAATTATTCTGGCTGGAAGAGATTTCATTTTGGAATAAGTAGGACCTATGTACAAAATTACTATTAATTCTGTTTTTTTTGCTGTTTGTCGTGTACATGAATATATAAATAAAATAAATAAAATAAAAATAGTT
Source organism: Carterocephalus palaemon (assembly GCA_944567765.1). NCBI lineage: Eukaryota > Metazoa > Arthropoda > Insecta > Lepidoptera > Hesperiidae > Carterocephalus > Carterocephalus palaemon. The sequence goes on from OX155667.1 coordinate 93,400, forward strand.
TGTCTGGATGCAAAAAAAAAACTGTAGCATGCGCGCGCTCACCGAGTGCGGGCGCGCCCGCGCCGGCGCCGCGCTGCGCGGTGGCCACGAGCGCGTCGGAGGCGACGGTGAAGTCCGTCGCGTCGCGCGCCGCCTCCGCCAGCCCGCCCGGCTCCGTCGAGCACAGCCCTGCCAACCAACAATTACGTATATTTACTGGTGTACGGAATTACAATGTTACAAAGTTAGTGTTAAAACGATAGAAGGTAGGCCGGATGGGTGAAATTAAATAACTGTTCAACGCTGGTACATGGGCAGAGTAACCCCTTACTCGTCTAGGTTTTTTTTTTATGGATACAGGATAGCAAACTAGCTTGCAGCACAACCCATCCGCTGCCGCCCATGACAACTGTGACTGAGTTTGAACAAGACTCAATTAGGGACTGGGATGGTTAGTCCAATTAGTTGAGAAAGTTAATTAGCACATTAGCTGGTCAGTTCGTTAGTAGATATGAGGACTGGGGACTGTTAGTGATAGTTAGTCCTGTTAGTCGGTGTTAGTAATAGTCCAGTTAGTACTTGTTAGTAGGAGTCTCGTTCTAAGTCAGTCACAAATGTGTTGCTACCCTTGAGGTCTAAGATGGTCGCCTCTAAAGAAGTGTCGAAACATGCGCTTATATTGGTAAAATCTAAGTCAATACAGAGTCTAAAAATCATCTAACAATAATTTAACAATTAAATTCATTAAAATAATAAAACTAGTAATGAAAGTAGGTAGATAATGCTTCTTGCTATTTGGCAGTGCGTAACATTAGTTTTAATTCTAATTTGCAATCAAGGCGTATGATGGTGTATACTCTCATGCATGTAGCACAACCCTTCCGCATATACATAAGAAAGAATGCACATATAACAATGAAAATATACACCAACATACACTTATTCACGGTGGGCGGCCAACTTAGATTGTGTAAAACTTTTGGAACTTATGCAATATGGATATTCTATTAAGTCCATGGTGGGCGGTATGTTCAGTATTTTATCGTAAAACGCGGCAACACGCTCATATTTTGCGTTAAGCTGTTATTCCAATTCCAAACTCAAACATACATTTTCTACAATTACAACTGACTCTTTTCGTGCGTTCAGAAAACATAGCTCTCTTACACATGAGCTACCCCTGCCAAACAGCATGTGCAGCAGTGGCCAGCACCCACCTCTGATCTGCAGCGCCTCGGCGGACCGCAGCAGGCTGGGCAGCTCCTCCTGCGTCACGTTCACCTCGCCTTTATACATGAAGTCCACCAGCGCTTGCATCTCGCTGAACCTGGGACACGAGTAAAACTAAATTTAACACAAAAATCTAGTTAGTTTAAGGACAAAAATATTTTAAAATTTAGAATTTAATAGAATATATCACATTCACATTATCCTCTTCCTCAAATTCCCGCCAACACCTTGCCGCACTTTTAAACGCTAAGTGCACTGATTGGCTGTTCACCGCGCGTGCCAATGGGCGTTCGATATCAATATGCGCGCAAAACGAATGCCCCGCTCTGATTGGTCCTAATCATAGAGGAAGGTTCGTGGCTCCACGCGTTCGCTGTACTGCGTTCAGAAATTAAATATTGAAACAAGGGGTGCGTTAGTATTCACCATAATCTGTAATTTGTGGCATTAGTATAGGTAATTTCGGCATAGAAATGATAGAAGCGGCGGCATTCGATGAACTAGTGATGCCGAGCAGTCGACGTTTGAAGGGCTTTCTACGAACAATTTAAGACTAGCGAATTATCTGTATATATAAAAGGAGAAGCTGACTGACTGACTGACTGAGACATATCAACGCAGGGCCTAAATTATAAGGGTTAGAAATTTAAATTTTGCACAGGGGTTCCTTTTATAACTAAGGGGAGCACTAAGAAATGATTTTTGAAAATTCACCCCCTAAGGGGAATGCAAAGTCAGTATGAAACTTTGCCGTTTTTGAAGTCAAGTGGGCAACCCGAACGCGGGCAGACGTCGTTATTGGGTCTAATTCTACGCGAGCGAAGCTGCGGGCGTCCACTAGTTTATATTAATTAAAGCTATCGTGGTGATTTGGTGGTGTCACGCAGTCTCCGTGTTTCTTCTTCCACGACCGAAGGTGGACAGTAGTAGAGATGATACGATGACGACGAAGGTGGACAGTGATAGAGTAGTAGAGATGACAGTGGGTGCTCACCGCATGTCCCGCATGAGCACGATGGGGTGCTTGCAGGGGTTCTGCAGCAGCAGGCGCTCGAGGTAGGCGGAGCAGGCGCTCAGCACCAGCTTGTGGCAGCGCAGCTGGCGGGACTCGCACGCCAGCGTCACGTCCGCGAACTGCTCCGTCAGCAGCAGCCGGGGGAACACCGCCTGGGGACAGCGCCAGTGGGTTAAACCACTGTGGGAGCTTGGGGCAGCACCAGGACATCACCAGGTGCTCAGGTGGTTAAACCATTTCAGGAGCTTGGGGCAGCTGCCATCGATCGCTTCGCTGCGACCCAAAGACGTCCCACCACAGACGCTGCTGCTGAAGGTCTAGAGCATACTCCACCACGCTGCTCCAATGCGGATTGGTGGAGGGGTAACCGAGCCGGATTCCAGCGGTCGACGGGTCGACGCGAACAAAAGCCGTGCGGTATATCCCGCGCGTTATTTCACTCGCAGCGGGAGAAATCCGCTTAGGTGTGAAAATTACTATGACAGCATATGTTTTTTTTTGCCGCAAGCGGTAGCGTATACCGCTTAGGAATCGCCCTTATTTGGTTACTTATAGCGTCCATAGCCCAGTGGCTCGCGTCGATTCAATGTGATCGAAAGAGTTAAGCGACGACGGGCGCGGTCGGTTTGTGGATGGGTGACCGCTAGTGGCACAATTTCATGGACGCTACCGAGCTTCGGAGGACACTTTAAGCGGTCGGTCCCGGTGTTCTTAGTGGTAAAAACAGTCGTTAAGCCTTGTCGAAGACCTCCGGAAGGCTTGAGAACATTCGACACTGGGTTGGCCACTAACCCCTCCACCAATCCGCGTTGGAGCAGCGTGGTGGAGTATGCTCTAGAACTCCCGCAGATATCTCTGTGGGGGAGACCAAGTAATTAACCATCGTAGTCAGAAATGCAAATAAATTACCTGTAAGTTAGTGTGATAGGAGTTCCATCGCACGCAAAATTGTTGCGGAGGCAGCGCCATCTTGCCATTCAAACTTAGCACAGATAAAATATCAATTGTCTATCAAAAACATATTACAACTCTCTAATCTTTGGCCGATAAAATCAGTCCTTTTGTATTAGAATAACTTTTAAAAATTGCACAGACTATACATGATTTAAAAATTGCACAAAAGTCCAAATAGTTCGTATTATCACAGATCACTATTTCTAGGAAATATTTTATTATAATATTAAGTACAATCAATACTTGGTTAGTTTATATTTAAGTAGAAACTGCTAGACTAGAATGTATATATATTTATATAATTTAATTTGAATACTGCAACTCTTCAGTAAATATATCGGCTTGAATCTGGAAAGATAAAGAAAAAACATGTGTCAGAAAGGGAGGCTAGAAAAAGTAGTCAAAATCAAGCAATCTGTCAGTTTGACATGAGTTTGGACATGTCCCCTGTGCAAAATTTCAAATGTCTAACCCTTATAGTTTAGGCCCTGCGTTGATATGTCAATAAGTCAGTCAGTCAGCTTCTCCTTTTATAGATGTCTATCTCTGTTAGGGAAATATATCCATAGATAGGTTATTAATTTCAGCCGTAAATCATTCTCTTAGCACTCGAGACTCCCATCTATCCAAGACACGTTACACATATTCTACCACCACGCTGAACCCCATGAACCCATGCGCCAGCAGATACCAGGCGATCATAAAGCAGAGAGGGCGAGGCGCGTGCGAGCGAGACGGCGGCATGTCGCGCGCCTCCGCTAAAGTTACAAACAAAAAAGTTGAACATAAAAATCAATACGGGGCGCCGGGACAGGGCATACATACATAGGGGGACCCGCGGCCGCGTCTGCTTGGGCTAGTACTCCCAAGGAGGCCAGATGTGTGCTATAAAAACCGTGTTGCAAAAAAACCGACTCCAAAACAAAAAAGTAACAAAATAATTGTAATTTCGAGAACATTATGAAGAAATCTCAGGCACGTTATACATAATAAGTTATAATTATATACATATAACTTGTAAAATGAAGCAGATCAGCCATGGGCGCTGTAAAAGTGAAGGCTCGAAAACGTCCCAAAATGGCACGTTTTCTGACGTTTTTGTGTGCTCAGCGTCGCGCGGGGCAACGAGCGCAGCGCATGTTCATTTGTTCATGTGAACATTTTTCAGCACTGAATTTAATGTAGCTAATTATACATACATTTAGGACAAAATTTGTTACATATAAGAAAAATTTCTTGTAAGAAATTCAGTCACATTGGTTGTTACATGACTCCATACATTTATAACAAGATATATTTGATCTTTATCTAGTCGAACCAGAGTTTCTCCCATGCATTAGATGCTCCTTGTCTTTTGTTTTAATGTATTGTAAGAGCAGGCGGTGGAAAAGCAAACGCGCTTATGGTGTTCAATTGTTCTTAATAAGTCTTAGTAATAAATGGCCAGTAGTTTTTATATTCTTAACGTAGAAGAGTGCCAGTGTCATGTTTGAAATTTGGAGGAAAAATATTTTCCCGCCAAATCCAAAAATAAGCTTATTCCAATCCTCTTTTCGTAACAGAAAAAATCCCCACTATCCGTCTAGTAAAACTTTTTTTATTGCTATTCAAATTATTTTTTATTGCTATTCAAATCATTTATTGCTATTCAAATTGTTTTTATTGCCATTCAAATCATTTATTGCTATTAAAATTGTTTTTTATTTGTATTCAAATCATTTACGTGGTTTTTTGAATAGCAAATAAATAGCAAATTCAAATTTAGAGTGACAACATTTTCCCGCCAAATCTAATCAGAACGCCATTTAAAAAATAAGCCTATTCCAAATACGAAAACAAAACAGCCCTACGATCCCACGTCCACACGTTACGTAAAGACGGTTGGATCATAATATTTTTCTCCAAAGTGAAGTTAATTGGTATATGTAAAACAATGAGCCCGTTCCCGGGCGGGGTCCGGCCGTCGACCCCGGCGGCTCCCGAAATAGCGGCGGCGGGGGTCCCGCTATATCGGGCCTGGGGCGCGTGGGGCCAAGGCGGACTTCGGGGAACAGCCGGGAGACAGGGATCACGCGGGATCTGTTCTCGAACGGAGACCGCCCAAACACAGAGATGATTTGAAGAGTCGAAGTTTTCTCAGTAATATGACGATCTTTAATGAGCATTTACAAGACATTGATATTTTAAATTGCCCAATAGGGAGAGCATAAATTTGAAAAAAAAAAGTTTGAATATTTAGTTTTTTTTATCCCCCTTTTTTCTTTGCAATTTATGTTATTAATTAGTAGTTCCTTCCATTTTTTTTTCCTTTTACATAGCGATTATAATGCTTCAAACAACAGTAAAACACTATTATGTATTAGTTATTAGTGGAAACTTTACTGATATATATGTTATTTAAATATTTTACTTTTTTTTTTTTTTATGGAAAAAAGATAGCAAACGAGCTTGCAGCACCACCCATCCGCTGCCGCCCATGACAACTGTGACTGACTTTGAACAAGACTCAATTAGGGACTGGGATGGTTAGTCCAATTAGTTGAGAGAGTTAATTAGAACATTAGTTGGTCAGTTCGTTAGTAGGTATGAGGACTGGGGACTGTTAGTGATAGTTAGTCCTGTTAGTTGGTGTTAGTAATAGTCCAGTTAGTACTTGTTAGTAGGAGTCTCGTTCTAAGTCAGTCACAGATGTGTTGCTACCCTTGAGGACTAAGATGGTCGCCTCTAAAGAAGTGTAACCGGAATCCACACCTTTCCAACCGGACCACAAATGCTTTAAAAACAATTATTACACGGCAGAAATGGTACTAGGTACCGTGGCGGGCGGTGGTACTGCCCCGGGCGAACTCTATATGGAACCAATTAGCTTTCATATAAAACCTATTTGGTTCCCTATAGGCTCTACCACCTACTGCTTATCTTCTTATATATATAAAAGGAGAAGGTGAGTGTCTGACTGACTGACTGACATATCAACGCAGGGCCTAAACTATAAGGGCTAGAAACTTGCAATTTTGCACAGGGGTTCCTTTTATAACGTAGGGGAGCACTAATAACTAAAGGATTTTTGAAAATTCATCCCCTAAGAGGGGTAAAACGGGGGTGCAAAGTTAGTATTTGCCATTTTTGAAGTCAAGTGGCGTCATTAATAGTAGGGGAGCCCAAGAGGGGATTTTGCGGGATACTCAAGCGCGTAAGTTTAATATACAGTGGGATACCTTGTACCCGGTTAAGTACCTCCACCAAATATGAGCCCCATATATAAATGGGGCCGTCAAGGATAAAGGATCAGATTAGTAAAAAAAAAAAATTTGTCATCAGAAATTCTTGAGCGCGTTAGATTAAGGTAGGGTGAGTTAATTACATGCTAAAAAGTGTATATTCCACTAATCTTACAATTTGAGAGTAACGTAAAGAAAGGGGAGGGCTACAAAGTTGTAGCGTAAAGAAAGGGGAGGGCTACAAAGTTGTAGCCCTCCCCTTTCTTTACGCTACAACTTTGTAGCCCTCCCCTTTCTTTACGTTACTCTCAAATTGTAAGATTTGGTGGAGGTACTTAACCGGGTACAAGGTATCCCACTGTATATTAAACTTACGCGCTTGAGTATCCCGCAAAATCCCCTCTTGGGCTCCCCTACTATAATGGGTCCAATTCTACGCGAGCGAAGCTGCGGGCGTCCACTAGTTGCTTATATGCCTGCCTGCCTTATACCCATTCGGTGACGCTGTAAAGGTCTTTATGACAATACAGCAGTCCATTTGAAAAAAAAAAAAACTGCTTTATAAAGCTGGTCGACCAGTAAACTTGTTCGAACATTGTATTGCAGCACTTCAAAGGATTCCGTCTCTAACTAAGTTGTCGCGCGGCGGGACATCGTCACTCGCGAGCTAATTATCATAATCGGACAAAGGTCTGCCTTTAGACGAGCGAACGAGTATGCCGTGTGACCTCTGCCTTGTCGACATACATACTTATAATTTGAAAGTGGCACACTAATTGTCTTATTTATAAATAGTGGACGCGCGCAGCTTCGCTGCGACCTATAGACGTCCCACTGCTGGGCACGGGTCTCCCCCACAGACACTGCTGCGGGAGGTCTAGAGCATACTCCACCACGCTGCTCCAATGCGGATTGGTGGAGGGGTTAGTGGCCAACTCAGTGTCGAATGTTCTCAAGCCACCCGAAGGTCTTCGACAAGGCTTAACGACTGTTTCCAGCATTGAAAACAATCGGGACCGACGGCTTTACGTGCCCTCCGAAGAACGGTAGCGTCCATGAAATTTAGCCACTAGCGGTCACCCATCCACAAACCAACCGCGCCCGGCGTTGCGTAACTCTTTCGATCACATTGAATCGACGCGAGCCATTGGGCTATGGACGATACGCGCAGCTTCGCTCGCGTGGAATTAGACATTACAATTTGTTTCCATACCAACACTATTCAGAGACCCTTTCTACCGACCGAATTCTGTAATTCGAACTTCATGGCTAGGGAAATCACCGGGATAAATTGCAAATAAGAAGCAGTTCTATTGAAATTTAAGAAATTTTCAAACAAGCTTCCATCCCGTACCCCAAGAGACCGTCCCGTCATTATTTCCCGAGAACGCCTACAATATTGTCCGTCTAAATATACCGTCCCAATCCATCTAAAGGTATTCATGTTAAGTAAATTAAAATATCAAAAAACCGACTTCAAAAAAGTAAGAAATAATAATAGGTAAATTTTTTTGTCACAGGTCCCTGCCACAGCCATGGTTGAGGGCTAGAGCATACTCCACCACGCTGCTCCAATGCGGATTGCTTATGATCTAGTTATGGTAAAACTCTAACGCCTAACTATCAACTGAGACTGTGCGACTTGTCAGAGTAGGCCGGTCACGTGAGTGGTATTACCATGATAATGGCGCCGACCTCCGCGGAGGCGACATACAAATGAGGCATACCAGTATGTGTACTACTCAGGCCCGGATTTAGGGGAGGGCAACCGGGGCTACATCCCCGGGCCTCCACAAAAGATGGCCCCCACAGTAGACTTCGGAAAAAAAATGTTGCATATTCCGACTAGTACGAGTAAACACTAGTAAACAACTTTTCTTTTGTTTTCTTTTTGCATTTTTACCTCCCGCAGCATAGTCTGTGGGGGAGACCCGTGCCCAGCAGTGGGACGTCTATGTGTCGCAGCACACACCTTCACCTTTACCTTTGTACAAACATGATAAAATTGTTCTTAAATATTAACAGAAATCATTTATCAATATTTTTATGTTTTTTAAATACTAAAAATAATCTAGGTACTCGATATCACAATAAATTATTGATTGAAAAACTCGACTGAAAAAAGTTGTTCATCTCATTTGGTAAATAATTTGGGGCCAGGGGGCCTCCACTCCTTTGTTGCCCGAGGCCTCCACACCTCTAAATCCGGCCCTGGTACTACTAGACGGGCCCTTTCTGAATTAAAAATGCCACACTAAATTTGGGTTAGTTATCTCTACCTTGTTCAGTCGACGAGCGAACCGTACAGTTCACACATACATTCATACACACATATAAACATAAATATATACATACATTCATACATAAATACATACCAAGCTAATAAAAGCGTGTTAGAAAATGAATTATGTTCGAATTTTGACAACTCAGCGAACACTGGTTTAAATCTATATCTATATCTATCTTGGACATTCTCTCTCACCCGCGGCCATCTGACCCCAAAGTAGGCGCGAGCCTGTACTATGGGTGTCAGTGACTGATATACATACATAGATATTTTTAAATACATACTTAAATAGATAATATTAACATCCACACACAGAACAAATACAAGTGTTCGTCACACGAATATTTGTCCTGAGTGGGATTCGAACCCACGACCTTTGGCGCAACAGACAGGGTCACTACCGATTGCGCCAACGGGCCTGTCAAAATGAATGCTTTCTATCAGCTGTCCCTTTCCTGCGCGATGACAATGACAATGACAATGAGGAACACAAGAATAACATTATTCTTGTGTTCCTCCACAAGCGCAGACCAACACCGCCACCTACTGAAGGCGTTTGGTTAAATTCCGCGAACCTAATATTAATACATCGGCTGCGTCCGCACGCGTATCGATATAATATAGACTCTATATTATATCGATACGCGTGCGGACGATGCTCTATATTATAGAGCATCGATATCCATACTAATATTATAAATGCGAAAGTAACTCTGTCTGTCTGTCTCGCTTTCACGCCAAAACTACTGAACCGATTTAAATGAAATTTGGTACACAGATAGTCTAGAGCCTGAGAAAGGACATACTTTTGCAACGGTTGAAAAGAGGGATGAAAGGTTGTATGAAAGTATTGTCATTTTCAGAACTACGTAGGCGGGATGATAAGTACCTAGCCTTTGCTATTTAAACAGTTAAAATTAAAAAAATATATATGTCATTTTTAAATTCGTATCTCTGGCCACCTGTGTTCTAAATTTGAATTTGGTGGCGTGAAAATTTTATTGATTTTTTGTAATTTGAAAATATATTTCGTCAACTGTTTTCAAAATGGATAAAATTGAACAAAGAGCGGTGATAAAGTTTCTTCATATGAAGGGCATGAAGGGGAAAGATATCTATGACGAGTTAAAGAATGTTTTGGGTGAATGTGCTTCTTCTTATGCCACAGTAAAAAACTGGGTGGCTGAGTTTAAACGCGGTCGTACATGTGTTCAAGATGAAGCCCGCCCCGGACGTCCAAAAAGCGTCACGACTCCGGAAATGGTCGTGAAAGTACATGATATGGTTTTAGCAGATCGACGATTGAAGTTATCTGAAATAGCTGACACTACAGGTATCTCAAAAGAACGGGTACATCATATCCTAAGTGAAGAATTAAATATGAAAAAGTTATCGGCCCGTTGGGTGCCGCGATTGCTTACGCACGATCAAAAAAGGATTCGGGTGCAAAACTCAAAAGAATGTCTGGACCGTTTTCAGAGTAATAAGGTCGATTTTTTACGTCGATTTGTAACAACAGATGAAACATGGGTTCATCATTATACGCCAGAATCAAAAATTCAATCAAAACAGTGGACCCAATCGGGATGCCCGGCTCCAAAAAAAGCAATGGCTGTAAAGTCGGCTGGAAAAGTGATGGCTTCCGTCTTTTGGGATGCAGATGGGATCTTGATGATAGATTACCTTCCTAAAGGTCAAACAATTAATGGAGAATACTACGCTAATCTTCTAGATAAGCTTCATCAATGTATTCAGCAAAAACGACCAGGTTTGGCGAAAAAAAAAATCATCTTCCACCAGGACAACGCTAGGGTTCACACATGTGTTAAAGCTATGGCAAAAATTAACGAATTGAAGTATGATTTGCTGCCCCACCCACCTTATTCGCCTGATCTAGCGCCATCAGACTTCCACTTATTCCCTAAGCTCAAAAATTTTTTTGGGCGGACAGAAATTTGCCACAAATGATGAAGTCATAGCCGCTGTAGAGGAGTATTTTGCAGGCCTCGAAAAAAATCATTTTATGGAAGGCATTACTGCTTTAGAACGAAGAAGGAATAAGTGCGTAGAGGTTCACGGAGACTATGTCGAAAAATAAAATTAATTTTATCACGGAAAGTTAAGTGTTTTCCTATTAGGCTAGTTACTTATCATCCCGCCCTCGTAGAAGCATAAAATATATATTTTAGGCTGTTGATTAGATATAAATAAATATGGCATTCAAAGATTGTAAAAATGTTACCCTTAACCCTTAAGGGTGTAAAATAAACATAGGGGATACATTTACGGATTCATTACAAATTTGTGGAACTAAAGTTAACGCGGTAAGAAGAATCTATTATATCCGCGAGCGAAGATGCGGGCATCCACTAGTATGTTATACGTGCCTGAACGTGGCACACTTTATCTGGTCAACTTGTGCACCTTTTGCTTAGTCTCGCATCGGTACGTGACGTAACTATTCATGAGGGCGTATTTGTGAATCTCACTCGCATACGATTTCGCCAAAGCGTCTACGAATTTCATGTCGTCTCTATTTTAAAAGCTTTTAATTATCTTCACTCGTATGTATGTATGTATGTATGTATGTATGTATGTATGTCCTGGAATCTTGCAATCAATATTTCACCCACTTCCACTGAAGCTATCGAGCTGAAATTCGGCACACATATTTGGTTCCGATGACAATGCACGAAAATAAAAATAAAGTTATAAAAAGCTTTTTTTAGAAATTTTTTTTAATAATTTAGTTTCAAACACACTTGATTCCTTACCATACGAATTCTAATTTATTTAATATATTTCATTCGCAGTGTTTAAGTTTCATTTTTACATTTCTTAACTGATTGCAATCAATGCAATTTTTGGAATCTTACACAACATATTTCGCTGTAGGGTTAGGCACATCCACTTGTCTTCAGATATGCTAAGAATGTTAATGTAACTAGTTGAACCTATCTATATATATATAAAATGAGAAGCTGACTGACTGACTGACTGACTGACTGACTGACATATCAACGCAGGGCCTAAACTATAAGGGTTAGAAACTTGGAATTTTGCACAGGGGTTCCTTTTATAACGTAGGGGAGCGCTAAGAAAGAATTTTTTGAAAATTCACCCCCTAAGGGGGTAAAACGGGGGTACAAAGTTAGTATGAAACTTTGCAGTTTTTGAAGTTAGTGAATGTCTAAATCCACGCGAGCGAAGCTGCGGGCGTCCACTAGTTTCAATACAAAGGTAACAAATCCGAATTGTCCGAATCAGATTTTTTCATGGAATTTAAAATTAGAAAAACCCAAGGAGACTGCGTGAGTACAGGCTTTATAGTAGGGGAGCCCAAGAGGGGATTTTGCGGGATGCTCAAGCGCGTAAGTTTAATATACAGTGGGATACCTTGTACCCGGTTAAGTACCTCCACCAAATATGAGCCCCATATATAAATGGGGCCGTCAAGGATAAAGGATCAGATTAGTAAAAAAAAAAATTTGTCATCAGAAATTCTTGAGCGCGTTAGATTAAGGTAGGGTGAGTTAATTACATGCTAAAAAGTGTATATTCCACTAATCTTACAATTTGAGAGTAACGTAAAGAAAGGGGAACTACTCTCAAATTGTAAGATTAGTGGAATATGGGCTACAAAGTTGTAGCCCTCCCCTTTCTTTACGTTACTCTCAAATTGTAAGATTAGTGGAATATACACTTTTTAGCATGTAATTAACTCACCCTACCTTAATCTAACGCGCTCAAGAATTTCTGATGACAAATTTTTTTTTTTTACTAATCTGATCCTTTATCCTTGACGGCCCCATTTATATATGGGGCTCATATTTGGTGGAGGTACTTAACCGGGTACAAGGTATCCCACTGTATATTAAACTTACGCGCTTGAGTATCCCGCAAAATCCCCTCTTGGGCTCCCCTACTATTAAGATAATTTGGAAACTAGACTATTTCTCTAACAGGCATTTTTGATGCAAAACACGATGTTGACACGCGCAATGTTAAAAGTCATTAACGAACAACAGTCGGAGGTGAATACCGAAGTATGACTACTGCGAAGTTTGTTTTTAACTGCTGTTTGGTCTCAGAGGACCGACTGAATTTGTCGGTCCTTCGATCCCCAAATTTATAGGGCTCAGCAACCTAGACTAGAGAGCAGGTTTGAAATTCGTCCAATTTGTGGTCCTTCCAGACAATTCTTAATTACATTAAATAAACTTGTTCCGAGCTACAGAAAACGTTTGACAAGAATGTTTGTCAGTGATACTGTCATGCATCGTTCCTTCGATTGCACTCACTGTTTATCTCGAGAGCCCCTTCCTTGTAACTAGATATTGTGTCAGCTACCTACGTATCTATTTCCGATGCAAAATACTCAAAAACCTGGCCCCTAACGCGACTCAAGAATATCTTATCAGCGTTACAGCGTAAACATTAGGTTCGGCCGTTTGACCGATAAAGAATTATCCAAATGGTAAATACATGTAACTCACCTCTCGGCACGGGGACGGGAGACCGAACGCACTGAATCTCTTGGACCCGCGACAAGACTGCGCGTCGCTGCATGCGATGCTTAGAACATCAGCCCAACATTTGGCGTTCCCGAAATAGTACAGGCCCCAAGTAATCGTATAAACACGGCTCCTGACTCACTCGACGTAACAAAACGAACCTCAAAAATCAATATTTAAACATTTACAAATCTATGTTTAGTACGCGACGGCGACTAAATGGTCGTTTATCATGATGTGAAAAACGCGACTTTTCACGACCACAACCTCCGTAAGGGAAAACTACGAAAATAGACTTATTTGTACTCACGTCGGCCGGCCGTCCGCGCCGCACTCACGCATGCAATTAGCTGGCCTGGCCTTTTTTTAACGATGGAAAATCAATAATTTTTAAGAACGAAATTGTTAATATTTTTCCATCATCGCTTTCCTGCGCGGTCTCGTTCTGGCCGACAGTAAAAATGAAAAACTCGGAGGAAACCGTGGACGCGGGAAAGAGACGCATATATGTCGCCGAATGTAAATATGACAGAAGGAATCACAACAAGCAAGCGGGACAGCCGATCTTGAGGGGCATTTAATAAAAACAAGGGTGGGTTACGTAAGCGTGTCTACATACGAAAGTTATCTCTTACTCACCATTTCTCGCGTTATTCCAGCGAAAGAAGCGTCGCGAAGATTGTTTGTTTAGTTACAAAAACATCGCGGATGCATTTTGACGGCGAGCGATCACCCGTCACGGAGCGCCATTTGCAATTACACGGAGCGGGGGAGGAGAGGAGAGGAGCGGAGCGGGGCCCCTTCCGCCTAGACGTACGCCTCAATGCTATTCTTGCCAGACTACAAAATTCTATTAATAACACGCGGTAAGTAACTTTATTCATGAAATTATTAGATCTGCTTTAATAAATTACCTAAAACAATAAGACGTTGTCTTTTTTAATTGGTATTTTGTTTAAATTGATTACTTGCTCAGTGGTTTAAATTTTAATTGACATAATATTGAAATGTCAGCAATTGACAACATTAATACGTCATGTGACAGGTTGGCGGGAAGTTTTAAAAAATAAATTGAGTAAGTTTCTAGCATGGATAATAATAATCTAAATTCTAGTAAATAGGTACCTATTCATTCCATGGTTTCTAGCATTGAATTAATATATATGTATGTATTTTTAGTCATCATATTTTAAGTCCATGTCGCCTATTAGAGCTGTTAAAAGCGATTTAAACTAATTATATATCGGGGGTAATATTAATACTATACTTATTATTACCTACTGTTTTACTACAACGCGTGGAAGATTCATGTGGTTACGTAAACCAAGGACTCCTAACAGCTGGTGACTAAGGATCGCAAACTCTACAAATGGCTTTCATATTTCACAATCTAATAAGATACTAATAAGACTTGTGAAGCGCTCATAGGCTTATGTGTCGCGTAAGTAATAGGTATGTCATTAGCAGAGTTATGACAAAGTCCCGGTATGTGGATGGGTGATAGCTAGTCGAGTCTTGAGCGCTTCCGAGCTTACGTTCACTGTCTCCGGGAGTCATTTGTAAAGCTATCGTTTAACTTGAAACTTATTGCCACCTGTTAAAGAACACACCCTGAGGAAACTTGCATGCCCGTCCTTTAGTTCTCCATCTCGAAGGCTTGTTTAGTGGCAATTATTAATTTAACCTCGTCCACACACCTTCATACACGTACATCCAAGGACACAACAAACACTCACACAATATGATGTATGAAAGGAACTGTGTAATCGATTTTTAGCTTTAGTATATCATACACACAAACATATATTGTATTAACCATTGCACTTTTATCGCTGTTGGATTGCCTAATACAATAAATAAATAAATTCACTAAGCGTGGTGGACTTTCCCTTCCCACTCAGAGTACCCGCGCCCAACAGTGGGACATAAAAATAAAACAACAGAGTAACATGATGGAATTTGGAATTGTTTATTAAAATATTATTTACACGATATATTATTTGATAACATGGCTCCTATCTATCCTTATGGCAAACGGCGACGGGGCGAGACTATTATAATTAAAATTTTCATATTTATACACTAATTTTACAACTATTACTGTTACACAGCCATTATCGTACTCCCGCCAATTTTATATAACAATTTTAGTCCCGCCAACCGCGCTTATAATCGGACGGCGTTCGCTGCATGTTATATTGCTGCAAAAACCTCTTTATAACAACTCTTGCATCCACTCTCCGACTCTTGCACTCACACCAAGGCTAGGTTCTCCGCACGCAGCGGCGCCGTCCGGACGACGCACCTATTACTTAAAATACTATTTACAGACCATCTCTTAACAACTAAAATGGAATCGGACCCTAAATAAAATATTTTGGAATAAATAATTTCACATAAGGGCTTCCTATCAACATAATATACAAATATTATATGCAATATGTAAGACGCGATTACAAAATGGCAGCTCTAGCTTCTGTCCTTCGCAAAACGTTTGTCGAAAAGTAATCCTTAAGTTGTCACGTACACATATTATTTTACTATAATTTTTTTACAATTTCTAATTTATTGCGTAACCGAGACAACTAGAGACCGTGCGTTCGCCCACGACTATATATGTACATCGGTAAACACATACGTTCACCGGAATGTTACTATGTAACAACATGTATAACACGCGTCGGGAATATAACATGTCATTAAGTGTTTCAAAAAAATGTTGTTTTTAAATGTAATTGACACCGAATCACGCCGACTTAAGTAGTAACATGTAACATCAAAATTTTATATAACCCAGGAATTTTCAAATAACATGTTATATTCCCTGACATCGTGTAACACTACGTAACATAATTAATAATATACGCAATTTGCTTGTCTTAACCTAAATAATTCATCGATTTATCGATGTGAATTCAAAAATTTACAGATTTATTCATTATAATATTTGTTTCAATTCAATATATTTGTATACAGTAAAAATATACATCGTAACATTTTAGTCAGTCAAATGTCATTGTGCTGGGTTGGTAATATAGTTTGGCATAGGAATAAATCGACTGAATTCCTTAAGACTAATCATGTTACATAGTGTTATACACTATTTATTGCAGTGCCACTTATGTATTATATTTATTATTTACAGAAAATGGCAGGAATGGATTGCGGAAAGAAATTATGTTCATACATATTTAATTATTATTTTCTTGAAAAATAAATGCTTACTTAGTAAATACGCTGCGTCAGACCGCTTCACGTCCATCCATACGATCCGACCCGTAGCGCCAGATATGCGATCACGAATACTTTGGAATCATTTAATAGACGTAGGTCTATATTACAAAAATTGTGATGTCAATGTTATACAAATGTATAATATTGTTAGTTACATTTGTGGTGTGGACTAAATATGTTATACAACATTGTAATCCAGTCTTAAAAGTTAACTATTTGTGTTATTCTGTTTTACCGGGGAACCTAAACATATCTGGGTGTTATACACACCTCTACCGAGACCGAGACCGAGACCGAAATATAGGTGTTTTTATTTCTTTTTCACTCATCAAGCCGGACTAAAAAATTTCATTTGAGCAGATTAGCAATAACACAAATTCACAAACGGAAATGCTGAAAGAGCTGTAACACATCACAATATTCCCCTAGATGCGTCACGATGCATCACAGAACTCGTTTAGAGGTCGTCTGGTGTCGGAGCCACGCTGGGCCTGCGTGGGCCACAGTGGCGGACCTTGAAGTCTGTCATCAGTACGTTAAAACATACGAACGGTTGTATTGAAGACGCTGCCGTTTGTGACGTCATCGTGACGTCACGCACTGACGAACATTGCGCGAACTCTTCATCAAGCTTGACATCTAACAAGTGACATTTTCTATGGAGCTGACATGACCTTCACATTAGTTTTATCGTTACTAACGCAACTGAACACCTCAGTACTGCACGGGATGCGCAGGAGTCGATGTCAAGGTATCAGGAGTCGATGTCAAGGTATCGCCTGGCCCTCTTAAGCGTCTCATGTCCACCTTGTCTTATGGCCTGGACCCCACGCACAGTTCTCCCTCCGGATTTCGATCAGAGCTAAACTTTCGCGCCGCGAGGAATACTCCTTATCACTGTTACCTCAAAGCTTGACTACGTCGCAGTAACTGAGCCCGATGGGTAAGGCTGTCTTTTCATGACGTCACAACTGCGTCTGACGTCACAGTTGCTGCGTCCAGTGGGGGGTACTCACTGTTCGTGATATCGCAACTGCTGATGTGTCTGACAAAGCTGACTCTTCGTGACGTCACAAGTTATTTGAAGATAACTCTTTGTCCAAGCTTTGACGTATCACCGCCCGACATTGCAGTGTTAGGTGTTACACAGTCAAACTGGTTATAAGCTGTTGACACAACTTGCCGTACTCCCGTTGGTCGCCCGAAATCCTCCTCATCTTCAGCCCCTTCTTCTCTTGGGCCTTGTTCTCGCACACAACCAGTTCAATCTGGATCCCGCCGGAATATTCTAGATTTAGAAAACCAGTTAACGCTTCAGAGTCGTCCTGCTTGTCCGTTTGCTCGCTCGTTTCCACGAAGATGCTCTGCGGGGGCACCCTGGTGTTGATCGTGTCTTTCAGCAGTTCCACTATCCTTTGAGAGTCGAGCTGCGAGCACATGGTGCTCAGCGCCACCTCGTAGTACTCCTGCACGCAGGACACCTTCTGCGGACTGAGCAGTATCGGAATCTTCTGGTCGTCCGGCCTGCACACGTCTGTCAGCCTCAAATCCATTGTGGACCGTTGCAGCTTCTCGATTTCACCCAACCTCGGCGCGTCGTCGAATCTCTCCAACTTATCCATATAAACGTCTTCCCCGTACTCCTTGACTTCTCCCAAAACCCCTTGAGCGGAGAACGAGGACCGCGGAGTCTCTCCCTTTTCGGAGAAGCTGCTTCTCCCAAAGTCACTTCTCTCCGAAAACGACGATCTGCCAAAGTCTCCTCTCTCCGAAAAACTTCCGCGATCAGAAAACGAAAACGACTCTCTATGCTCGGAGAAGCTGCCCCTATTTTCGCTGAACCCCGAACTTATGGAAACGATATTCGAATAGATCGACTGGACATTATGTTCGCAGTTCGGCGAAGCGTTCGCCGAATCGTTGCTCAAGGAGTCGTCGCTGAACCCTAACGACTTATCGCTGCCTCGTCGCAAGTACCGAATATCCTCAGACAGGTATTTATTAGTTTCGTCCACGCTCTCTTTAGGCGACTGCATCTCTGCGTCCTTCTCCTCCTCCCTCGTCTCCGGCGGCGGTGGTTGTTCGGTCTCCTGGCTGACCTTCCTCCCGATACCTTTGGTTATCGACGGCCGGTCGTCCATGTCCGAAGGTTCGGATATCACGAACTGCGGCAGCGGATACTTAGAGTTCTCCAAGCTGTCCACGCTGTCTTCTGACGAGGAAGCGACCAGCGTTATCTCTGAGCCGAGACAGTCTGTGAGACTGATCTGCGGATGCGTCGACGGGAAGGGCGGGAACGGACTTCTATCCGGAAACATCTTCCCTCCGTTGAGACTTCCGTTCCCGATCTCCTCCTGGATCATGTCGAGAGGAGATCCCGGGTTCGATATCGGGGAGTTGTTCAGCGACCGATGCGTCACCAGGTGTATTTGGGGATGAACTATTGGATGCAGTTGAGGGTACTGTCCCGTGTCCATGTCCACGTTGGAGCGAAGGTCTAGGGGGGTGGAGCTGGGCTGGGGGGTGCCTCGCGTGATGGAGCCGGTGTGGAGGTAGCTCAGCCCCTCCGTGATCTGGTGGAGGGGGGACGGCGGGGACGGGGCGGGGGGGAGGAGGCCGAAGCTGCCGTACGAGTGGAGGGACTTGAGGATCTCCTGGGAGACGTTGACGTGGGGGGAGTAGAGCTGGTGGAGGTTGATGCCGAGTTTGAGCGCGACCTCCTGGAAATAAAAAACAAAAATTTAAATTAAACAATGAAAATAGAGTAACAGGGAACTTAAAATAGAGGTTCAGATATGGCTCGTGAAAAATTGATTCAAATTTCTGATATGACCATTGCAAGTTGCGTACAAAATATACATCAGAAGGAAACCTGCATTATGAGTTCAATTAATCCCTCAAAATCATATATTGCTGGATGGAATAATATACATCATCTGTGAAAATTTCAACTGTCTAACTATCACGGTTCATGAGACAGGACAGACATGAGCCTACGGACAGACGGACAGCGAAGTCTTAGTAAAAGGGTCCCGTTCTACCCTTTGGGTACTTAAATCTAAAAATGGATATATTCCACGAGGCAGTTCTAATTATCGGAGCAGTTCCTTAATAAGAAGACACCAAGGGGACCCTGGGGTCCTCGGGGGACGGGGGACCCTGGGGTCCTCGGGGGACGGGGGACCCTGGGGTCCTCGGGGGACGGGGGACCCTGGGGTCCTCGGGGGACGGGGGACCCTGGGGTCCTCGGGGGACGGGGGACCCTGGGGTCCTCGGGTGACGGGGGACCCTGGGGTCCTCGGGGGACGGGGGACCTGCGGCGTGCGGCACGGTACCTGCTGGAGCGCGCCGGTGGCGAGCAGGTCGGCGGCGGCGGGGTCGGGCAGGGCGCGCGCGGCCGCCAGCACGGCGCGCGCCGCCTCGGGGGACACGGCCGCCAGCGCCAGCGGCGGGGGCGGCGCGCCGCTGTGGACGGGGGACCCCGGGGGCGGGGGACGGGGGACCTGCGGCGTGCGGCACGGTACCTGCTGGAGCGCGCCGGTGGCGAGCAGGTCGGCGGCGGCGGGGTCGGGCAGGGCGCGCGCGGCCGCCAGCACGGCGCGCGCCGCCTCGGGGGACACGGCCGCCAGCGCCAGCGGCGGGGGCGGCGCGCCGCTGTGGACGGGGGACCCTGGGGGCGGGGGACGGGGGACCGATCAATATATCGATGCTTTACTGGCGGGACGAGGTACAAGCAACGTACAGGTGTAAATCTTGGCTTGGTATGTTACAATATTACTTCAATTCTACTTCTAATGAAATTACTGAGGCTAATCTTAAAAGTAATTACCTAGAAAGTGTACCCATTACATATTAAATGAAAATAATATTACTTCGAGACGTTGTACTACTTAACAATATCGGGATGAAATTCATAAAAATAAATCTATCTATTCAGAAAGACATGTCCATATTATTCCTTCGTAGGCGGTAAAGTTTTTTTTAAAGAAGTTTAGGTAAATAAGCGCCGGAATTTTCTATCTATAGCTATCTAGCTACAATAGACTTTTTTAGGTCGCAGTGCCCCTTCCTACAGCTATCGGGATAATAATCTATAGCTATCGGGCATGGAGGTAGTGCACTTCATACGATATTTTTAAATGTGTGAGTGTGTGTTGTCAGGCACGGAGTGCGTACATGGGAGAGTGCGTGTATGTTTTTTTTTTTTTTTATGGATACAGGATAGCAAACGAGCTTGCAGCACCACCCATCCGCTGCCGCCCATGACAACTGTGACTGACTTTGAACAAGACTCAATTAGGGACTGGGATGGTTAGTCCAATTAGTTGAGAAAGTTAATTAGAACATTAGTTGGTCAGTTCGTTAGTAGGTATGAGGACTGGGGACTGTTAGAATAGTTAGCCCTGTTAGTTGGTGTTAGTAATAGTCCAGTTAGTACTTGTTAGTAGGAGTCTCGTTCTAAGTCAGTCACAGATGTGTTGCTACCAACCAAACCACACCTTTCCAACCGGACCCCAATTGCTTTAAAAACAATTATTACACGGCAGAAATGGTACTAGGTACCGTGGCGGGCGGTGGTACTGCGTGGAACTCAATATGGAACCAATTAGCTTTCATATAAAACCTATTTGGTTCCCTATAGGCTCTACCACCTATAAAATAACGACGGTTAGAATATAGTATGTGAGTGTGCGTGCATGTGAGTGTGCGTGCATGTGAGTGTGCGTGCATGTGAGTGTGCGTGCATGAGCTTGTGCGTGCATGTGCGTGTGTGCGTGCATGTGAGTGTGCGCGCATGTGCGTACCTGGCACAGAGACGGAGGCGTGCCGGTCGGCGGCCGGCGGGGAGGCGCCCGCGCGCCGCTCGAGCCCGCGCTGGCGAGACAAGGACACACGTTACGTATAGACATAGCACGGCCTTAAGGTATTCCTGCCTGCAGTCCAGCTACGCCCTGGTCCAGTCACGTTTGAGTGACGTATTTTACCAACACAATTTCAGTCATCAGAATAAAGCGGTCTGTCTTCTTCGAGCTGACCCCCGCAAACATTGTTCTGCCATATGAAATTTCAAAGTGACGCGACACTCCATGTAAATGACTTCACGTCAATGAACGACGGTTAAAATATTTATCGTGTTTAAAAAACATTTTCCAGTGGACCAAATTGTTAATCTGAATCCCCTTGAATACACATCCAAAATTTCATCAACATCTATCCAGCCGTTTAAGAGGAGTTCAGTGACATACACACCAGTGGCGTAGCGTGCCTTGGAGGGCCCAGTATCAAAGTTATTTGGGTCCAAATGAAGGGTAAAGATTTCTCATAAAAGAAAAAAAATGTTTGCATTAAATTAAAATAAATATTTATTGATTATTTTTTGATTACACACGTTGGGGGCGGGGTAAAGCCTCTGTAGCCCGGGGGCCCCGTGTCATCGATACGGCGGTAGCTACGCCCCTGATACACACGTACAGAAGAAATATAAATATACTACCTTTTACCCGCGGCTCCGCCCGCGTGGTCAAAGGGAATTAACAATGACTTGTTTATCATATAATTTTACTAACGCCATCTATTAACAACATCCGGAACTAAATATCTAGCAAATAACAAAACATCGATCTTCCCATGGATGGGGTTGTTTTACCGAGGTAAAAAGTAGCCTACGTCACTCTCCACCCTCCTCACTATCTCCACACACAAAAACCATACCATATAATAGCTTCGTTGCGACGTGAAAGCCGGACAAACAAACAAACACACTTTCCCATTTATAATATTCGTATGGATAAAGATATATAGAATGTGTACCTGCAGCTGCTGGTACTCGAGCCGGGCGGAGGCGAGGTCGTGCGCGGCGCGCGGGGGGGAGCTCTCCGCGCGGCGCACGGGCGAGTAGCGCTCGGCGTGCTCGCGCGCTGCGGGCACGGGGGGGGAGGGGGGTTAGTGTGAGGGGGGATTTCACCACGAAAAAATAATACCCCACGATAAAAAATTAAAAAAAAAATTAAATAAAAAAAATAATCCCCACGTAAAATTTTTTTTTTTTTTTCAAAAAATAAATCCCACGTAAATTAAAAAAACCCAACGTAAAAAAGGGGGGAAGTCGGTTGGTTTACAAGGCGTAAAGTGTTGCGCGAACTGCGGATTTTAATGAAGACTCCTCACTCGACACTGTAGGTTAAATAAACACTTACATACGATAGGAAGAGGCGGAGGAATCACCCGTCCATATCCTCTACTCATGCCCTGCTCATGACAGAAGTCGCAAGCCGGGCGGAAGCCTAGTCTCACCTTGCACAATCAAGGAACTGACCCCAAAGGCATCCTGGGATTTATCCGGGTGATTGGCCTTTGGGATCAGGTTTGAACTACAAGCTACAATAGATCTATTTAGGTCGCAGTTGCTTATGGGCATTATGGCCCGCACCCGCTTCCTACAAATAATAATAATAATAACCTTTGGTGTACAATTTAATGGTCATGATAAATGCCCATGTCAGGAGTCGAACCCGTAATGCATGGTCGTCAGTTTTACAAGCAAGCTTGTTAACCTCATTAATATACTACTTAACAAAAATTAACGTCAAACATTTGCAAGCCAAATTAAAAATCAATAAAATCTACAAAACACAAACACACTGAGATAATCATTCACAAGCAAATGTGTGCGAGCAAAATAGTTTAAAATTCTTTACCTTCTCACCTGCAGACGAATTCCACATTTTGATCAAAACATTACATTCAATAATATTTACAAATACACCATCAAAAAGTATCCAATGTTAAAAATATTTTATTTTGAACCAAGATTTTATAAAATGAATCGTGACTGATGACTATGTCGGTAAAACCGACTAGTTTCGGTCATTTGCGACAGTATGGTTCGTCTGCCACATTCAAACAGTTTAAAAAGAAAATCAAAATCAGTAAATCCGACTATTTTCAGTCAATTATTCCAACATCCGTACCATCCTGATTTAAAATGTCCTATACCCAAACTTATTACTACCCTCCACCGTTAAAAAAACAAAAATCAATTACCCATCTCCTGTACGGTAGCCAACATTTGCAGTTTGACCCTTTGGGGCCCGGAGTATTTGCGTTGCCTTACGTACTGCCCCTGTAGGGGCGTCCCCGCAGTGATCGACCCCTGAGGGGCAATCGACGACAAGCTTTTCGTCTGGTAACCCAACGAGCTAATCGAATCGAAACTACCCGCATTACCCATGTAACTACCGTAGCTTGAGTAGCTGTAGTCCTTAAAACACTTCCCGTCGTAGTTCTGTATCGGAGAGACTACCGAACCCTGGTTGCCATGGTTGATAATGGTTCCACTCACAATTGAACCCTGGTTGATAGGGGTGCCACTCATAATTGAACCCTGGTTATTGCCTGCGCCCTGGTTCAGTAAGGCCGTTCCACTGAGTATTGACCCTTGGGTTGTGAACGAACTTTGGTTATTCATTGTCATACCAGTTCTTGAACCCTGGATAGGTATACCACTCATTATTGAACCCTGATTAATCATGGTGGTCCCACTCAATATTGTCCCTTGGTTATTAATAGGGTTTGATCCCTGTACATTCATGGGGTTACTGCTCATAATCGAAGCTTGGTTATTTATACAACTTCCAGTCATTATTGACCCTTGGCTGCTATTCATAGGGTTACCACTCGTAATAGATCCTTGGTTATTCATAGGGTTACCACTCGTAATAGATCCTTGGTTATTAATAGGGTTACCACTCATAACCGATCGTTGGTTATTGTAAGGGTCACTACTCATGATCGATCCATGGTTATTCATAGGGTTACCACTCATAACCGATCCTTGGTTATTGTAAGGGTTACCACTCATGATCGATCCTTGGTTATTCATAGGGTTACCACTCATAACCGATCCTTGGTTATTGTAAGGGTCACTACTCATGATCGATCCATGGTTATTCATAGGGTTACCACTCATAACCGATCCTTGGTTATTGTAAGGGTCACAACTCATGATCGATCCTTGGTTATTGATAGGGTTACCACCCATAATAGATCCCTGGTTGTTCATAGGGTTACCACCCATCTGCCCCTGGTTCATTGGGTTGCCGCTCATATTTACCCCTATAGGGGTTCCGCTCACAATCGACCCTTGCACCGGATTGCTGACCATCATTGTCTGACTAGGGGTCACAACCGCCCCGTGGCTGGGCGAGAACTGCCCCATCTGACTCATGGGGGTATACGGGGACACCACTTGGCTCGTTCCCATAATGGACCCCTGAGGGATTGTCTCCAGGAGCGGTTTCATAGACTTGGGGTTGCTCTGCCTGTTAGAGTAGTTAGGGGTCCCCGCCGTGATGGACCCCTGCGGTTGGGTCTGGGGTTGGGTTTGGGGGTAGCTGTAGCCAGTCTGCATCGAGGGCGGCATGTAGTTCCGTTTCATACGGGCTTCGACCTCCATTACTAGCTCGGGACTTATGACTGGAGTTGTGTGTGTGGGGGGTAAAATGAAAAGAAAATTAGCAAAATTATAAAAAAAACACTGCATGGCATGCACTAGGTACGTGTCAATATAACAAAATACATGTATATGGAAATGTGAAAATACAAACACATTTAATTCAATAAAACATTTTTTTTTTTAACTTTTTTTTTGTACGACATGTTCAGATTTTTGCTGAGAAATAAAGAATAGAATAAGAATAGTATGTGCCACTTACAGAAACTGAAACTATAAGGGTATAATCAGCAAACAATGTCTCTGGCATTGTGAGAGGATAAATTAAAAAAAAAAACTATAAGGGTACACCTCCTATTTTTCCGTAAAATCTATGGTTATACCAAACGAAATTTACACAAGAAAAAAAAATATAAAAATTCTCTAAATATTGATATCAAGTGTATGTATTCCCACGTTTCAATATATTATGTAAAAGAAAACAAGCATTCAAAAACAACGGACAAACAAACATCTAACATCTGTTTCAAAAGCATCTAAAATCAAGACACACATCTGTACACACTTTTTACGCTATATTAAAGTTATTTGAGCTAGTTCTCATTCAAAACCGGCGACTAAATCAACTGGCACCTCCATGGCCGTTGACAGTGTCTACCACCATATATCCTCCTCTCAGTGTATCTGTATATCTATATATGTAATTTGTAATTGTTTTGCCGTTCTCACATACTACCCTACTTCACTACGAACGCTCAAAAACTCAATCAAACAAAGAGGCCTTAGTTAGAGCTGCTACATATACACGTCCCACTGCTGGGCACGGGTCTTCCCCACAGACACAGCTGCTGGAGGTCTAGTCTAGAGCATACTCCACCACGCTGCTCCAATGCGGATTGGTGGAGGGGTTAGTGGCCAACCCTCCCGCGTACTCCATCTGTATGCACTTTAGACAAGCAGTTCGCACTAACGCCTTAACACATAGTCTTATGCACGCACGCGGGTGCACGTGGGTGCACGTGGGCGGGTGCTGCACTTTAGACAAACAGTTCTCACTAAGACCGTGACACGCGGTCCTATGCACGCACGCGGGTGCGCGCGGGTGCACGTGGGTGCACGTGGGCGGGTGCACGGGGGTGCACGGGGGTGCGCACTCACCGGGCGGGCGCTCCGTGACGGTGAGCAGGCCGGTCCTGCGCACGCGCATGTTGGCCGTCGACGAGGGCGCCGTGCTCGGCTGGGGACAGTCACATGCTGGTAAGGACTCCATCACACGTACTGGGGGCCTAGACAAGTGGCAAAACGCTTGTAGAATAGAAATAGAATAGATTATGAAATGTATGGGATTGACATTCGCTATCGACTAATTAGTCGTGAGCTAATGTCAATCCCATACATTTGTTAATCTATTCTATTTCTATTCTACAAGCATTTTGACACTTGTCTAGGCCCCCTGATGTGTGTGTTGTGAGTATGAATGTGTATAAAACACATAATAAACACAAATAACCAATACACTATAATAAAAATCACAATCACACATAAAACACATAATAAACACAAATAACCAATACACTATAATAAAAATCACAATCACACTAGGTTGACCGGTAGAAAATGCCTTGGGGCATTAAGTCCGCCTTTCGGAAAATCTTTTCTTAGGATTTTTTAATAAAGCCTTAAATAAATATATAAATAAATTAATGGATCGTTGTTCGTCAGTCTCGCTAAAACTCTAAAACTACCGAAATTATTTGAATACTTTGCGGTTTTTAGGGTTCCGCGTTTTCACAGATTATGTATTTCTTTTGCCGATATAACAACAAATACTAAAATACAGAAAAAATAAAAATTTAAGGGGGGCCTATACAACAGACATGATTTTTTATGTCGTTTTTGTAGAAAATGGTACGGAACACTTAGTACGCGAGTTCGACTCGTACTAATTTTTTTTCCATTTTATTCTATTCCAGGGTAGGTTTAAAAACAAAAATCATACAGAAAATCCTAGAGAAAATCTAAAAAAATAGTGTTTTGAAAGATACATTCCCACGCGTGGGCCTACCTGCGCAGCGGCCGCGTCGTCCGGCGTGGAGTGGCGCTGCTTGCCGCCGCGCGACACCATGTATCTGGAACAGCAACACGCCTCGCTGTTACTACTATTACTACTACTATGTTACTACTACTGTCCCACTGTTGGGGTTCCCTCTCGGATAGGGGGTTGGGTCAGTCCGCCACGCTGGCAAAGTGCCGATTGGCAGACTTCACATGCCGTCGTGTTATAGATGTTTTATTTTAAATATTCAGAATAGGCATGATGACAGATTTACCTTTTGTAATGTAGGTACACATCCAATATTTCGAAAAAAAAAAAAACATTATTTCAGCAATAAATTGAGTTTTAACGCAAGTTATTTCAGTTTTTCCTATCTACTTTGAATATAGCGCGAAAACGCTCGTAGGTGTCATGGCGTCCGCTTGACGTCACGCCTAGGTAAATATGCCGCTGTATTCAACAGAAGCCCAAGCGACAGGTGAATATTATTATTCAATAAATGAGTACGCAGGGTAGTCTGTGCGTCATCAGTAATCCGTGCCCTAGAGGGTACCTGCACAGCGAGGCGGAGTAGGCGGCGTCCCCCGCGGGCTCGTCGGACTGCTCGCGCCCCGGCCCGCTGTCCGACACCTGCAGGTCACATTCTATATTAGCTATATTATGTATTTAATAAGTATGTATTTAGTCTCATATTCACAGCAAATAAATACAATTTTATGTTACTTAATTAATACTAGGTACTGTAGCTTAAGCTAGTTCGAATATGTCTATGTCTATTTATTTAATTACAAAGTAAAACAAAGTGTAGTAAAAACGGTATTCGGTTTTGCTCTATTGTGGTTATAAATGTATCTCTCTCAGTGTGTGTGTATGTGTGTTTTTAATTTTTTCTATAAGTAGATTAAAGCCAAACGAACAAGCGGACGGGCCACCTGATGATAATAAGTCACCGTCGCCTAGGAACATAAGCAACACCAGAGGAGTTGCCAATGCGTCGCCGGCCCTAAAGGAGAGCTCTTTTTTTTTTTGTTATTATTATTTTTTTCCCCTGCCCCAAACTATCACCACCAACATGGCTTGACTGTCAGATAATGTGCATGTGCGTGAGTGCGTGTGTATGTGTGCGCATGAGTGTGTGTGCGCGCATGTGTGTATGTGTACGCATGTTTATGTGTGCATGCGTGTGTGCGCGCATGTTACTAGCCGGTAATGTGCATGTCTGTGTGTGCGCATGTGTGTGTGTGTGTGTGTGTGTGTGTGTGCATGTCTGTGTGTGTGTATGTGTGTGCGTGTGTGTGTGCGTGCGTGTGCTCACGTGGTGCGCGGGCGCG
This sequence comes from Carterocephalus palaemon, assembly GCA_944567765.1. Classification (NCBI taxonomy): domain Eukaryota; kingdom Metazoa; phylum Arthropoda; class Insecta; order Lepidoptera; family Hesperiidae; genus Carterocephalus; species Carterocephalus palaemon. Next base: position 121,673 of record OX155667.1, read on the forward strand.
GCGCGGCAGCAGGAGCGCGGCACGTGCGCGCCGCCGTCGGACGCGCGCCGCCCGAACGAGGACGCTGGAAGAATAATATCATACGTATATGCAATTATTCATAAACATAAATTAAAACGTTACAAAATCATTGACAAGACAAACATTTCACACTTCACGCTCACAGAGCTTTTGTGACAGTATATCCCTCCATATATGTAATACTAGCTTTAGCCCGCCGCTTCGCCCGTTACACTTTTTTCCGTAACACTATCGTCACGCATTCTTCATTTTACTCCCCAAGTCAAGCGTGCGTAAAGAAGTTTTATTTCAAAAAATAAGTTAATTACAGATTGTCACCAATTACAGCGTTCATAGCCCAGTGGATCGCATCGAAGAGTTAAGCAACGACGGGCGCGATCGGTTTGTGTTGTGACAGCCCGGTGGCTATCTACCTCGCTGCTCCTTCGAGTGGTCCGGGTTCAAACCCAAGCGGCACGCACCAATGACATTCCTAAGTTACGTGTGATTTAACAAATTAAATGTCACCTGCTATAACGGTGAAGGAGACATCGCGAGGAAACCTTCATGCCCAAGAGTTCTTCATAATGTTCTCGAAGGCGCATGATAAGCCAATTCGCACTTGGCCAGCGTTTGGCCCTCCCATTCTGCGAGGACACCCTTGCCCGTGCCCAGCGGTGGGACCTACCGTGGGTGAGCATGGCGATGGGCGGCTTGAGCAGGTGCTGGTCCTTGACGCTGAAGTAGCGCGGCGGCTGGTGCTGCACCGCCGGCAGCTTGGCCGCCAGGTTCGTGTGCGGCAGCAGGGACACTTTCGCCGCAGGCTCCTGGACAACACACAAACACACACACAGTATCATAACAAGCTCAAAGGGCAGCTCGTGGCGAGGTGTCAGGGAGTAGCGACCCCACGGACCCGAGTTCCCCGGAGACTCGATCAGGCTCCCCGTCTCCGGCTTGCCTATACTGGCTGGTTAAAGTGGACCCCAGGAGGGGCCGCAGGAGTCTCGCCTCTGGCTTGCCTTAGCCGGCCGTCCAGAGTGGGGCGTTAGAGCTATATGCTCGCAGGGTGGAAGTGAAACTTGCGTAAGTCGCGAGTTGGTAGAGTGGGTAAAACCACCTCATTTATAGCGCGGTACACCTCTCTACCAATCCGCATTGGAGCAGCGTGGTGGAGTATGCTCTAGACCTCCCGCAGAAGTGTCTGTGGGGGAGACCCGTGCCCAGCAGTGGGACGTCTATGGGTCACAGCGAGCGACACCTCTCTACACCCTGAGCTACTCACGAACATGTTGCCGCCTTTGCCGTCCAGCGCGTCGGCATGTTTGGGTAGCCCATACAGTGAGTGGCGAGTCACCACCTACCGCTTTTTAGGTTTGTAACGATCTGAATGGCAGGTGTCATAGTTCTCCATAGCCCATGTATCAGTCCCTCTAAATCCACCACAATAGACCCAATATAGTTTCCAGTCCTTTGCAATAGTTCCTGTACATCTGGTGGGGCCGAACTTCGGGTGTACCAGTTGATGGTGCAGGCGATCGAGGGTGGTATCCGCCACGTGTGCCACATCACAACTCATTAAAATGTCTCGAAGGGGCCTCTACGTGTTGGACCTGTGTCCCCACGCAAGCCTTCCAAATTACCGGGTTCACATCTGGATCTCATAACGAGACATTTCGTTTATTAGGCACATTTCGTTTATTAGACACATTTCGTTTATTAGGCACATTTCGCATAAAAAATCAGCTAAGATCCTCCACAGCTTTGCTCTCGAGGCCTGATGTATCTCAAATACAGCTTTGCTCTCGAGGCCTGATGTATCTCAGATACAGCTTTGCTCTCGAGGCCTGATGTATCTCAGATACAGCTTTGCTCTCGAGGCCTGATGTATCTCAGATACAGCTTTGCTCTCGAGGCCTGATGTATCTCAGATACAGCTTTGCTCTCGAGGCCTGATGTATCTCAGATAACCACCACTAACCCCTCCACCACTCCGCATGGCAGCAGCGTGGTGGAGTATGCTCGAGACCTCCCGCAGCAGTGGGCAGGCGGCGCCCAGCAGTGGGACGTGTACGTGTAGCTACTCACGTTGAAGTTGGCGGACACGCAGAGCGGCGCCGCGCGCAGGTCGGCCGCCGCCAGTTCGCCGCCCTGGAAATTAACAACATTATGTATTTTTAATTTATACACAAGTCTCTCTCGTCTCTCACAAGTCTCTCATTGAGTATTAAGTGTTAAAGAGATCCTTGTATCATTCCTCTTTAGTAAGACAAAGTTGTTTTATTAACGTTTAATCTCTCAGTACAATTTAATGTATAAGTTTGAGAAATGTAAAATTTAATACTAGATAATATTAAGGCCAAGTCAGTGTTGAAGGCGTGTATTTTTCTCTCTCTGTGTGTGTGTGTGTGTGTGTGACATGCCGCTACGCATGCTGAGCGTGTCGATTTGTTTCCTTACGAAGTACCTGTAGACTGTAGTTGGCTACTTTTATAAATAATACGTGTCCCAATTCGCTTGTATTATTGTGTTATCTGCGTTGCAATTAAATGCCGCATTTTTTTTCATTTCTCTCTCTCCATGTATGCGTGACAGCATAGAAAAGCCGATGGTAGTTGGAAAAGACCACGCGGTCGCTCACCTACCCGGTGGTCCGACCTGGTAAAGACCCTCACAGGCCTGCCAATAACCCAAGCTCTGAAGACCGCCGAGGACAGAACACCGACCGACCGTGTGACCAACACTTCAAGCTAGACACAACATTGATACTACATTTACACTCTCGCCTCGTGCTTCGTCTCGTGTCTCGTCTGCACCTCGCGTGATTGATGGTAAATACAATTTATGATTACGTGTCGCGGGACGAGGCGCGAGGCGTCTATTCACACTCCTGTCTCGTGGCTCGCCTCGCGACTCGTACGCGAGTGTAAATTACGCATCAGCAATGAAGACGCCGACTGTGAAGAAGAAGATGTATGTGTGTTGTCTCCCTCTCCCAGCTCGTCCCCTCCCTCTCCCACCTGCGTGTGCCGGCAGTCCCCGGGCCCGACGGTGTGCCGGCGCGCCGCGTGCGTCTCCCCCCCCGCTCCCACTCCCCCCGCGCCCCCCGCCGCGCGCGCGCGCTCCTCCGCCCCGCACGCGCCCCCGCCGCCCGCCTCGCCGAACTGAAACAGAGTCACATGTAGAATCCGGCTCGAAGGACCATGTTTCTGTGTACATTCACAAAAATATTAATACTTACTAATATATGAATGGAAAAGTGTGTTTGTTAGTTTATCCTTCCTCCTCTAAACTAGATTTTAATTATTGGCGTTCCTTTGCATATTTCGCCGTCGAAAAGGGCTATACTTTTTAAATATTTTATACCATACCTTTTATGCTGAAGATAGTACTAAAATTCTGCGCAGAAAAATATTTACAGACAGACCTTTCCTACTATTCCGCGGCGCTGTGGGCGCTCTTGTGTTGAGGAAATTCGGAATTAGGGGAGACCCCTCAATCCGGGCACTTGCTCCAGGGGCAAACCCCGTCCGCGTCGGTGACTTCCCCGCTGTTGAGTGACCAATCGATCGTCGCGCGCAGCACTAGCCGTTAGTCGCTTATTAAAATGATAGCGAGCAGAGTCGCGGGAAGAGCTAGTGTAGCATATAAGAGCGGTATGTGTGTCACCTTCTCCAACGTGTCGGCGCGATCGCTGAGGTAGTGCAGCGGCGCGCGCGGCAGCGCCAGCAGGGCTTCGCCCGCGCGCTCCGCCTCCATCTGCTCCTGCTCCGCGCCCTGACACACCACACACAATAACGATCACCTACTATCGACAACTAACGGGCTCCACTCAAAATCAGCGCCGCTCGATTCTATAAATTCAAAATAGATTGTGTAGTACTCCGTGTCACCCTTGTCATAAAGGGTACGTTAATTGGCTCGTTACCACACCAGTGCCCAGTAAACGTCCGCTCTCGCCCGTGGCTAATACGTGACTGTTTACCCCACTCCCGTGTGCTCGAGACAACGTCATGCTGTACAGATTATAGATCACAAACACTACAGATTGGATAAAAGTTAAATAAATCTGCAGTGTAGAAGAAAACTTTAAAAAGTAGCGTCCATAGCCCAATGGCTTGCCTCGATTCAATGTGATCGAAAGTGTTAAGCAACGACGGACGCGGTCGGTTTGTGGATGGGTGACCGCTAGTGGCAAAAATTTCATGGGCGCTACCGTGCTTCGGAGGGCACCGAAAGCCGTCGGTCCCGGTAGTTTTCAATGCTGAAAACAGTCGTTAAGCCTTGTCGAAGACCTTTCGGTGGCTTGAGAACATTCGACACTGGGTTGGCCACTAACCCCCTCCACCAATCCGCATTGGAGCAGCGTGGTGGAGTATGCTCTAGACCTCCCGCAGAAGTGTCTGTGGGGGAGACCCGTGCCCAGCAGTGGGACGTCTATGGGTCGCAGCGTAGAAGAAAACTTACTTTACAACTGGTCAGGTCGAGCGGCTGCCCCGCGCCGTCCGGGGAGTCTGTGGACACAACTTGTTGTGAAGGTTGGATACAAGCCAAGGATTAATCTACTTTGCAACAATCCCGAAAAGGAACGCCTGATACAATTAGTAATGTTGGATAGCAAACGCACCCGACCGCTGCCCGAACTGAAATTTATTTTGGTTGGCCAGATGAGAGTTAATAAGAACATTGGTTGGTCAGATCATTAGTGGGCACGAGAACTGGGACGGGCTGTCGGTGATAGTTAGTCCAATTAGTAATTGTGAGTCTCGTTTTAAGACTCACTTGTCACTTGCTTTGCTACTATTGAGGACTAAGATGGTAGCCTCTAGAGAAGTGTAACCGGAAACCACACACCGGACCATAATTGCTTTAAAAACAATTACCACACGGCAGAAATGGTACTAGGTACCGCGGCGGGCGGTGGTACCGCCCCGGGCGAACTCTATATAGAACAAAATAGGCTTCATATAAAACCTATTTGGTTCCCTACAGGCTCTACCACGTAAAGAAACACCACTTCTCGCAGTTCCATATAAAACCTCGTTCCTACATAGGTTCTACCAACTAACAAGTTAGACGCGATTTAAGATACTAAACATATTTAGGCAACCTGCATGCGTGCGAGCCCCTGAGGGGTCCGCTCATGGAATTGGCCCTAGGCTCCTCCCACCCGAGCGGGTCCCGAAGCCCACCGGTGGGCCGGCGCCGCACTGACCTGCCTCCGCCGCGCGCCGCTGCTGCAGCTTGTCCATCAGCAGGTGGTAGATCGCGGACACGTGGTCGAACCGCTCCTCCTGCACCGACTGCCGGACACACAACACTCGCGTTACCGCTATACACACACACACACACGCGCACGCACGCACACGCACGCACGCTCGCACGCACGCACGCACGCACGCACGCACGCACGCAGCCACAGCTGCGTCCGGTCTAGAGCGTACACTATAACGTTGCTCTAAGTTATTTATTTATTATATTAAGTAATTAATGCATTTATTTATTTATTATATTAATTAAACACATTACACGAACTAATGTTGTTTTACTTCTGCACTGCTTCTCTTTATACACCTCCGTGCAGGTAATTTTAGTAAAAAGGAGTCCAAAGTGTTTGCTTCACTTATTAATATTAGCAGTGTATGTGTACACAGTAAATAAATTAAATATTTTTATATTTTTAAGAAATTAAATATCACCTGCTGTAAAGGTGAAGGGGACATTTTGAGGAAACCTGCATGCCGGAGTTCTTCATAATATTCTTGACGGCATGTGAAGTCTGGCAATCCGCACTTGGCCAGCGTGGTGGACTAAGGCCTAACCCCTGCCATTGTGAGAGGAGACCCGTGCCCAGCAGTGGGACGACTATGGGTCGCAGCGACAGAAATACAGTCTTATTATTTCGCGGTCTACGTCCACGGAAACAGGCTGCTCCAGTTTGTGTTTGTGTGTGTCTGTGTGTGTGTGTGTGTGTGTGTGTGTGTGTGTGTGTATATATCGTGTTGTACCTGCAGCACGTGCCGGCGCGTGAGGCCCGGCAGCGAGGCCATGTGCGCCATGACCGCGTCGTGCGCGCCCGCGTCGTCGCTCGCGTCGCGCGCGTGGCACGCGCACGCGCCCTCCGACGCGTCTGGCGCGCATATAAAGGGCTTTATTGATTTATTAATTTATATACATTGACTTATCTATATATACAGGGTTATTGGTAATTCGACGTATTCCCGTCAGGAGGTGATAGGGGCGACTATTTGTGATAATTTTAACCCCCATATGCATTATGCAAAAGTGAACCATTTTCGAGTTATCAAGCTTTTCAGTTTTATTTAAAATAAGTCAAAAATGCAACATCAAAAACTTATTAAAAAAGAAGTATCAATTAAAATCAATTTTTTTATTTTGATTTTTAAAAACGATTAAACAATGGTTAAAAGGGGGTAAAACGGGGGTGCAAAGTGAGTGTGAAACTTTGCCGTTTGTGAAGAAAGTAAATGTCTAATTCCACACGAGCAAAGCTGCGGGCGTCCACTAGTGAATAAATAAATATCTTGGACATTCTCACACACGGCCATCTGACCTCAAATTAGACGCGAGTACTATGGGCGTCAGAGACTGATATACATACATAGATATTTTTAAATACATACTTAAATAGATAATATTAACATCCAGACACAGAACAAATACAAGTGTTCGTCACACGACTATTTGTCCTGAGTGGGATTCGAACCCGCGACCCCTGGCGCAACAGACAGGGTCACTACCGATTGCGCCAACGGGCCCGTCAAACTTATGTATATATGTAACTTTACTGTACAGCCGCTGGGAATACATTTCCGGTTTTTCTCTCCGATAGTCGGATCCGATCGTCTGCTGACAATCTGAAGGCACTCGTGCCATACATTTGTTTGAATACTAAACACACATAACTACGATCCGATAGTCGGATCGGACATCCGAGTATGTATGACACGAGTGCTATCAGAATGTCTGATGAGACTATCGGATCCGACTATCGGAGAGAAAAACCGGAAATGTATTCTCAGCGTTAAAGCTAGAATTTACGAAGGGCGGACTTCATGCCTTAGGCATCAGGGCGATGGGGAGATCAATGTGGTAGGAGGCTTGAGGTGAGAGAGGAGATGGAGATGTATCCTTGGGGGTGTGGAGTAGTGTGGGGTAGGGCGGGGTAGGATGGGGTAGGGCGGGGTAGGGTGGGGTGTGGGGGTGTTACCGTATGTCTGCACGGCGGGGTGGTGCGCCTGCAGCCAGCGGTGGCGCGCCACGCCGCGCAGCGCCAGCCGCCGCTCCGGCTCCACCACCAGCATGTGGCGGATCAGGTGCTCGCAGTCTGCAATATACATCATACACACACACACACACACATTAACACACATACACAACAACACACAAATGACATTGACAGTGACAGTTTTATGCGTGACATTCATGTAAAACTTGTAAAAAAATTTCATTGAATGTAACGGCGATCATTTCGTTGGTTGGTTCGCAACATTTTCCTTCCATCCATCCATCCATCCATCCATCCATCCATCCATCCATCCATCAGCCCTTTGGGGTCCACTGCTGGACATAGGCCTCCCTTAATCGTCGCCACTCATCCCGATCCTGCCTCTGAATCCAACGGTTTCCCGCTGTCCTCTTCAGGTCGTCAGTCCACCAAGTCGAGGGGCGGCCAATACTTCGTTTTCCGAGACGCGGTCTCCGAGACACGGTGCAACATTTTACTAAAATATAAAATATCTAAAATATAGATTTTATTTATTTCAATAACTTACAACTAACATTACAGGCTTTGCGCCCAATGCGCTAGTGTAATTAAGTATTTGTCTAGTGTAACATTAATTCATATTTATTGCGACAAATTAAAAATAATTACGTCAATGAATATTAAAATAAGAATTATTTACTAACACAATTAATCTTCTTCTGTTCGATCTTAAACTACTGCTGATTAATATTTTATTTTTATATTTTTTATTATTTTTTTATTTATATATTTAACTAGTGGACGCCCGCAGCTTCGCTCGCGTGGAATTAGACATTCACTAACTTCAAAAACGGCAAAGTTTCATACTAACTTTGCACCCCCGTTTTACCCCCTTAGGGGGTGAATTTTCAAAAATCCTTTCTTAGTGCTCCCCTACGTTATAAAAGGAACCCCTGTGCAAAATTTCAAGTTTCTAGCCCTTATAGTTTAGGCCCTGCGTTGATATGTCAGTCAGTCAGTCAGTCAGTCAGTCAGTCACCTTCTCCTTTTATATATAAAGATTTTGCTCGTGCCGAGGCTCGAACCCGGGATGCTACACTCCCACACTCACCCTGCGACATGAAGTACGGTATCCGGAACTTGCCGCTGAGCACGACGCTGCGCAGCTCGTGCAGCGTGCCGCCGTCGAACGGCAGCGCGCCGCACACCAGCACGTACAGCACCACGCCCAGCGACTGCAACACCACAACCATCCATCCATCCATCCATCAGCCTTTTGAATTCCACTGCTAGACATAGGCCTCTCCTAAACGACACCACCCCGACCGGTTCTGTGCCTTTTGAAACAAGCGGTTTCCCGCCGTCTTCTTCATGTCGTCTGTCCACCTAGTCGAAGGGCGGCCTGTGCTCCTTTTTCCGAGTCGTGGTCTCCATTCGAGGACTTTTCTCCCCCACCGGTTGTCAGTTCTTCGAACGACGTGGCCTGCCCATTGCCACTTCAACTTACTAACTCTGCGAACTATGTCGGTGAGCTTTGTTCGCCTACGGATTTCATCATTCCTGACACACCACAACCACCACAACCAAATAGGTTTTAAACGAAACCTAATTGGTTCCATATAGAGTTCGCCCGGGGCAGTACCACCGCCCGCCACGGTACCTAGTACCATTTCTGCCGTGTAGTAATTGTTTTTAAAGCAATTGTGGTCCGGTTGGAAAGGTGTGGATTCCGGTTACACTTCTTTAGAGGCGACCATCTTAGTCCTCAAGGGTAGCAACACATCTGTGACTGACTTGGAACGAGACTCCTACTAACAAGTACTAACTGGACTATTACTAACACCAACTAACAGGACTAACTATCACTAACGAAATGACCAACTAATGTTCTAATTAACTCTCTCAACTAATTGGACTAACCATCCCAGTCCCTAATTGAATCTTGTTCAAAGTCAGTCACAGTTGTCATGGGCGGCAGCGGATGGGTGGTGCTGCAAGCTCGTTTGCTATCTTGTATGCATAAGAAAGAAAAAAACCACACCATCTTATATGATGGGAATGGGAGACCAGTAAGGTTTATTACCAGGGAGTCCTGAATCCGAAAGTACCAGGAGCGGTACCCAGTTCTTTCGGTATTTTTGGTTACAAAATCACTGGTAATTGTTAAAGTATCATCCAAAGTGCTAAAATAATTATTCAACAGTATTATTGAATTAAAACTTCCTGACTGACTTGGGGAGTAAGCTGGTGAATGCGTGACGAGAGCGTTACGAAAAATGTGATCGGGCGAGGTAAACACACTTTTCGTGACGCGTAATTTGAAAGAGATATCATTTAGTGAAGATTGAAAGAGAGAGATTTAAATGTAACTTGCTATAACGGTAAAGGACTTATCGTGAACCTGCATGCCTTAGAGATCTCCATAATGTTTTCGAAGGCATGTAAAGTCTGCCAATCCGCGTTGGCCAGCGTGGTGGACTAAGGCCTAACCCCTCCTATTCTGAGAGGAGACCCGTGCCCAACAGTAGACAAAGAAAGGGTTGTGTTGGTGGATGCACTCGTAAGGACGGATGGATGGCTCACCCAGATGTCGGCCTTGGGCCCGTCGTACTGGCGCCCCTCGAACAGCTCGGGCGCCGCGTACGGCGGGGAGCCGCACCAGGTCGCCAGCGGCGCCCCCCGCGTGTACTCGTTGCTGAACCCGAAGTCTGCTAGCTGCGACAACGAATTACTGTGTTACGTCATCAGCTTTGGAAGACTGCTTGGAAGTGGAGAGTGTATGTCGGTGTACGAGGCCTCAGCCTGGGCTAATTATCTTAGGACTAGAGACGCCTGCAGCTTCGCTTGCGTGGAATTAGACATGACAATAGTTTCGTTTACACCTAGTATTATTATATAGCCTATGTCACTCAGTGAAGATGCAGCTTTCTAATGGTGAAAGAATTTTGAAATTGGTCCAGTAGTTTTTGTATGAAAACAAAAGTTTCCTCTATATTAGGAAAGATACGTATTAAGTATATCCTATAAAATAATACAATACACACAAGAGTTTCCGTTAATCTATACTAATATTATAAAGCTGAAGAGTTTGTTTGTTTGTTTGTTTGTTTGAACGCGCTAATCTCAGGAACTACTGGTTCGAATTGAAAAATTCTTTTTGTGTTGAATAGACCATTTATCGAGGAAGGCTTTAGGCTATATAACATCACGCTGCAACTATTAGGAGCGAAGAAATAATGGAAAATGTGAAAAAAACGGGGGAAATTATTCATCCTTGAGGGCTTCCATTGCGTGCGCTGCGAAAACGGTTCAAGATACCAAAAATATATGTGTGAAAGAATTATTCCTCTTGAAATGATCTAAAAAAATATCCACGACAGTATATGTCTATCTTTTAAGATTAACACACTAGAACCGTTTTTATGGTAATCAAATTTGGTCGAAATTAATGCATATGTTAAGAGTTGTATCAACGTAATAATATTAATCTTTATCCAAATAAATGTGTTGTTGATTGTATAAACATAATAAATCTATGGTATAAACAGTATTTTACATTAAATTTCATATGGCAGAACAACGTTTGCGGGGGCAGCTAGTTGGTTATATTTCAAGGATGACAAAACAAAAAACTACCCACCTAATCATTTATATCTACCTACATATTTCTTACTATACATAACAATGAGGCGAGACTGCGCCGACGGTAGTGGGCGCCAAACAATGTGGTAGTTCTGTCTGATAAACGCTTAGTTTTCTTTGCGTTTTGATGTGACATATTCAAAATATGCGGTGCTGCTAACGTTTGGTCCGACCTACAATGTACGAACTTTGTGGTGCCTTTTGGACAATTTCAATTCAACATGATACCCTACGGCTTCACAAATGCTCCTCATGGAAATCTGTCATTAATTTGTGGTTGTTTTTATACGAATGTTACCTTAATGTTCATCCTGTGGTCGAGCAGCAGGTTCTCCGCCTTAAGGTCCCTGTGCACCACCCCGCTGGCGTGGCAGTACCCCACCGCGGCCACCATCTGGGCGAACGCGCGCGCCGCCTCCGGCTCGGGCATGCGCCCGCGCGACACCAGGTGGTCTGCGGGGGAGGTCTGACGTCGTTAGCGTTAAAGTCGATTTAATAAATAAATTTAGGTTTAAGATCACGCTCAACTATCGCACTTCAGCCGAGGTCTGAAGTTTCATATTCACCGAATGGACTACTCTGGAATACTACTGGAATGGATGCCTACAATCATCGTGCGCTTCTCGGGGTATTTTTTACGGCGAACTGGTCTTCTGTGGAATGAGCTCCGACTAAGGTTTTCCCTTCGAGCTACGACATGGAGCGCTTCAAAAAGAGTGTGAAACGCTTCCTTCAAGGCAGGCAACGCACCTGTGATACCCCTGGTATCGCACGTGTCCATAGACGACGGTGACCACTTACCATCAGGTATGTCTGTTCGGGGGGGTGTTGTCGCACACGTCCGTAGGTAGCTAACCCAAGGCAACCCTACACGTCCCTCCCGGGTGGTGCTAAGAGCGACAACAACATAGTACAAGAGATGGGCAGCAGCGTCTCTCAGCAGCGTACTTTAACATTTAACTGCGGTCACCAACTCGCACTAGCCAAGCGCGGTGACTATGGCTACAACCCCTCTATGATTGCACAACCAAGGCCCCGGCCCCCAGTCCCCGGCGGCCCTGCTATTCCTGGCTACGGTGGCGGCCATGGTAACGGCGGGGCAAGGGGTGCTAAAATCCCCGGCAGACGCCCGGCCACCCATATGAGAATTAAACGACCTTTGGCCCTGGCAACATATAACGCCAGGACACTGAGGGCCGATGAGAAGATATATGAGCTGGAAGAGGAATTGAACAAGTTACACTGGAGTATCTTGGGGTTATCCGAAGTCCGAAGACAGGGGGAGGACACGGTAATCCTTGGATCTGGTAACTTGTTCTTCCACCGGGAGGGCGAACATCAGTCCCAAGGTGGTGTCGGGTTTCTCGTCCACAAGTCCCTCGTTAACAACGTAGTGGACATCGGCAGTGTGTCGGAAAGGGTAGCGTACCTTACACTCAGAATATCGAAACGGTATTCGCTGAAGGTCGTACAGGTTTACGCGCCGACATCCACACACCCCGATGAAGAGGTTGAGGTATTGTATGAGGACGTCAGTAGGGCCATACATACCTCAAAGACTCATTTCACAGTTGTGATGGGGGATTTCAATGCAAGGCTAGGTGCGCGAAATGGTAACGAGCAGAAGGTAGGGCCTTTTGGATCTGGACGCCGGAACCACCGAGGCCACATGCTTGCTGACTTCTTGGAGAAGGAGAACCTCTCCATGATGAACTCTTTCTTCAAGAAGAAAGAGCAACGCAAGTGGACTTGGATCAGCCCGGATGGTTCTACTAAAAGCGAGATAGACTTCATTCTGGCAGACAAACGGCACATATTTAAGGATGTCTCCGTGATCAACAGGTTCAAAACCGGTAGTGATCACAGGATGGTCAGAGGCACCTTAAATATCAACGTTAAGCTGGAACGGTCACGCCTGATGAAGTCTATCCTCCGCCCAACACCTGTCCAGATTCAGGGCTCCGATGACTTTCACCTTGAGCTGAAAAACCGTTTCGCGGGCCTGGAGAGCTGCGTTTCTGTGGACGAAATGAACAAGAGGTTCGTATCAGCTGTCCGAGAGGCGGGGTCTAGATTTTTCAAGACCCCCTCTAATCGTAAACCTCAAACTCTCTCAAAACACACTCTCGGTCTCATTGGGGAAAGACGAGATCTATGTGTCCAGTCGCCAACCTCCATGGCAGTATGTAGGCAGCTCAACGCAGAGATCTCGAGCAGCATGCGACGTGATTGGCGTTCATACAACACCAAACGCGTCGCTGACACAATCGAGCGGAACAAAGGCTCCAAAGTGTTCGCTCGGGATCAAAGCATTGGGCAAAGCCTGCTGACGAGGTTGAAGACCAATACCGGTACCATAGTATCATCCAAACCCGAAATTTTGAGAGAAATTGAGAATTACTACCGACAGCTATACACCTCCTCGCAAGCCCCAGCTATAGCTGGTGCTCACGATAAGCGAGCCAAGCTAACCCGGCACTACACCGAAGATATCCCGGACGTCAGCCTGTACGAGATTAGGGGAGCTCTCAAACAACTGAAAAACAACAGGGCACCGGGAGATGACGGAATCACAACAGAGCTGCTAAGAGCGGGTGGGAAACCAGTCCTAGTGGCTCTCCAGAAATTGTTTGATTCCGTCATCAGTAGTGGAACCACCCCGGAGGCGTGGCGCACGAGCGAGGTGGTACTGTTCTTCAAGAAGGGCGATAAAACCCTCTTGAAGAATTACAGGCCCATCGCGCTCTTGAGCCACGTCTATAAGTTGTTTTCGAGGGTCCTCACAAATCGCATAGCGCGCAGGCTTGACGACTTCCAGCCTCCCGAACAAGCCGGTTTCCGAAAAGGCTATAGTACCATGGACCACATACAGACACTACGACAGGTTATACAGAAGACCGAGGAGTATAACCAGCCGTTATGTGTCGCGTTTGTGGACTATGAGAAAGCCTTCGATTCTGTCGAAACCTGGGCGGTGTTGGCGTCTCTGCAGCGGTGCCAGATCGACTATAGGTATATCGAGGTGTTGAAGTGGATATATGATGCCGCCACTATGTCAGTCCGAGTACACGACAGAAGCACGAACCCCATCCAATTGCAGAGAGGTGTCAGGCAAGGGGATGTTATCTCCCCAAAGCTTTTCACCGCTGCGTTGGAAGACGTGTTCAAGCTGATGGAGTGGAAAGGTCGCGGCATCAACATCAACGGAGAACGCCTCACACACCTTCGATTTGCCGATGATATAGTGATCTTGGCGGAATCGCTGGACGACCTCAACACCATGCTAGGAGACCTGAACAGCGCCTCGCAACGGGTGGGTTTGAAAATGAACATGGACAAGACTAAGGTCATGTCCAATGTGCATATCAAACCTATACCGGTTGTTGTTGACGGCGCTGCTCTCGAAGTTGTTGACGAGTATGTTTACCTGGGACAAGTGGTCCAGTTGGGTAAGTCCAACTTCGAGAAAGAGGTCACTCGCAGAATCCAGCTCGGCTGGGCAGCGTTCGGGAAGCTACGACATATCTTCTCATCCAAATTACCTCAATGTCTGAAAACGAAAGTTTTCGAGCAATGTGTGTTGCCAGTGATGACATATGGATCCGAGACGTGGTCCTTTACCGTCGGTCTGATCCGCAAGCTCATAGTCGCTCAGCGCGCTATGGAGAGAGCTATGCTCGGTATTTCTCTACGGGACCGGATTCGCAACGATGAAATCCGTAGACGAACGAAGGTCACCGACATAGCCCGCAGGATTAGCGAACTGAAGTGGCAATGGGCAGGCCACGTCGCTCGACGGACTGACAACCGTTGGGTAGTAAAAGTCCTCGAGTGGAGACCGCGTCTTGGAAAACGAAGTATTGGCCGCCCCCCGACGAGGTGGACTGACGACCTGAAGAAGACAGCGGGAAACCGTTGGATTCAGAGGGCGCAGGATCGGGAGGAGTGGCGACGATTGAGGGAGGCCTATGTCCAGCAGTGGACCCTAAAAGGCTGATGGATGGATGGATGGATGTCTGTTTGTCCGTCTATACTATATTATTAAAAAAGAAACGTTCCTTGATACATTATCAATCAATCAGTATTCAGACAAACATAACATAAAATCACGCCTGCGTTTCTCCGAAAGGGTAGGCAAAGCTCCTTGTCCTCCCGAATTTTCACCAATTATGTTTAGGTCCTATGTAATAGTTTGAGCCTATTATATTGGTTGTTACCGTACGATAACAGTTGATAAGCCATGTCTTAGCCTATCCGTCCTGGCCCGCAACCAGCCCGTCCAACCGCATTGCAGCAGCGTGGCGAAGTATACTCCGAGCCTTCTATGTGTGGGAAGAGATCCGAGCCAATTTTCGACAACATTCGGCGTTTAGAATGTTATGGTTTTTAGACCCAAAAATGAAAATGTCAGATTTTTGATGTAACGTAATGATTGTTGGTGCTATTTGGCACACTTTATGCACCTTCTATACATTACGGAAACAGAATATTTTCCTTCTACATCCCAGCAGATGACATTTAATCTCTCAGAAAAGTTGACGCACACCGCTCGGATTCGAACCGGGCCCTCTACAAGAATCAACCAAAACACTCACCAAATATCTCCCCGTTGGGCGCGTACTCCGTGACCAGGTACAGCGTGTGGCTGCTCTCCATCACCTGGAACGGGAGACACGTGTTCTGTACAGCCGGGAATCAATTGGAGCGCTCCTCAATATACTACGAGGAAAACACATAACTAAATTATTTTGAACTAATGGACCCCGCAGCTTCGTTCGCGTGGAATTGGACATAACAATAGTTTCGTTCACACCTAGTAATATTATATAGCCTATGTCACTCGGTGAAGATGCAGCTTTCTAATGGTGAAAGAATTTTTGAAATCGGTCCAGTAGTTTTTGTGTGAAAACATTACAAACACATCTTTCCTCTTTATAACTATGGCGGCAGCGGATGGGTGGTGCCGCCAGCTCGTGCTCACGAGTGTAACCAGACGATGGGCAGCGCGGCCCAGCTCACCTGGTAGAGGCGCACGATGTGCGGATGCCGCAGCTTCTTCATGATGGCGATCTCCCGGAAGGTCTTCCTCAGGTTGTCCTCGTCCAGCCGGGACTTGTCTATTATTTTGATCGCCACCTGCAACGGAGGATATCGTGTTGAGGGTTAGCATGACCAGGGATGGAGAACACTTAAACGGCCCACACGAGGTATCCCCGAGTGGTAGATCCCCTTCTACAGTCACAAACACAGCGTGGACCTAAGCCGAGGTAGACCCCAGGGATACCCTTTGATCAACACTTGAAGGAGTAATATCCTAATAATATATATATAATAATCCTTTACCTTTTGGTTTGAGCTCTGAAGCTCAGTCCAGTTCTTGGCACAGGTAATATACTTACTTAAAAGGATGTCCCAACAACGGATTCATTTATTTGTCGTCAAAATAAAAACCTTTTATGGAGAACTGTGTTCGCTTCTACGATAAAATACACGGAAATATTATTTCAGAGAATAAATTTTAAACAAAACCTCCTTAATAAAGCTTTCTATAAAATAAATGACTACTTGAACGATAAAAATGCTTGATGCGATATATCTCCAGCTCCACTTGTTCTAACTATAATAGTGCACCTTCATCAAATTATAAAAATTGTAAGTTTTGAAAAGAGTAACCAGTAGTTTCTTGCCGTGTTCTTCTCGGTAGTTAGCATCAACTTTGTGAACCAACGGTAGATACAAAAATGTTATGACGTTAATAAAAAATTAAGCGTATACAAAATACCATATAATGAAAAATAAATGAATCTGAATCTGTTAAACAGTTTTTCTGAATAAAGAATTTAAAAAAATAGCGGAGTTAATTAGAACATTAGTTGGTCAGCTGGTTAGTGGGTATGAGGACTGGGGACTGTTAGCGACAGTTCGTCCTGTTAGTTGGTGTGAGTAATTGTTAGTAAGAGTCTCGTTTCAAGTCGATCACAGATGCGTTGCTACCGTTTGAGATCTAAAACTGTCACCTCTACCCTCTACATATAAGTGTAACCCGGAATTGCTCTAAAAACAACTGTTATACGTTAGAGATGGTACTAGGTACCGTGGCGGCGGTACTGCCCCGGGCGAACTCTATACAAAACCTATAGTATACACAGGTTCTACCACCTATGTATAGCTTCCACCTATAAAGTAATCAAACAGAACTATCTAACAGTTTATTTCAAGGACGCAATCGACCTGCCGACGATAGGATATACTCGTGGGTATTCCGTGTCCCGGCCTTGACCTTGACCTGACCGGGGCCTCTCGTGGCCTTGACCTGGCCACGAGAGGCCCCGGTGGGTAGATAACGACAACTCAAAGACGTCCCACAGACACGGACAGCGGGAGGTCTAGAGCATACACCACCACGCCGCTCCAATGCGGATTGGTGGAGGGGTTAGTGGCCAACCCAGTGTCGAATGCTCTCAAGCCACCCGAAGGTCTTCGATAAGGCTTAACGAGTGTTTTCACAATAGAAAAACCGAGTCCGATGGCTTAACGTGCCCTCCGAAGCACGGTAGCACCCATCATTATGCTTCCAGCGGTCTATCCACAAACCGACCGCACCCTTCGTTGCTCAACTCTGTCGATCACATTGAATCGTAACCCAGTGGCTCGAGGCCACTGGGTTACTGTAAGTGCCAATAATTGCACTGGTTTAGTTCATCAGCTTATCAGTATTCCTCCCACCACCTTATCTCCCACTGTTGGGCTTGTTTCCTCGATATGGCAGTATTTTTTTTCATTCAATCATCGGCCTAAAATCTTCGCGTTAATTCCATTTTATTAAGCTTTTATTTAACTTCTCTCGTACCTATGTATGATGTATGTAGGTATATATTATGTCCTGGAATCTTGCAATCAATATTTCACCCACTTCCACTGAAGCTATCGAGCTGAAATTTGGCACACATATTTGGTTCCGATGACAATGCACGAAAATAAAATTAAAAAAGAAAGTTATAAAAAGCTTTTTTTTTTAAATTAATGAACTTATTTATTAAGGACGACGATCTTAAACGTGTGCTAAAAAAACAATTGACACGCGATTTACCGCCAATTAGTTATTTTTAAAATCAATGATTGAGTAGCTTAAATTTCAAAAAATATTACATTCGAAATTCAAACATTCATGAGCGGCCAGGAGCGCAGAACTTTCAGTGTGCCCTGTGTAGAGTTGCACATCGCTCTCAGGATTATTGTGAGTGCAATCCCTTTACGCTAAGCATACAAACTCGTTTTGTATCGTTTAGCCTTCAAGCTGTGCTTCAAGCAAATATTCGTTTAGTCTTTGTCTTCAGCAGCGCTTGATCTAATAGATGTGTTAAATTCTAACTCCACATTTATTACTTCATGAGTTTCACCACTACATCCCATTCTTTATCCCACTGTTAGGCTCAAGCCTTGTAATGTGATAGTTTAGCCCTTACTCCACCACGCTGGCCAAGTGCTGATAGACAGACTTCACATGCCTTCGAGGACATTATGATCTTTCAGGCATGCCGGTTTCTTCACGTTTCCCTGTGACGTTACTGCAGGTGACATAGAACAATCATTGGTGCGTGCCGCTTGGATTGAACCCGGACCGTTCTCGAGGCGAACAGCGGGCGCCAGACAATCACCGGACTGTCACCTCTCCAAATAAAATCCACACCAACTCGAATTTAATTCACAACAAAAAAATAATTCAACCGAATGATCTAATAGTAATTAAGGACTGATAATCCGCGGCAATACCCCAGAAACTACGAAAAAAACTAAGCAAATTAATTGGCAATTGCGTAAATTGTGTCCGAAGTGCAAGTCGACTGCAGCTTCGCTCGACACGACTACAGCATTATGGCGACCTGACTAATCGGAGCTTTCCCTGACTGTTAGACGGCGGTCGTATCGCCGACGAATACGGCGAGCGAACGATACGGGACTGAAAAAAGTTTTTTTTGTTCGTTTTTAATCCCGTATTTTTCTTTTAAATTGCTATGTATAAGGTTTATGTGTGTGTTAGAGTTAAGAAATCTTAAATGATTTTTATCTTTAAAAAAAAAACTACATGCGACCATAGACACGAGAGTGATAGTAGAGGATGTTTGAAAATTAATATTGATTGACGCTAATATATCAAACCATAATAATGGTCGCGTTGCATTTTCATGTCGACATATTGCAACGTGACAATAAGTACTCCGTTTTTTCAGACTTCATATTCAGTAAACAGTGTCTTTTGCTCATTATTTTTGATTTAAACTTATGATTACATAATAATCGTGCGATTTTTTGGTTTTGCGAGTAACCGCTTGCGTTTAATAGTTATAACCGCCAAAATCGCCAAAAAAAAAATGTATTACTTTTAAAAAATAATCGTTTCAAGCTATGTAGCGATTAACCACATGCATTTAATCCCAGACTATATATTTCTACGCTAGCGCACGCATTAGCAAGTTTTTTAATGATAAAAGTCGCAGTGCGCGCAAAGCTTTAAGGCAGAATCTTTTGCAAACTAATGTAAACTAACAAGGGTTCTGACTAAAAATGACTCGAAAAGTAAAGACGGGTGTAACTACATTATATGTAAACACAGAATTTTAAATCGTGTAAAACTACGTTTTTAGCTAACTCGCTTCAAGCTCGCCGCTAACGATGAACGCAGTCTTTAATCCCTTCAACAGAGCTGACTATTAGTTCGAAAATCGAAAAAAAGAACAATGAAAAAAAAAACAAACAATTATTTGCGCCTCAGCGACAGTACAGTCGTAACGAAAGGCGAGTGAACGACCCGCCTTGGGCCGGCCTTGCGCGCACAAAAAATGCATCTTTTTCTTCACCGATCATTGCTCACCGCGACGTTACTTCTAGCGCGCGGGAAAGAGAAAAAAAAAACAAATTTCGACCATAGACTGAACTATTTTTTTTCGACTGAATAATTTAGTACGTGAATTTCTGATTCAGCGTAAAAACCCGATAGGTTGAACGTAACTCTTTTTTCGCGCCATTCGAACTGTTTTGCTGTTCGCGGTAAATGAATTAAGATAATCTTGTAAACAGCCAACACTGTTACAATGCTTTCAATTATACTTAGACCGATTATTATTAGCTGACATGGATTGATCGAGAAATTTTGAAAGTACTCGTATGTAAAATAAAAATGTTGAAGCAAAACTGCTATTAAGTTAAGTACCAATCTGCAGTACCTATTTATTTGTAGAGCCCCATATAGGCTCTACATAAGTTTTGTATAAAACCTATTCGGTCCCATTTAGAGTTCGCCCGAGGCAGTACCACCGCCCGCCACGGTACCAATTCTATCGTGTACCTAATAAAGGAAACCTCCCTCAACCCATAGCGGGGTCCCGTTTTTTGCGTAAAGAAATAAAGTCTAACCTGAACCTAACCTAATAAAACTTCGAGTTGATTATGTCGTTTCTTCTCGACGGGTTGGTTAACCCCAAGCCCCCTAACTTTATCAGGGGCGCCTGGGGAAACACCCTGCTGTGAACACTTAAGCATACTCATTAAAGCCTGGTGACAGACGGACAGCGAAGTCTTAGTATTATTAGGGTTCCGTTTTACCTTTTTGCGAGAAACCAGATACAAGTTTTGACAGGCCCGTTGGCGCAATCGGTAGTGACCCCGCCTGTTGCGCCAGGGGTCGTGGGTTCGAATCCCACTCAGGACAAATATTCGTGTGACGAACACTTGTGTTTGTTCTGTGTCTGGATGTTAATATTATCTATTTAAGTATGTATTTAAAAATATCTATGTATGTATATCAGTCTCTGACACCCATATCACAGGCTCGCGCCTACTTTGGGGTCAGATGGCCGTGTGAGAGAATGTCCAAGATATTCACTATCATTATTATTATTAAAATGCTTTGGACCGGCGCCTGGCTCTATGTTACAACACAGCCTAACACAGGTGCTCTGCTCTAGGCCTTGTCCCTTTAGGATGCATCGGATAGCAGTTTTCGATAATGTCTATCATCATTTTATGCCCCAGGGTGATGCTGCTTGCTTTGCTATAACAAATGCATAAAACAAAACAACCATAAGTCAGTCAACGAATGGACGAATGAATGAATAGGTGAGTGATTGAATGATTGAGGGATTGGTGAGCCGCCAACAAAAACACAGAATGTTTTTGTTTCTACACCAAATATTTTTAATGGCTCTTTAATGTGGAAAGCTCTGGGAATATACCAATTGAAAACAGCCTTAGGATTAACGTGGAAAGTTTTTTTATGGATATGAGATAGCAAACGGGCATGCACCACCACCTGTGACAACTGTGACATCAGAACAATACACAAAAAGGGACTGGGATGGTTAGTGTAGCTAACAGGCTGTAAATAAGAACATTATTCGGTCAGTTGGTTAGTACGCATAAGGACGGGGGCTGTTAGTGTTAGTTAGTTAGTAATAGTTAGTCTTTGGATAGTTGATCACAGATGTATTGCTACCCTGGAGGACTCAGATGATGCCTCTAGAAAAGTGTAGACAGATACCACACCTTTCCAACCAGAACATACTTGCTTAAAAACAAATATTACACAGCAGAAGTGGTACTTGGTACCTTGGGAGGCTGTGGTACTGCCCAAACTCTGATAGAACCTGCATAGGCCCACCACAATCTTTTCTTCATCACAATGGTGGGACATGGCTGCGAAAACATTGCAAATGCATGCATGTTTCCTCAAATTTTTCCTTCACAATTCCTGCTGTATTAACTGTGTAATCTGACTATTCCCACTAATTTATAAATGGGTGTGTGTGTGTGCGTGTTGGTTTGTCCTTCTATTCCACTTCAACAGAGTGATGGTGGTCTCCAATGGGACACTAAGTTGCCCCTATTTCTCAGGTAGTACTTAGCGGTATTGTCTTCTACATAAGGAGTCCACGTCTGTACATTAAATAAATCATGAAAAAGACTAACTATAGTCTTTTTCCCCTGATAGGGATGATAATTAATTGATACAGATTACGAAAATATTTTTTTCAAATTTACTGTCTCTCCCTATGTTAGTGATGGAATCAAAAACTATTGAGCTGATTATAATGAAACTTGGTGAAAACATGCACTGAATACCTGAGACAGATCAAATACACTGATCATTCTGAAAAGTAGATTCTCCCGGGATATTCTGGGACATTCCTATTATTGTTTAATAACATGAAAACCTGTTGACACATTTTGACCAACTTAATACTATATTTTGAGTTAACTTTGTAGGTGTTCCTGAATTAATGATGGTCCCTTAGTATATGAGATAGCAGATAGTTTGAATATTTCTTAAATTTCAATATGATTGTTTCATATTTGCAAGATATGTTTACAGTTGAATGAATAATATTTATATAGAATATGTGGTGTAATGAACAATCTCTGGGCCGCAGCTTGTGGACGAGGACAGCTGCACATAGGGTTCTATGGAGAAAGTTAAGAAGAAAGAAGAAAAAAAGAAGAAAGGGAAGCCTTTGCCAAAGTACAAACTGATACTGTGTAAATATTATGTTAAGGAAAATTGGAAATTGTAAATGAAACTGAATAAAGGCTATTATTATTTGCTGCGATCCATAGACATCCCACTGCTGGGCACGGGTCTCCCCCACACACAGCTGCGGGAGGTCTAGAGCATAATCCACCACGCTGCTCCAATGCAGATAATAAGCGTAACATATTGGTATTGACTTTGGGGATGGTAACTAAATGTAAAAGAAACTAATGTTATATCTAATTCAATGGGAGCAAAGCTATGGTCATCCACTAGTTCGTAAACAAGTTTAAATTACTTTAATTTGATAATGTACTGTCTGTTTGATGAAATGTATACAATTGACATCTTCTACTGTTTGTGTATTATATTTTTTATGCATATAAGATAGCAAAAGAGCATGAAGCCCTACCTTTGTGACCGACTATGAGCAAGACTCAAATGGAGACTGGGATGATTGGTGGAACACATTTTTGTCCTTCAAGTAGAAGGTACAAGAGTAAGAAAAAATTGTAATTTATCAACATACTGTCAGTGACATAACTCGTGCACAGACAAACTATTATTATTGTCTGGCCGTATTTCCTTCCTTATTTTATAATTATTATTATTATTAATTATTTATTCCTTATTACCAAGTGACAAATAAGATTCTCATACGAATCATCCCATTCATGTGACCATTTTACGTCTCAGCTCCATCGTGTACCTACTTGCTAATTGTAGGACGAATTGACGAGATGGAAACTGTAGTTTACCAAGTCATTTAACAAGTTGTAACTAGCCTGACACCATAATTGATCGAGGACATGAGAGAACACGCCAATTGGGACTAATCGGCGCAAAAAACGTTCCCAGCGTCCCGCAAGACAACTTTACCGATACACGAAAAAACTTAAGGACTTACTATTGTGTTTACGAAGCTATTTCATTCTTTGAGGGAAATTTTGAAGTTCGGACATTACCCTGCCGAGTTGAGAAGCGGTCAGTAACGGCGGCGCGCTGTAGCCGTAGGCGTCTCCCCAAGTCGGTCGGGTTGCAATATTATTTTTTACCACAAACACGTTCTAGGTCTCGCCCCCTCAGCAGACAGCCGAGCGAACCAGTTCCTCGTCCAGCTAACCTCCGGCCGCCGTCGCTCCGCTGGACCAGCGGAAAAAACAACACACAACAAACACACACAAAACACAATAAACACTGTCGGACTCCAGGCGCCAGCGCCGCGCTTCGTACGAAAACACACGCGAAACAAAACAGAATCCACTGAAATACGCGGCGGAACCAGATCTGTACCCACCTTGCTCTTAGTTATAGCGTGTGTGGCTAGTTTTACGACGGCGAAGTTGCCCGTGCCTATAGTCTTTTCCAGTTCGTAGTTGCCGACGCATACTAGCTGGTCTATCGGGAAGTGTTTGCTTTTGTGTACGGGCTTTATGTTGCTGGCCATCTTAGGAAACTGCGGACCACGGCCGCGCACTCCGCGACGGATTTCTTGCTACTGTTGATAGTTCGCGCGGCGGGCGGCGGCGGCGCCACCGGCACTCACGTCATTCGCTCGGGACGTACAACTGCGGCCTGCGAGTTTTCATTAACAACCGCGCATTTGCAACTTTTCGATGATCGACCCCGCACCCGACTATCCCGCGGGTCGCAAACAATATTATCTAACGTTACACTAAATATATATCGCGAACGTCAAAGCTATCGCGCGACTCGTCCTTATCAGCGATTCCTTATCAATACCGAAGGCTCGAGTTGTACGTCGCCAATACAATTCAATACATGAAAAAAGAACTCGATTCACAACCGTGTCGTTCCTCTCGCTCTGGCGTTTGGAGACGGCGCGAGAGCGGGACGGTGCGATGTGGAGGGGTGGCGTGACGTCATACGGCACCGTTTACGTCATACGCGGCAATTTCAAACGAGTTACAGAGTAGGTACGTCAGACGAAAATATCGATTATTTCGCTGTGGACGAGATTATGGTGAAAATTGAGAAAAATCATTGATTTAGGTAATAAGTTCTTAATGTGTTCGCTTCTGACGCTTCTGAGATATCTGTTTTCAGTTGAATCGTTCATTGAATGTGTTTGAATTGAAGCGTTTATTCATAAAACTCTGGCTGATCTCCGTTCGGGAAGAGGCAGAGCAGAGACAAAGGATACGGTTTATGGTTAATTCTTGAACGATCGTAGTTTTGTAAAGTGGTTCTAACTGTAAAATCTATGGATGTTTGTTGTCTATTCACGGTTTATTAAAAACTCTCGTTTTAAATAAGAAATTCGAGTAGTTTCAATATAACTGTCTTATAGGTCAAGTGGTCGCGACAATTCTGCTGAGGAAGGGTTCCTGGTTTCAATTAAAGTATAATTTAGATTGGGCCCAGCAGTGGTACAAAGAAATGGTTGTGGTTGTGGTGGAGATTTAAATAACCTAAATACATACATATGTACTTACAAAACGACTGGGGGGCGCGGTGGTGCTTAGTGATACCTTTTTTTTTTTTTTTTTTTAACGAGTGGGAAACCTTGAAAAGGTACCCGAACGTCGTGGGAGCGACGCCGGGTTATGTGGGACTTTCACCCACTAAAACCCACTCGGTGGCCTACTCCGGCGCTACAGGAGGGCTCCGGGATCTCTTGTAGAACGCGCCTGTGCCCTCCAGCGCTGCGCCCAAGACGGGCTCTTCCCGGTTTCACAACGCTGTGCAGCCACAAACAGCGTCGTCTTTCCCGGGGTCACATCGATGGACGGTTCGAGCTCCCCCTCTCACCGCCCGCAACCCCAGAACTTAGTGATACCTACCGACCAAATCTAGTAGAGGTCGATAGTTAAGTT
This sequence comes from Carterocephalus palaemon, assembly GCA_944567765.1. Lineage (NCBI taxonomy): Eukaryota > Metazoa > Arthropoda > Insecta > Lepidoptera > Hesperiidae > Carterocephalus > Carterocephalus palaemon. The sequence goes on from OX155667.1 coordinate 146,904, forward strand.
AAGCGTTATCGTCGCAGCGGCCGGCCTCGCGTAGGCCTTGTGGAGGCCTCGCGTAGGCCTTGTCGAGGCCTTCGGGTGGCCTTTGCGCAACCATCAGTTACCTCGCGCTCATGGCATATGCCAACCATGAATTTATTAGTTCTGATACCATTCCATGCTTTGTAGCTATACTATTTATATATATTTATATTTATACGTTCTATGGTATTTTGTATACGCTTAATGAACGTCATAACATTTTTTATCTACCGCCGGTTCACAAAGTTGATGCTACCGAGAAGAACACGGCAAGAAACTCGGTAGTTACTCTTTTCAAAAATTACAATTTTTATAATTTGATCACATTAGACATAACAATAGTTTCGTTTACACCTAGTTATATTATATAGCCTATGTCGCTCAGTGAAGCTGCAGCTTTCTAATGGTGAAAGAATTTTTGAAATCGGTCCAGTAGTTTTTGTGTGAAAACATTACAAACAAATGTTTCCTCTATAATTGTATTAGTATAGACTTAGTTTAAGTAAAGCTGTAGGTACTGACGGACAATTAAGTGAAGTATTTTGGAAACCCGCCAGCGCAATGCCGCTGATGAAACGTATGAAAGCGTGGGACAGCTTTCCCCATTGTCTACAGCGGGCCGCGTCGACGGCACAGCGCGCGGGTTGGCAAGGTGCGGGTTTTAGAGCTATGTATTTTGACGCGGCTTGCGGTGTTACTACGTAAGTTTGACGGGCCCGTTGGCGCAATCGGTAGTGACCCTGCCTGCGCCAGGAGTCGTGGGTTCCAATCCAGCTCAGGACAAACATTCGTGTGACGAACACTTGTTTGTTCTGTGTCTGGATGTTAATATTATCTATTTAAGTATATATTTAAAATATGTATGTATGTATATCAGTCTCTGACACCCATAGTGCAGGCTATGCCTAGTTTGGGGTCAGATGGCCGAGTGTGAGAATGTCCAAGATATTTATTTATAATAGTAGGCTGGAGCTTATCAGGGTTCGGTATCCAAAGGGTAAAACGGGACGGCTATTACTAAGGCTCCGCTGTCCATCTGTCCGTCTGTCACCAGGCTGTATCTCACGTGATAGGAAAATTGAATTTTTACAGATGACGTATTTCTGTTGCCGCTATAGCAAGAAATACTAATAAACAAAAAAATATATTTAAATATGATTTTTGTGTATGAAATGATTTTTTTTGCCGTTTTTAAAGGTAGATAATGGTACGGAGCCCTTCGTGCGCGAGACCGACTCGCATCGTCGACGGAAAAATTACCTATTAGTCAATTATACAATCACTGTTCACGATAGACAGTGAAAAAAAGATCCATTTTGCAAAAAATCCTTGATCATGGATTAAAGTGGACATGAAAGTGTAAAAAGATCCATCAATGGATCTTTTCAATGAATTAAAGTGGATCTAGCGGAAAAATTCTGTATTTTAGTGTCACTTGAATGCAACTGATGGGCAGCGAACATCCGTGTCATTTCTGCGAGCTGCAACCCGGTGACGTCCCACTGCTGGGCACGAGTCTCTCTCACAGACACCGCGCGAGGTCTAGATTCTTGAGTATATTTCAGCGGGTTGGTGGAGGGGTTAGTGGCCAACCCGGTGTCACGTTCTCAAGCCACCCGAAGGTCTTCGACAAGGCTTAACGACTGTTTCCAGCATTGAAAACAACCGGGACCGACGGCTTTACGTGCCCTCCGAAGCACGGTAGCGCCATGAAACTTAGCTACTAGCTGTCACCCATTTGCTATAGAAATATGAAATGGATACTTAGACCAGTCAGAAAAGGGTGTTAGGAACATTATTTAGGCTTGTTAGTAGGTAAAAGATGAGTGCGGTCTGCACTCATTTTTTACTGCACTCATTTGCTATCATTTTTATATTTTAGCAAATAAATTATCTTTCTTTCTTTCTAAATTGTATGTAAAGTGTAATTAAAGTTTAGACAAAGTGTATGTAAAGTGGTAGTAAAGTGTAATCAAAGTGTAGGTAAGGTGTATGTAAAGTGTAATTAAAGTGTAGGTAAAGTGTATGTTAAGTGTAATTAAAGTGTAAGTACCTATAGTGTAATTAAAGTGTAAGTAAAGTGTAGGCAAAGTGTTTCGAACTTAAAGTCACATTTAGTTCCTTTCCTAGTAGTTGTTTCAAGTAATAATCCAGCTATATGGTATTGCAAGCAAGTCTCATTCAAAGATCACAGATCAGCTCTCCTTGCTGGTCGCCTCTTAAACTGTTCTCGCTTGTTCGGCAGTCTTGTACAGATTCTACCACCATAAATCCTCGGCTTCAGCAGCGATTCAACTAAAATATAAAATCGTCTCCCATTTCATTCAGGGCTGACGCAAGACCGTCACCGTTGCTTGCGTCTACAGACGGCTCTGCGTCAAATAGGATTTCCAATACTCAGGCCGCGCGCATTGAATGAATATCCACATAGATAAGTATACCGAGACAGTGTGTGACTGTACATCTGTCCATTCACGAATGCGAGGCTGACGAGGCTCTTGGGGCATGAAGATATTGATTTTGTACTTTATTAGTATCAGCGCCATCTAGTTTTATTTCCCTTAATTTAATTTAATGTACGTTCAAGCACCAAAAGTTTATGTATCGGTAAACTTGTTAAACAGGTTTATCTGCAGTTAAGTATTCCGTCTTCAGTCAAATTAGATATGTGTACCTATTCGCTTTATATTTACATTCTGGCTTGCTTCTCACCACCACCAAAGGCTGGCAGAGAATACCACAAGGCATTAAGTCCACCTTTTGTGAAAGAATATTGCAATTAAGTGCAAATAATAATAAAGTACTTACATTGCTCGTCTGTAGCATCCTTAGTCCATTTGCTCGCGTTGATTCAATGTGACCGACAGAGTTAAGCAACAACGGGCGCGGTCGGTTTGGGGATGAGTGACCGCTTCAGTGGTGAAAACAATCGTTAAGCCTTGTCGAAGACCTTCGGGTGGCTTGAGAACATACGACACTGGGTTGGCCACTAACCCCTCCACCAATCCGCATTGGAGCAGCGTGGTGGAGATCTAGACCTCCCGCAGTAGTGTCTGTGGGGGAGACCCGTGCCCAGCAGTGGGACGTCTATGGGTCACAGCAGTTAAAGACACTAAGATTGTGAACTAAATTTGAACACGTCTGACGTCCACGTTAGTACAATAATGGACAAAAATAAAACAACTATTGTTTTAATAATTTACTCATCTCAATATATATTTCTATAATATAAATCTGTTACGTATTTATACATAAATAGTAATGGAGGAGGCGCCCCCGCAAAACGGTTTATTATATTAAAATACAATATAACTATAGTAAAATAATAAATTAATTCTTTTATTTAATATAATAATAATAATAATACAGTGATCTCAACAATTTCGCATTAACATCTTTGGCTAAGTAAGATTCTGGTGTACTACCAACAAAGCGATCGCCAGCCAAGGGAGATTGGTCGGGGTGGCTCTATTCAATAGCCCCTTATTTTATTATTATTAAAAATTATATTTAGAACACCTTTTTGTAACATTATTTATACTTTAGAATACTCATTTTAACCACAAAGTAACGGTGACGCTATTAAGGTCATGATGGCCCAGCGCAAAAATCAATTCTAAAAAGAAAACTATTGAATAAAATATAATAATAGAGGTTTATATATATCCTGTAAATGCTTGAAAACCTATTCAGTTTTAGATTGCATGCAGGCTTTAAAATACTTTCTTTCTTCAGTGCAATAGATTACAAAAAGTGATAGCTAGGTCTTCCGCGTAATGAATCTATGAGTTTAATCTATGGTCACAGTTTAAAAACATTAAATCCCGAAACATAGATAACATCACGGCCGTTTTCCCCTGAAGGGTAGGTGGGAATCAAACCTTATAATTTAGCAAAAACAGAACGACCCCGACTTGCAGACTTAACACGTTATAAAAATTAGTAACAAAAGAAAAAAAAAGCGTCTCCCTGAGCGCCAGCAATCATCAACAACCGTTAAAATTAATCATACAAGTAATAGTAAAACAAAAACAATGTAAGTGTAACGAAGCAGACTTAACTAACCTCACATAATTTAATTCCACAGCGAGTATCCGAACGCGTTTGTCCACTATTCTGTGGTTTGACGTTCGGATCAAAGATGGCGGTTTGGCGCCAAAAGGCAATACCTATTTTTCAATACAATTTCCAACAACTATGATCCTATTATAGGACCAAGCGTTACGAAACTAACAAATATATCGTCGATTCATTATTTCGAATATCTTTTGATAAATTTGTACATTTTCATTCTTCGTCCGCAAGCTATATAGCATTGGCGTGTCTACCGATCACTTACAAAATTACATTTATTTACAATTTTTTTAATAAATTATTATATTCAAAGCTGTGAGAGCTTAAATAAATTAAATATTCAAATTAACTGGACGTATACGACGATACCTTTGTCTAGTAAAAATGGCGGCAAAATAAAACTATACACCAAATGAAATGACTTATTAAGTGCCTAAGTTTATTTAATTTCAACATTGTATTAAAATTTGTATTGATTAACAAGCGACATATTATATTTATGAATAGGTCGTGTGAGAAATTCTTCAGTTAATATTATTAACGAACTTATAAAATGTACATTATTATATGACTTTTTCATCTAAATTAAATACGAGGTCTTTAAGTTGCTGACCTGAGGCCTAAAAGATGGGTTCTTAAACGATTTTTACCAAATTTAATTTTTTTATTGTCATTTTAAAAGGACAGGAATTTTATTGAATTTTTTATAAGAATTTTTATTGAATTAATACGTTAAATTAAGACGGATGACAAACTATTATTAAAAATTATCAGTTATTGGAGATTTAAGAAAATAATTAAATATTACTACCTGAATTAATTTTATCTCAGGACTAGCAATGCGTAAAACACAAACATTTCATTTAAATACAGCAATGTTAAATGTTAAAGATTAAATATGGACACGTCGACACTGGCGCCTTTATCTTTATTAAACTGGACTTTACCAAATACCCTAAACATTGGGGCGTCCTAAATATTGGACACGTATAAGTGACTCTAAAATTGTTAAAATGTACCCCTAAGCTATCTAATAATATATTAATAAATCCTTCCTAAACATATATCAAGGCTATTTAGGAGTTTATCGCTATCATACCAAGATTAGAGTCACTTAAAATCCCCAAATTTTGATGTTTTATGGCCTTTTGGTGTTAAGACAAAAATAGTAGTGTGATGAAAAATATTTTATCTAAATAAATGTAATATGTACAACTTTGACTATTTCACTGGTGATAGCATTGTTATCGAAGCATTAGGCTATCGCCCCCTATTTCGGGTTTTGGTGGAGGTACCCGATTTAAAAATACTAAGCATCTTTTTCGTACGCTGTTCATGAGAGCAATTGTTTTTGATCGGATCTAGTTTATTTAATTGTCAACCACCTGTCATATTCTAACCTAATCTGTCAGTATGTAATTTTTTGACATTTATTTGACATATAGTCAAATGACACATGAAATTGATCTGTCAAAAAGTTAGGCACTTGCCCAAAATGTACATTGCCAGTCAGAGACGATTGACGCGGCCTCGAGAAGATAACATAAATAACATTAATCTAACATCGGATGAAGTGCGACCATTAAATACACCCGGACATTTAATTCCAAATATGACAGTAAACTGTCACAGTCGCGATGGGAATTTGGTGAAACCACAATGATCCAAGTTACAAAAGTTGTGATATATTTGCCAAATATGGCTTTTAAAAATTTGCCAGATTTGGTTTGTGTAACTTGCCAAATGTAATACACAGTTAAGCTAAATATAGATTATAAAGGAATACATTATACTCACAGAATTAATAGGAACAAAGCTGAATGTGTTTTTAAAATCTCATTCTCGTTTATCTTGCTTTAAAACTGCAAATAATTTGAATGGATTGATTATCTGCAATACATTTTAGATTTTTTTAAATTATATTTTATTCTCTTGAAATATAAATATAAATTCTTACTTTGGACAGATGTTACGGCCATCCTGATGTACACCTGGCCACACATAACCTATACCAAATTCGGCAAAGATATATCACTCGGATCAATATCTGAACAATATCTGATGTAGCTCCTATTGTGGTCAATAATTTAATGACCGCACTACTCATTGCTGAATTTATCTAATAAGGCCCATGGTACATATCAATATATTGCTCATTCGAGATTTGACTGCAGGCGGCGCGGGCGCAGGTCGGATTCGGCGGATTGTCAGATGCAAGGCAATGAAGTCTCGTTGGGGGTAGTTTTAAAATTATAATTTACCGTCTAAGTAATTATAATTTACGTACCAGCAGTAGTCATTGCTTATAGTTTTTAAATATGATATTTTGGGTTTTAACAATTGAAAAATGAACAAATTTGATCTTCAGTGTGTTATAAATGCTTACATGTCAAAAATGTCAAAATTTTGACATAATTCGTAACATACCCCCCACCGAGAAGTGCGTCACCTTGCACCAAATGGTCCCCCAAAGTTGTCCAACACCCGCGCCGCCTCCGACACCAAACACACAACCTATTCGCGTATCGTAACCTATACATCATAAAAATAGCTTTATATCAATAGACGACTATCTCCTTGACTTAGTACGTACATGTGTGTGTGTTTTGATAATTTGTATGTGTGTGTGACTCGCTGGCTCCGGCCACGCCCACTCGAGTCTGAAACGAAATATTCTTTAGTTTAGATGGATGAGACTAACACTATAAAACAACTAGTGGACGCCCGCAGCTTCGCTCGCGAGGAATTAGCCATAACAATAGTTTCGTTTACACCTAGTAATATTATATAGCCTATGTCGCTCAGTGAAGATGCAGCTTCGGCTGCGTCGACAGTTTCCGCGAGCAGCGTGGATTTTAGCCAGTACGCGTTCGGAACAAGCAAGGAGTCCGCGCGTGCTCAACTCATACAACATCAAATCATTCAATCGTAAAGCAATAAATAATTTTTCTTAAAACCGTTAACTCTAGTGTAATTTATATCAAGTCCTATCAAACGTCACATCAATATCAAATTTCATTTTATTTTATTTTACTTTTAATAAATATCAAAAGCAAATCGAAAAGGTGTAGGGAAGGACCCTAAACTAATGGTGAAAGAATTTTTGAAATCGGTCCAGTAGTTTTTGTGTGAAAACATTACAAACACATATTTCCTCTTTATAATATTAGTATAGATAAATAGGTTTTAGTTTAAGTTATAATAGGTAGGTTTTGTATGAAACCGGCTTGGTTACTAAAAGAGTTCACCCGGGGCAGTACCGCCGCCCGCCAGTAGTTCAATATAGGGTATACCTCACAGTCTATGGGTTGTAGCTTTGCTTACTGAAAATAAATGTACACGAATGAATGGATGGATGGATGGATGGATGGAAGGATGGATGGATGGATAGATGGTCACCAGGCACGTACCGGAGCGCTAGGCGCGGTCGGGGCGCGCCAGCTCGTAGAACAGCACGTACGCTTCAGGCGACACCACGTCGCGCGGGTTGATGGATGGATGGATGGATGGATGGATGGATGGATGGCCACACCAGGCACGTACCGGAGCGTTAGGCGCGGTCGGGGCGCGCCAGCTCGTAGAACAGCACGTACGCTTCAGGCGACACCACGTCGCGCGGGTTGATGGATGGATGGATGGATGGATGGATGGATGGATGGCCACACCAGGCACGTACCGGAGCGTTAGGCGCGGTCGGGGCGCGCCAGCTCGTAGAACAGCACGTACGCTTCAGGCGACACCACGTCGCGCGGGTTGATGGATGGATGGATGGATGGATGGATGGCCACACCAGGCACGTACCGGAGCGCTAGGCGCGGTCGGGGCGCGCCAGCTCGTAGAACAGCACGTACGCTTCAGGCGACACCACGTCGCGCGGGTTGATGGATGGATGGATGGATGGATGGATGGATGGATGGCCACACCAGGCACGTACCGGAGCGTTAGGCGCGGTCGGGGCGCGCCAGCTCGTAGAACAGCACGTACGCTTCAGGCGACACCACGTCGCGCGGGTTGATGGATGGATGGATGGATGGATGGATGGCCACACCAGGCACGTACCGGAGCGCTAGGCGCGGTCGGGGCGCGCCAGCTCGTAGAACAGCACGTACGCTTCAGGCGACACCACGTCGCGCGGGTTGATGGATGGATGGATGGATGGATGGATGGGCACACCAGGCACGTACCGGAGCGCTAGGCGCGGTCGGGGCGCGCCAGCTCGTAGAACAGCACGTACGCTTCAGGCGACACCACGTCGCGCGGGTTGATGGATGGATGGATGGATGGATGGATGGATGGATGGATGGCCACACCAGGCACGTACCGGAGCGCTAGGCGCGGTCGGGGCGCGCCAGCTCGTAGAACAGCACGTACGCTTCAGGCGACACCACGTCGCGCGGGTTGATGGATGGATGGATGGATGGATGGATGGCCACACCAGGCACGTACCGGAGCGCTAGGCGCGGTCGGGGCGCGCCAGCTCGTAGAACAGCACGTACGCTTCAGGCGACACCACGTCGCGCGGGTTGATGGATGGATGGATGGATGGATGGATGGATGGATGGATGGATGGATGGATGGCCACACCAGGCACGTACCGGAGCGCTAGGCGCGGTCGGGGCGCGCCAGCTCGTAGAACAGCACGTACGCTTCAGGCGACACCACGTCGCGCGGGTTGATGGATGGATGGATGGATGGCCACACCAGGCACGTACCGGAGCGCTAGGCGCGGTCGGGGCGCGCCAGCTCGTAGAACAGCACGTACGCTTCAGGCGACACCACGTCGCGCGGGTTGATGGATGGATGGATGGATGGATGGATGGATGGATGGATGGATGGATGGCCACACCAGGCACGTACCGGAGCGCTAGGCGCGGTCGGGGCGCGCCAGCTCGTAGAACAGCACGTACGCTTCAGGCGACACCACGTCGCGCGGGTTGATGGATGGATGGATGGATGGATGGATGGATGGATGGATGGCCACACCAGGCACGTACCGGAGCGCTAGGCGCGGTCGGGGCGCGCCAGCTCGTAGAACAGCACGTACGCTTCAGGCGACACCACGTCGCGCGGGTTGATGGATGGATGGATGGATGGATGGATGGATGGATGGATGGATGGCCACACCAGGCACGTACCGGAGCGCTAGGCGCGGTCGGGGCGCGCCAGCTCGTAGAACAGCACGTACGCTTCAGGCGACACCACGTCGCGCGGGTTGATGGATGGATGGATGGATGGATGGATGGATGGATGGATGGATGGATGGCCACACCAGGCACGTACCGGAGCGCTAGGCGCGGTCGGGGCGCGCCAGCTCGTAGAACAGCACGTACGCTTCAGGCGACACCACGTCGCGCGGGTTGATGGATGGATGGATGGATGGATGGATGGATGGATGGATGGATGGATGGCCACACCAGGCACGTACCGGAGCGCTAGGCGCGGTCGGGGCGCGCCAGCTCGTAGAACAGCACGTACGCTTCAGGCGACACCACGTCGCGCGGGTTGATGGATGGATGGATGGATGGATGGATGGATGGATGGATGGATGGATGGCCACACCAGGCACGTACCGGAGCGCTAGGCGCGGTCGGGGCGCGCCAGCTCGTAGAACAGCACGTACGCTTCAGGCGACACCACGTCGCGCGGGTTGATGGATGGATGGATGGATGGATGGATGGGCACACCAGGCACGTACCGGAGCGCTAGGCGCGGTCGGGGCGCGCCAGCTCGTAGAACAGCACGTACGCTTCAGGCGACACCACGTCGCGCGGGTTGATGGATGGATGGATGGATGGATGGATGGATGGATGGATGGATGGCCACACCAGGCACGTACCGGAGCGCTAGGCGCGGTCGGGGCGCGCCAGCTCGTAGAACAGCACGTACGCTTCAGGCGACACCACGTCGCGCGGGTTGATGGATGGATGGATGGATGGATGGATGGGCACACCAGGCACGTACCGGAGCGCTAGGCGCGGTCGGGGCGCGCCAGCTCGTAGAACAGCACGTACGCTTCAGGCGACACCACGTCGCGCGGGTTGATGGGGCTCACCCTGCAACACCAACACACGACAATTGGTTAAGGGCATATTTTTGTTGACATTTCAGAAAATTAACAAATTATATGACAGTTATAATTAAAGTAATTGGTATTGTGTTGTTTTTTTTGCCATTTCAGAAAATTAACAAATTGTATGACAGTTATAATTAAACTACCTGGTATTGTTTTTTTTGACATTTCAGAAAATTAACAAATTGTATGACAGTTATAATTAAACTACCTGGTATTGTTTTTTTTTGACATTTCAGTAAATTAACAAATTGTATGACAGTTATAATTAAAATAATCTACTAAGCAAAAAATTTAGAATTAGAGAAAATGGTTTAAATTCAGCTTGCAATATTTGAACTAAACTAAGAAACAAAAATTATTATTTTCTACTTTTATTTATTTAAATATTATTTATTTCAGCAATACTCCATTAACCTCATAGGCTAAACAATTTAGTTAAGTGTGGCTTATAATAATTAAGTTTCACGATTTCTTAGTTACAACAAAAGTAATGAAATACAATATCATAAAATAATATCAAATTACATTGGAATATAACATGTCAAATTTATCATAAATACATATCATTACGAAAATGTCATAAAAAAATGTCAAAAATACTGTGAACAAAATGTCAAAAATTGAAGAGCATCACCTGGAGTCGTTATACTCGTGCCAGTCGCCGGAGTAGGGGTGCTTGCAGTACGCCGTGTAGTGGCCCGAGTACGTCGTGCCTGGGGACAGAGGAAATGGCGTCAATTTCGTTTCTAAAACATGTATGGAACAGCAAGCTTTAGAATACAATATATATTCATTTATTTCGCGAAAGAAACTAAAAAGATAATTATTTTTTCCCCTATATTTGAATTCTTGATTTGACATTATACATGACAAATAATATTTCAATCTAGCGTGGACTAATACGTAATTTTATTATAATTAGTTATTGACCTAAACTTCTACGAAAATTGTTACTATCTAAGAATCAGTGTAATAACTGTACTTAGGGCGGATTCGACCAAACATAGACTTCGCTGCGACCCATAGACGTCCCACTGTTGGGCTCGGGTCTCCTCTCAGAATGGGAGGGATTAGGCCTTAGTCCACCACGCTGGCCAAGTGCGGATTGGCAGACTTCACATACCTTAGAGAACGTTATGATGAAATCTCAGGCATGCAGGTTTCCTCACGATGTGTCCTTCACCGTTATAGCAAGTGACATTTAATTTCTTAAAACGCACATAACTTAGAAAAGTCATTGGTGCGTGCCGCTGGGGTTTGAACCCGGACCGCTCGAGTGAGAGGCGAGTTCGATAGCCGCTGGGCTGTCACTGCTGCAACATAGACTTACACGCGCGTAACTATACCAGGGATAATTTTAAAGTAGCGAGCTGAAAGCTGTCAATCATGTGTTAATTTTGATTTGACATGACAGCTTCTTCTGACGTATGATAGAACATAAAAATCGCGTAGGCGATCATATGGCGCCTTATTCTAAGGATAAAATTTATTCTAGTTTGGTCGAATCCGCCATTAGTACCTTTAGTGTTTTCTATTGTTCATTTCGTATCGACACTACACTACATTATGCTCAAGTTTTGCTAACATACTAAAATACATAAAAGGAACAACTATATAAATAATCTGCCGAAAAGAGACCGCACTTTTGCTAAGTCGTACATGTTCAGTGATAACTCTACCAGTGGGCCAGCGTGGGCCAGCGTGGAGACTCACCCGAGTGGTTGCTGACCGCGTACAGGTTGTAGATGGCGCTGCCGGGCGCGGGCGAGGCGGCGAAGGGGGACATGTCGAGCCCGTTCAGCGGGAACTCCACTAACACACTGAGCTTTCCGCGGAAACGCTCCGTCGGTGAGAACCTGCGGGAGAGTTTGGAATTAATCCGGCTCGAAGGACCAAAATAAGAAAAAAAAAAAACACGCTCCGTACAAATATTTATCCCGACCAGAATTCAAACCCAGGAACTTAACGGAAGTCTTTAGAATAGTATTAATTATTAGCTACTTATAAGTGACCAATCACCATAAAACGAATTGAAAAATTTGGTGTCAAATCTATTAAAATGATGAACTATATTTTCCCAAGTTAACGAGATAGGTACTAGGAAAATTACATATCATATCTATCAGTAATATTAGTCGTAGTAATAAGGCAATCTACCTCTAAAAGTCAAGGAGAGAGTTAGGTTCCAGGCAGGCTACTATTCGCGTATTACTAACCTCTAGAGTCTAGAGGTTCAGACTACACAAGCTACGTATCCTTTCTATCAAATTGAAGGTCCAGATACTGCGGTAAAGGCAAGCTTCTTTTATAATTCATCAAGTCGATGGGTTAGGGGCTAGTTGCTTGCTACAATCCATAGACGTCCCACTGCTGGGCCCGGGTCTCCCCCACAGACACATCTGCGGCAGGTCTGGAGCATACTCCACCACGCTGCTCCAATGCCGGAAGGGCAACCCAGTGTCAAAAGTTTACAAGGCACCCATCCACGAGCCAACCGCCTCCGTCGATGCATAATTCAGTCGATCACATAGATTCGACGCGAGCCATCGGGCTATGGACGCTACTAATGCTAGTTAGGTTAGGTGCTGGTTAGGCTACATTATTCCATCATCGCTCACCTCTTGAGGTGGAGCACGAGCACGTCGGGGAACTTCTGCACGGTGAACCACTTGAGACACTTCCGGCGGACGCCGCACTTCGAACACGTCTGCAATACAATACAATAATACATTCATCAATGATGCCGATGATGATGATGACGACTATAGAGGAAGCTCACGTGGGGCAGTACCACAGGCCACCACGGTACGATGATTAGGATGATTGGGTGGATAATTAGTTGGATGGTTGGGATGGTTGGGTGGATGATTAGGATGATGGTTGGGTGGATGATTAGTTGGATGGCATCAACTTTGTGAACCGGCGGTAGATAAAAAATTTTTATGACGTTCATTAAGCGTATACAAAATACCATTATAATGAAAATTAATGAATCTGAATCTGTTGGCTGGATAATTAGGATGTTTGGGCCGATCCTACTCGGAGACGTCCGTCCCTCTAATAGTCCTGATAGGGCTTTGAGTCGCGGAACGATTTAGGTTAAGGCCCCTAGGCCTTAACCGTTTCAATTTCGCGACTCCAGGAAGATCAGACCACACAGGTAGGGACTTAAATTTGCACGGGTCGGGCCCACTTCTGGGCGAATAGCAGGGAGGGGGGCACCGGTGCGTTCTTAGGAGATCCCGGAGCCTCCCCAGATGCGCAAGATGGCTGACAAGGGGGTTTTAGTGAAAACTCACATATCGCAGCCTCTACCCCCTGAGGCTGGGTATCTTGAAGATTCCCCCCCCCCCCCGATACCAATAAAAAAAGATGATTGGGTGGATAATTAGTTGGATGGTTGGGTGGATTATTAGCTGGATGGTTGGATCGTGAACCAATACAAGAATACACGAATGTGCTGCCCAGGCATGCAGACGGAGGAAGAAGGTACTGACCGGCTTCTCGTCCCCGTCCAGCTCCTCCTCCCTGACGAAGTGCTGCAAGCACTGCTGCAGCTTCAGGTTGCCGGTGCGCGACGGAATTGGCAAGCTGGAGGGGAGGACACACACCTTGACTATTTAACATCATTTTGGTACAGAGAGCACAGCACTTTTTATATTGTACTAGCTTTTGCCCGCGGCTCCGCCCGCGTGGTCAATGAGTTGGTTCTCATACATGACACATTTGTGGTGGATGAATAGTGACAGTTCCACGATTAAAAGATACTAACTACTTAACCACTATACTAACTACTTAACTAAATTGTACTAACGCCATCTATTAACAACATCCGGAATTAAATATCTAGCAAATAACAAAACATCGATATCTTCCCATAGGGATGTTTTACCGCGGTAAAAAGTAGCCTACCTCACTATCTCCATACACAAAAACCATACCATATAATAGCTTCGTTGCGTTGCGACGTGAAAGCCGGACAAACAAACAAACACACTTTCACATTTATAATATTAGTATGGATTTTTATACAATGATCAAATTCTTATCGACAACCCATACACTTCCCACTGTTGGGCACGGGTCACCCCCACTTAGACAGATGTGGGAGGTAGGCGTCAGACTCAGTAGGCGTGGGCGGGTTGGCTAAGGTCTCACATACCCAGCAGTGGTCATGGACGTATGGTAAAAAATCTCCTAGGAGCCCAGTAGTACGCAGCGTGCGCGGGTAGACTTAGGTATCACATGCCCAGCAGTGGGCATCGTGCGTTGAGTATTAGCAGCGGGCGTGGGCGTAAGGTACATGTGCTCCTAGGAGCTCAGGAGTACGCAGTGTGGCTAAGGTCTCGGATGCCCAGAAGTGGGCAACGGGCGTGAGGTATCTGTGATCCTAGTAGCTTAGTTACGTAGTGTGCGTGAGTTAGTCTAGGTGTTGGATGCCCAGAAATGGGCAACGGGCGTGAGGTATCTGTGATCCTAGTAGCTTAGTTACGTAGTGTGCGTGAGTTAGCCTAGGTGTCGGATGCCCAGATGTGGGCAACGGGCGCGAGCTATCAGTGCTGCTAGGAGCTTAGTCGTGAGTCAGCTTAGGTCCCGGAGGGCCAGCAGTGGGCGTGGGGCGTGGGCGTGGTCTACCTGAGGTCCCAGAAGGGGTCGAAGGTGACGCTGTCGTGGCGGCAGTGCGTGCAGCGCAGCGTGGACTTGAGCTGGCCCACGAAGATGTCGCCCACCTTGCTCTCCTCCACGCGCAGGTACCGGGACCACGCCTCGGCCGCCTTCGCTGAGTCGCTGCAAACAAACGGACACTATTTCAATTTTTATAATAATAATAAACTTTTATTTCTGGCAATTACAATTTTACAGCCCATATAATGTTATTGTTAGTAGGTTAGTAGACCAGCTTATAAATATTGTTAGAAATGTTAGTAGCACCTAAAACTAACACTTTGAAGTATAGGAATAACTAAAAATAAATATACAACTAAACACTTATTGACTAAATCTTATAACATAACTGCAGATAGAGATGATGGTCCCCTCCCCCATGGCTTTCCCACTAGCGCTCTCTCGCTTGGGGCTTGTATTTATGTATTGTTGTTTCAATTTAAAATTACCCAAAACCATACTCTGTAGTTATACTGTGTATGGATACGCACGCACTTTTGTGCGTACAACGCACGTACATTAAAGTACTGCAAATGCAGATTTAAAGGAAAACATGGATACACATAAGGAAATTTACACTTACAAACTTACATTTTTTTAGGTAAAATAATAAATGTTTAATGACGGGCCGTTGGCGCAATCGGTAGGTCACCCTGCCTGTTGCGCGAGGGGTCGTGGGTTCGAATCCCACTCAGGACAAATATTCGTGTGACGAACTACTTGTGTTTGTTCTATGTCTGGATGTTAATATTAGCAATTTAAGTATGTATTTAAAAATATCTATGTATGTATATCAGTCTCTGAACCCATATTACAGGCTCGCGCCTACTTTGGGGTCAGATGGCCGTGTGTGAGAATATCCAAAATATATTTATTTATATTTATTTAAATTTGTATTTTTGTTTCAATTTCAAATTGTCCAAAACCATATTTTGTAGTTATACTGTGTATGGACACGCACGCACTGTGCGTACAACGCACGTACACTAAAGTACTGCGAATGCAGATTTAAAGGCAAATATATACACAAAAATAATGTCACATTTCGATAGAAGATATTTTTTTCGCAGGTGGTACGAACCGGGGTGGCTCAGTGGTTATATGAGTTACAGATACTGATGGAAAGGTCGTGGGTTTGAACCCCACCTGCGATATATATTTTTTCTAGGTAAAATAATAAATATTAAATCATATCATTGAGTGTGAAAAATATCACTAAATCTTTGCTTTCTCCACTCTTCCTATTCTCAATTCAATCATTCTGTGGATGGCCTTGGACCTGAGACGGTATTTGAGAATTTGAAAGAGATCATTTTACTCTTTCACGCTTTCACGTCGACCCAAAGCGTATTCTAAAAAACTCATAAAGCCCAAATGGTGTAACAACTCACCTAAGGCTGTCGTCGATCTCGGTGAGGATGGGCTTGGGCTTGATGGTTACTCGGTTGATGTCCTCGTGCAACCCCTCGAGCAGATAGCGCAGGAACTCCTGCAACCGTAAACACATTTTCTTTAACAACCTAATACTTACTATTATCGTTATCTGAGAGATAACAGGGCACGAGGCGCAAGGGTCTGATCCGATGATCGACCGAGTTATTTACGATTGTGTTCTGTAGTGACCCTGCCTGTTACACCAGGGGTCGTGGGTTCGAATCCCAATCAGGACAAACATTCGTGTGACGAACACTTGTGTTTTGTTCTGTGTGTGGATGTTAATATTATTTATTTAAGTATATTATCCATATCCATACTAATATTATAGATGTGAAAGTGTGTTTGTTTGTTTGTTTGTCCGGGTTTCACGTCGCAACGAAGCTATTATATGGTATGGTTTTTGTGTGTGGAGATAGTGAGGAGGGTGGAGAGTGACGTAGGCTACTTTTTACCGCGGTAAAACATCCCCATGGGAAGATATCGATGTTTTGTTATTTGCTAGATATTTAGTTCTGGATGTTGTTAACAGATGGCATTGTTAATTCCCTTTTCCCACGTGGGCGGAGCCGCGGGTAAAAGCTAGTTAAGTATACTTTTTAAAAGAAAAACGTGCTTGTTCTCATCTCTCGAGCTAAGGCCTTTCGGCGACTTGCACGTCAATATAATTATTAAAAATGGCACCAAAGGCTGAATTAAGTATACCTTTAAGTATTTAAAATTATCTATGTATGTATATTAGTCTCTGATACCCATAGTGCAGGCTCGCGCCTACTTTGGGGTCAGACGGCCGTGTGTGAGAATATCCATGATATTTATTTATTTACGATCCTGTTATCATGTAAGGAGCAGAGGAGCAGCGTGGCCCGCGCTGGCCCAGCGTACCTGCGCGTCCTGCTGGCTGAAGCCCATGAAGCGCGGCGCGAACCGCTGCACCTGCGACTTGAGGGAGGTGGTGTTGACGACGGAATCCTTTTCGCCGCTCCGCCACAGCTCCTTTATCACGCTCGCGAACGCTGCAACAATATATAGCAGAGTGAATACATGGGACAGATAATGGACGATTGAATTCAGGGAAGCACTGTGAAGTATATTTTTTTTGGTCCTTCGAGCCGGACTCACCCTTAATGAGCGCGCCCTTCATGCAGGACAGCGTGGTGTTGGTCTCCGACGCGTATTTGTCCGAGGTGAGGTACTCGAGCAGCGGCCGCGTGTTGGACAGGCACTGGACCACGCTGTTCATGAAACACGTGTTGCCGATGTTGCGGAGGCCGTTCAGACCTGGAATTGAAACATACTTGTTCTTGCTTACATCTGAAATTACCATTCTACAACCTATAGACGTCCCATAGTTGGGCACGGGGGACTTCCCCATAGACACAGCTGCGGGAGGTCTAGAGAATACTCTACCACGCTGCTCCAATGGTTAGTGGCCAACCCAGTGTCGAATGTTCTCAGGCTACCCGAAAGATTTCGACATGGCTTAACGATTGTTTTTACCATTGAAAACAACCGGGACCGACGGCTTATATTGCCCTCCAAAGCACGGTAGCGCCCATGAAGTTTTACCCATATACCAACAGACCGCGCCCGTCGTTGCTTAACTCTGTCGACCACATTGAATCGCCAGCTAATGGGCTATGAAATTACCAAAGAAAAGCTAAATTCGAGTCTACAGACAGCCCAATACAACAGCTGACATTCCAGTTGCTATCGTACACTTTTTGCTCAAATCAAGCTGCTCGCTTCGAATTTACGTGCGTTTTATGTAATCAAAAGTCATGGTGAAGGAAAACGTGAGGAAACCTGCAACTCCTGAGAGTTCTTCATAATGTTCTCGAAGGCGTGTGAAGTCTATGGCCTAACCCTATGCCCAACGTGCTGATGATTGCCACATCATCAGCATCAAGTTTGGAAACGCTCCAAGGAAAGGAAAGTCCACGTTTCTGGGTTCACGGGCGGCAAGAGTGGGAGCTAGAACCGTCCATCCAGAGACCCCGAGAAAGACGTTGTGTCTGGCTGCACAGATGGGTGTCGACTTCTTTGGACGTCTCGTCCGAGAAAAGCCTGTCATGGGCACAGCGCTGGAGGGCACCGGTGCGTTCTAACAGAGATCCCGGAGCCCTCCACAAACGCTGAGGAAGGCCACCGAGGGGGTTTTAGTGGGTGGAAATCCCTACCACCACCGTGCGTTTCTCGCAATCTTTTTTGCGGCGAACTGGTCTTCAGTGGAATGAGCTTCCGACTAAGGTTTTCCCTTCGAGCTACGACATGGAGCGCTTCAAAAAGAGTGTGAAACATTTTCTTCAAGGCAGGCAACGCACCTGTGATACCCCTGGTGTCGCACGTGTCCATAGGCGACGGTGAACACTTACCATCAGGTGGCCCGTATGTCTGTTTGTCCGTCTATATTATAAACTAGTGGTCCGCCCCGGCTTCGCACGGGTATTTTATATAAAAATCAAAATTATAATAGGTACACACACATAAACCCCGACACACACATAACACGACTTTATTTTACATATATAGACTATAACAATAGTTTCGTTTACGCCTAGTAATATTATATAGCCTATGTCACTCAGTGAAGATGCAGCTTTCTAATGGTGAAAGAATTTTTGAAATCGGTCCAGTAGTTTTGGCAGCGCACGCCAGAATAGCTCGCAGATGGTAGATTTTTTCCTACTTACCTACTTGACACTTATCGTCAAATTTGTGACAATTCACACAATATCTTTATAAATTTTAGCCTGTGTGTTATTCTGATGTATAAGCTATATTATTGTAAAGTTTCATTAAAATCCATTCAGTACTTTTTACGTGAAAAAGTAACACACATCCATCCATACATACATACATACTTACAAACTTTCCCCTTTATAATATTAGTAGGATAGGATTAGTAAGAATTATACCTTATCAACAGCCTAAAATTTAAGTTATATGCTTCTAGTTTTGAAAATGACAATACTTTCATACAACCTTTCATCTCCCTTTTCAACCCATTACAACACTTTTTTCCAATTAAAAAGTGTCTATGTCCTTTGTCAGGCTCTAGACTGTGTACCAAATTTCATTTAAATCGGTTCAGTAGTTTTGGCGTGAAAGCGAAACAGACAGACAGACAGACAGACACTTCAAAACCAAACGTCCAATTTTAATCATTCAAAGACCAAATATTATCTACATAAACTGTAAATGTAGTCCAAAAAAAATTCAAGATAAAAAAATGGTTGTTGTGCCTCACTCGACATAGATAGGTATAGTGTGTCGCGGTTTTTTTTATAGATATTTATAAGATCTACAATTAATTAGAATATTTTATGGTTCTATCTTTTATATTTTAGGCAGCGTACGCAAAATAAGTAACTTTTCTGGTTGATTTTTTACACCTTGTGTCCGAAAAACCCAAATATCTTACGGAACCCTATTTTTTCCAAAATAAAATTTAGCCTATGTCACCCGGGGATAGTGTAGCTTTCCAACAGTGAAAGAATTTTTCAAATCGGTTCAGTAGTACACCTTGTGTCCGAAAAACCCAAATATCTTACGGAACACTATTTTTTCCAAAATAAAATTTAGCCTATGTCACCCGGGGATAGTGTAGCTTTCCAACAGTGAAAGAATTTTTCAAATCGGTTCAGTAGTACACCTTGTGTCCGAAAAACCCAAATATCTTACGGAGCCCTATTTTTTCCAAAATAAAATTTAGCCTATGTCACCCGGGGATAGTGTAGCTTTCCAACAGTGAAAGAATTTTTCAAATCGGTTCAGTAGTTTTGAAGCCTATTCAATTCAAACAAACAATCAAATCTTTCCTCTTTATATATTAGTATAGATAAAAAAACCACATAACCCAGCGTTTAAAAGGTTTAAAAGGTTTCACACTTGTAAAACAAAAACCTTCTGCTCACTCTCGCCACGGTACCAGGACAGCATAACTCACCGCTGGTCTGGCTGGAGGGGCGCTCAGGCCTCAGCTCGGCGTCACGCTCGCTGCTCCGCCGCAGGCCGCCCGTGCTCTTCCCGCCGGCCAACTCCTGCTTGCGCACAATGCTGCTTTGTACACTCTTCGGGGGGCATGGCGGGTGGGGTGCTCTAGGCTGGGGTTGGAGGGTTGGATCAGACGGGGATTTGGGAGGGAGACGTTTGGGAGGACCCAGGAGTTCAGACGTGGGTGAAACAGGCAAAAGCTTTCAGATTGCCAGGTTTAACTGCTTTCCTATCAATGTGAGTCAGACAAAATCATTCTCTGTCTGCTGTGATAAGAGCCTTATAGTTTTCAGTCTTCCGTACTCAAAAGGTAAAATGGGACACTATTACTAGGGCTCCGTTGTCCGTCTGTCACCAGGCTGTATCTCATGAACCGTGATAGTTAGACAGTTGAAATTTTCACAGCTGATGTATTTCTGTTGCCGCTAACAAATACTTAAAAACAGGAAAAATAAAAACTTAAAGGGAGCTTCCATGCAACAGACATGATTTTTTTGCCGTTTTTATAGATAATGGTACGGAACCATAAGCATAAAATTTTATTTAAAACTGCAGATCAGGTGTATACACGCTGCACCAGAAACACCCAAAGACTGGTCTGGGATAGCATACCGCGCACATCTTTACTCCAAAGCAACGCTTACGGAATGTGTATAAAAATTTATAATAAGATACCCGAACCTATACAAATCTTGCCAATAAATAAATTTAGAAATAGACTTAAAAAAATACTTTTGGAAACAGTGTATTATAATTTTAATGAATTTCTGGAATCTGACATTATAATTTAAGTGTTAATAAGTAGTAAGTAGCAATAATGTGACATTATAATTTAAGTTTCTTGAATGTGACATTATAATTATTTTATCAATTGACATTTGTATACCACCCAGTGGTTAGAGTGAGAGACTACCTTTATTTGTAATATCTACCTTTATTTGTAAATGTACCACTCTAAACAAATAAATGATTTATTTATGATTTAACCCTTAGTGCGCGAGTTCGACTCGCACTCGGCCGGTGTTTACTGTCGATCTTTTAGTTTTAGGGTTACTGTCTCGTATGAAGTATTTGACTCCTTAAAGATATAAATCCTATAGATAGTCCATCCAAGCTTGAATCTGGATTGAATAGAAATGATGTCTTCTGCATCCTCCCATCGCCAGGAATTAGTGGAGATATCGGGAGCTGGGTGTGACTGGCTCGGATTGGAAAAGGAAATATTGGAATCTGAATTTATTAGGCAACAAGAGAGGCAGACGACCCTTGCAGATGGTTTTTAATATATGGATGCACTTAGGCCCATATTAAACAACCAATATCAGATCAAGATCATAAGTGAGTCAACTAAATTTTTTTAAGAATATATGATAGCAAACGAGCTTGCAGCACCACCCATACGCTGCCGCCCATGACTGTGACTGACTCTGAATAAGACTCAAATAAGGATTTGGATGGTTAGTCCAGTTAGTTGAAAGAGTTAATTAGAACATTAGTTGGTCAGTTCGATAGTGGGTATGAGGACTAGGGACTGTTAGTGATAGTTAATCCTGTTATTTGGTGTTAGTTAAAGTCCAGTTAGTAATTGTTAGTAAGTCTCGTTCCAATTCAGTCACAGATGTATTGCTTGCTACCCTTGAGGAATAAGGTAACCGAAAACCACCCTTTCCTACCGCGCCACAATTGTTTCAAAAACAATTACCACACGGTAAAAATGGTACTAGGTACCGTGGCGGGCGGAGGTACTGCAAGGCAAACTCTATATGGAACAAAATTGGCTTCATATAAAACCTATTTGGCTCCCTATAGGCTACTACCTATAGGCTACCACTAGCCCAAGATTAAGTGGTGGTTCATTAGAACCACCACTTAATCTTGGTCTTGGTTTAATACGAGCCTCAGTCATCAAGTAGGGCAGGCCTGGCCTGGTCCGCGTTGCCTAAGAAATTCAAGTGCAAAGCACCTTTCACACGGTCGGTTTCTGGACGTAAGCATTGTAGAAGCGGCGATGCAGTCGCGAAATACGTCCAAAGTACGACTGTGTGAAAGGGCACTAGAACCTAAGCCACAAAATGCAATACTAACTTAAGACTTCAGTCTTATATTATTCTTCGATATTTTTGTAGGGAAACCGGTTTTGTCTTCAGATACTATGGAACTCTTCACTGCTTGAAGTATTATCACAGACAAAAATAGCATCAAAGAACTTGACAACAAGTACAGAAGTTTATGAAGGTTCTTAAAATTCTGTATTGATTAGGGAAGTTTCGTGCTGTTGTATCGCATTTTGTTGTTTCATTTTTCATAAACCTACAGACATAGCATAATTCGTTAAAATTTTATTTGAAGCTGTACAGCAAAGTATATTTTGAATATTTCGTTTAAATTGTATTTGAAGCTATACAGCAAAGTATATTTCAAATATTACTGTACATGCTGAGGGCATATTAAGTTTTTTTTACCGGAAAATAGTTGAAGCCGCACAATTCAGTATCCACTATAATGACGACGACAGCATACATAAATATGATCATGATAAAAAACATGAAATATTACAGAATAAAAATATACTCTCTCTATAACCTAATATTAATATTTTTATCTATATGAATCCAGTACCAGAGACGGGAATCGTAGTCGACATTATAGTGTATATCAAGCCAAGTAACACTGGGAGGTGTCAGAAAATATAAACTATTTAAAACAACAATCAGTAGTGTATAACAAGCAACAGAACTAATCTACTGCATACGGCATGCCGCGGACAAGCAAAACCATGATATAAGCTACTGGAACGTACAACTTCAAGTGATAGCCAATATACGTACAACTTCAAATGATAGCACATATACGTACAACTTCAAGTGATAGCACATATACGTACAACTTCAAGTGATAGCCCATATACGTACAACTTCAAATGATAGCCAATATACGAGTATAACAATGGTAACCAAATAGTAATTTTGAAAATATATAGGTACAATACTTACGAAAATATAATGAATATTTATAGTAACTTTGAAAATATAAAAAAAAATTGCAAGTGGAAACAAATTACAAGTGAGTTATTCACTAAATTAACATAATATTAACTAAATTGTATTGTAAGATTAGATTAGGTATTCTTTTTCGAGGCAAATGACCAATAAACGAACAATAGAATAGATTTAGCTAATATTCACTTGTTCAATAATATACTTCAAGCTAATGGGTCATATAGCTCGTCTTCCATTTGGAACAAAGGACAATTTCAAAGTAACATAAATATTGCATAAATATATTTAATATGTACGATTGAAAGGTAAATGTTACAAGAAGATTGTTCATTATATAAATACATATACTGTATGAGTCTCTTATTGGCTAATCCATTCGAGTCTCTTATTGGCTCAAATTTGACATAGACTGCGCGCGAGTACAGACAATATACAAAATTGCAGTTCCGAAACCGTACGCGAAGATCGCGGTTTATAATGAAAATTATAGGTTATCTGTTCCGAACATTTACAAATAAAATGACATCTCCAAAATATTTTTTTTAATTTGTCATTGCGCCAGGGTCCTCTTCAATTCTATTTATATACGACAATAAAATATTCATGTCGTTCACATGTTCAATGCCCTCTTAATTGTCTCGATGTAGCCTTAATCTTTGCTAATTCCATTCGAGAAAGAGAAACTAATACTTGTGCCAATTTTGTTACATCGTAAACACACCACAGATTATACGTCACGCATAATATAAATACCTCTTAGGAGTAAGCGAGTGAGACACAAAATATTCTGAGCTCGATCAAGACCAATATATTGATGTTTTTTAAAGATTTCCTTAGAGATTGACCGTAACTAATTGTAGAAAGAAAATCACAAATACCAAAATGTTAACAGACTGATATTCATATAGAAGAGCTTCATACAGAAGAGTCGGACATAGAATTGAATTGATGAATCTCTTTAAAATATAAAACGTAACACCTTTTTCGTTGGTAAGATTAGTGGTTAACTTTGGTATAGGGAATACCACAACAGCTATCACTAGATGAACAAACACTCTTTCCAGTTTATATGTAGAGGATGACTTAAAATTATTTTAAACGATATAATCAGTAAATTTTCAAGGATGTCTCACTTTAAACCGAAAAAGCCCGTCAACATTTAAATACACAAGTATTACAAATATGTGCAATGGAAAACAGGAAGCAAAAAATAATAAACAAAATCTTGTCTTTCCTGGGATATGAAAATGATAGGAAAATCTCAATAAATTAGCATCCCTAATGTGAATACCTCGCATTGACCCAGTGGCTACAGATACCAATCCTTCTAAGACAGTTATAGGTCCAGCAGCGAAGTCGTTGGATGGCTGGATGCTAATGAATGGATAAGCAAACCCTCACAAACAAACAAGAAATCCCAAAACCCTGATTCACTACCAGGATTGTTCCATACCATCCGCTCAGCTAACATCAGCTTTGATTGCGACGCGGCCCCCGCTCGACGCGGCCGCGCTCTAGCCGCACGCGCCGCGCCCTCTATGGCATTATCACACTTGTTATACAAATTGGAACTGACAGTTGCGGGTAGTTTTGAGTTCAAGTTTTATTATTATTAAATATTTTTCAAAGCAATGACTAAATAATACGTCTAAAAACTAGAATATTTTGGCAATACTCTAAATGTAGGAAGCAAATCTATATTTTACAGTGATAAACATACAATAATCTCAAGTCTCTTTTTTTTTATAGATTTTAGCCAAACGAACAAGCGGACGGGCCACCTGATGGTAAGTAGTCACCGTCGCCTATGAACATAAGCAACACCAGAGGAGTTGCCAATGCGCCAATTTAACTGTTAATAGCTCTGTGTCAAATGCCGTTTTAAGTAACACCGACCTAAACTAAGCTACCGACCGGAAGAATACGACAGAGACCTGGCAAGCACTGGCTCCATACGCGGCGAGCAGGCGCGCGTCGCTCCGGGGCCGGGGCTCGAAGCAGCGCCGGCAGCCGCACCTCATGGCCCAGCGCGGCCAGCAGGCCCGAGCATGCCAGCACCAGCAGCGTCAGGAACGTCAGCACGCACTCCCCGGACGAGAGGTAGCCGAGGGCATACGAGGCCGTTTTTTTAGGATGGTCGTGCGCGGGAGAGTCTACCACGCGAGAACTCAATATTGGCAGGATGGTCTAATGCGAGTTCAATTCCAATTCTATCGGACGCAAAGTTTTCTGAACACTCCAAGGACGCACTGTTCTCTTCAGGCAACACGCAGCCGAAGAGATCCTGACTACACTTTGGTTTTGGCTGGTGATGGAACGCAATCTGCCGCACTAAATCACGAAGATAACTTCAAGAACGCACTGTCATTGAGGTAGTTTCCGTCTCAAGCACACTTGTAGAAGTCTAGCACTGTTTTACCACAATTTTATTTCAAGAAGGCACTGACGTATGACGCGATAACTGCACTCTAAAACACATCGACTTTTGGGATGACTAGTCGTGGAAAGTGAGGAATATCCAGTCTTAAGGACACACTTCATAAGAATATCGGCTGAACTGAAACTGACGAAAAATATTGGAACGAAATGTAACTGCTTTAAGAATTTGTATGTAAAAAAGAGAAGGGTAGACCCACGGACCCATCAACGCGCAGTCTAAACCTACAACTGAATTTTTCCACAGATGTTTTAACAATTACTAAAATTCCATCACTGAAATGGCGAAACGGGGGTTCAGTTTGTATGAAGATATGATCGGCCTCATCACTAGGATCGTAATATTACCCTGATTTTTATTTATTAAGATCTATATTACCCCGCTAGTTAGTGCTCTGCTATTTCCCGTACACCAAGGACAGCAAAAACAGCATTTATTACGCCTCTCATAAAGTATGTTTAAGGCACTAAAACACCGTTGTTGAAGGTTCTTTGGTCAATTCACTTGAGCCTTCCACTGATCCACAGAACTTTAAGGTAAACTAAAACTTCGCTGAGGAGCAATGAAGTCCTGGAAGGATCCCTATTATCTGCTCAATAAGGTCGTCTTCCGCGTGCAACAAAGAGAATCAGTCTGTAAGAAGTGAGTCACCTATTTTTTAGTCAATAAAGCTGAATTTTCCTTGCACTTAAATTTGGTCAACATGACATCTCGACACAGACAAGTCCTCTCTCTCTCCCTTGCACTGAACACGTGATTCGATTCACTATTTTGACGGGAACTCCAATAGATTCCCCAAAAAGAACAGTCAAAAACATAATACTTGGATCGCCATTACCGTGCATAAACTGATCTCTTCAGGATATGCTGTTTCACTCAATGACTTGTCGATAAAATTCTGGAATGTATCGATCTAAAACTCTCAAGGGACAAGTCCACTCGCTCTAAACAATTGTGCATGATGTAACGCTAAGGTCGATAGTTATTACATAAGCTGTGACACAATCTTCATCACTCCCCTTACTGTCCCTTTTAAGATCAGTTTGTTGACCGTATTATCAACACACTTTCGGTTTCCTTAGGCGTCTCTCGTCCAAGGTCACTGTCAATAGTCCAAAGTCACTGATTTGTTTCAAGTCACCGTTTCCGAAGAGTTCAGAGGACAGCGAGTCCTGTTAGGTGATGCCTTCGGGGCAGGACATTTCGCGAATGACGTCACGGGCCACGGCGCGGCCTGAGCGGAGTCGTGGCTCACACTGGCGCCGGTTGGGATGCATCGCCAGACGGCGTTGCCAAATTTCACAATCTAGAATGCACGTAGCGTGGTCTGTACAGTCATTTATCGATGTGACGTTTCCCATCTGGCGTCAAGATTAGATAGTTTATCTCGCAGATCGTGAAATTCATGATTATCAAGGTGTCGAAAAGACCTAGGACTCTTACAAGGAAGAGAGATCACCCGGGGCAGTACCACCGTCCGCCACGGTTCCTAATACAATTTCTACGGTGTTTTAAAGCAGGTGATTGGAAAGGTATGGTTTCCTGTTATACTTCTTTAGAGGCGGTCGCCTCTTAGTTCTCAAGGGTAGCAACGCTGTGACTGACTTGGAACGAGACTATTACTTACACTACTAACCGGACTATCTATCACTAACAGTCCCTGCCCCAGTCCTCGTGCCGACTAACGAACTGACCGACTAATGTTCTTATTAACTCAGATAACTGGACTAACCATACCAGTCCTTGTTAGAGTCTTGTTCTCAGTCAAAGATGTCCATAATGTCGCTAAAGTTTCGTGCCGATAGCTGTTAATGCACAAACTACAGAACCTTGGATCGTCAGACGCGGGTTGCGTGACTCCGCCTAATACCATAACTGATGTGCTGTCCTTGACCTGCTGACCTTGTCTGTCCGTCTAGTCTAGACCGATCTACAGGAAATTAGCTATGGCTGTTTTATTGGAAAACTAACTTTTCTCGCGGCTCCGCTAGCGTTTAAGTCTTTTTTCAATAAATAATTAGCTACAACCGAGACGTCCCACTGCTGGGCACGGGTCTCCCCCACATACAAATCTGCGAGAGGTCTAGAGTCTAGAGCATACTCCACCACGCTGCTCCAATGGGGTTAGTGGACAACCCAATGTCGAATGTTCTCAAGCCACCCGAAGGTCTTAGCGACTGTTTCCACCATTGAAAACAACCGGTACCGACGGCTTTACGTGCCCTCCGAAGCACGGTAGCGTTCATGAAATTTAGCCACTAGCGGTCACCCATCCACAAACCGACCGCGCCCGTCGTTGCTTAACTCTTTCGATCACATTGACGCGAGCCACTGGGCTGTATCGCTACTAATACTATAAAGATTAAACATTTGTTTGTAATGTTTTCACACAAAAACTACTGGATCGATTTCAATAATTCTTTCACCATTAGAAAGCTGCATCTCCACTGAGCGACATAGGCTATATAGTATTACTAGGTGTAAACGAAACTATTGTTGTCTAATTCCACGAGAGCGAACGCCGCGGGCCTCCACTAGTATGTATACTATAATTTCACCTACCGCGGTGTAATCAATTCCTGCAATCTGATCCTCTTCCCGACATCTGAATTTAAACTAAAATAATCGAAATATTGTTAAAACAAACTTGCATTGCCGCTAATGTGGTAGGCGAGGGAAGCCACATAAGAGTTGCTGCATCCATCGGTTATGAGTCAATGAGCGGTGGACGTAACGCATAACTAATCCCTTAACACGCCCCCGCATCTTGGAGATGTAAGGTAGCAAACGGGCATGTTAGACTGGCAATGGGAGTGACAAAAGTATCCTCATAGTAACGATATGTGTAAAGCTGTAACTGTTTAATGTACTAATGCTGAAATGTGATAAAAATAAATTTATCTATCTATTTATCTATCTATCTATCTAACGTGGTGGAGTATGCTCCGGACTAACGCAGCTGTCTGTGGAGACCCGTGCCCAGCAGTGGGACTATGGGTTGTAGCTAGCTAACGGTATAAAGTCGCCGTTTCAGGCGTGACTGGGTCAACACAACTGGATAAATTGTATTATGAGTCATCATTATCGCTACATCGTAAGCCACAACAAAGTTGCAATTCAATAAAGGCGACGCCAAACCCACCATTGTTCAATTTTGATGGACAAAACAGCAAACGAGCATGCTTCACCTTCATCCGCTGGCCGGTGGTCTATAGACTCTACCACCTACTGCCAGCTGACCCCGCCACGGTACCTAGTACCATTTCTACCGTGTAAGCATTGTTTTTACAGCAATTGTGGTCCGGTTACACTTATCTTAAGGCAGCCTTAATCCTCAAATGTAGCAACGCATCTGTGACCGACTTGGAACGAGACTCTTACTAACAATTTCTAACTGGACTAGTACCGACTAATAGGACTAACTATCACTAGCAGTCTGCACCTCAGTACTCATACCCATTAGTGTTCTTAAACTCTCTCAGCTATCTGGACTAACTATTCTTGTTCCTATTTGAGTCTTGTTCAAAGTCACAGTTGTCATGCGCGGAAGCGGATGGGTGGTGCTGCAAGCTCGTTTGCTATCTTTATATCTACAAAAACCCAGTATGTAAACCAACTGCGGTTAATTTGCAGTGTCTAGTTAGTTAGTTTTAACGAGAGGCCCAAGCCCAGCAGTTACCCAGCAGTGGACACCGAAACGATGGATGGATGGATGGTAAACGAATACCACTGGCACTCCTCACAATCGACTTACGATATACTCACGAAATTAACACAGAAATCACCACTGAACTCTAGTACAAAATATTGTAAACTTGCAAAATATAGTCGAAAAAGTTTGACAGGATAAATTTGACAGGCGCCGACTTTTCGAACGCGTCGCTGCGTTTAACGGCCAGTGTCTGCCACAGATAACGTATAGAGAATTCCCGCCAAAACCACTTCATATTGTCGCCGAGGCATATGACATTCTATATTGCGTGATATTATATTTGTTTATCTATATTGTATAAATTATATAACCTAATTTCTTACACTGGCAATATTTTTTTACAATCATTATCATGCTAGTGTTGTCAATTACGTTAATCTAACCGGAAAGGAACCTAATCTGCTAAAGGTTTTAATTTTGAAAATAGCCAAATAATTCACACAAAAGTGTCACACTAAATTTCAGTAACGTACAATTTTTATTTGGTTTCACGCCAGCATTCGACGTATTCTTACATTTTATAATACCAATGTATAATACTGACTTCTACGAATATGAAGGTAATCTCTTTGTTACTCGAAACAATAATACTAATTAATCCCGGTTAACTAAAATTATTAGGCTACTTGAGTTCCCGAAAAATAAAGAGTTTAAATCAATGGGTACTTACATAATAATTTTTACTAATATTTCGACATGTAAAAACTATTTAATATTCATAACCTGAAATCATCTATCTTTGACCTAGTATTAATAATCTGAAGGTCAGATACGACAATTTTATTCCGGTGACACTAAAGTCGAGTCATTCAAATACCTGCTTTACCGCTACAGATAAAAAATAAATCGATAATAAAAACTACAAATCACCGAAAGATTATAAAAGTATACGGGTTTTTCATGAGACGTAAATTCTAACACAGACAATCACGAAATCGAAAAAATCTATAGTCAAGTAAATGTCAAACAGCGCGCGCTTTTTCGCAAAATGGCCGACATTTGTACCCAGTTTGTTTCACGTGCCCAGAAAAGCGTGGCGGAGACTGGACGATGTTTCCCGCTATCATTTATTTGTAGACGTTACATTTAGTATTTATTTATAGACGGGATGCTCTATTGAACGAGGGCAGGAGACGTCTGTACAAAAATGTATTGTCGTATGCGAGTAGGAATGTACAGCGCTTGGACATGATACATGACATAACATCACGCCTTTACTTCCCCAAAGGGGTAGGCAGAGGTGAGTAGTACCTACACCCACTTTCACTAGTTATGTTCAGGTCCCATGTTAAAGTCAGCCTATTGTCATACACCGGGCATAAATCCAGACTCCAAGCTGCTCCAATGCGGATTGGTGGAGGGGTTAGTGGCGAACCCAGTGTCGAATGTTCTCAAGCCACCCGAAAGGTCTATAACAAGGCTTAGCGACTGTTTTCACCATTGATAACCACCGGGACTGGCGGCTTAACGTGCCTTCCGAAGCACGTTAGCTCATGAAATTTTGCCACTATGGGCAACACATATAAAACACAAACCGACCGCGCCCGTCGTTGCTTAACTCTGTCGATCACATTGAATCGGTGCGAGCCATTGGGCTGTGGACGCTACGACGGAGTTATGTGTTTGTGGACCACTAGGCAAAATTTCATGAGCGCTACCGTGCTTTGGAGGGCACGTTAACCCGTCGGTCCTGGATGATTTCAATGGTAAAAACAATCGTTAAGCCTTGTCGAAGTCCTTCGGGTGGCTTGAGAACATTCGACACTGGGTTGACCACTAACCCATCCACGAAACCGCATTGGAGCAGCATATGGAGTATACCATACAGCTCCCGCAGCTGTGAGAGACCCGTGCCCAACAGTGGGACGTCTATGGTAGCTAACTCGGTCAATATTATGCTGGACGGGCGCAACGTCACCAACATCAGAGAGACACACGAAACAATTTGAGAAGAGAAGCCCGTTTATTCCCTTCACACAAAAACTCGTGTGAGCCAGAATGACAGACAAAATTTCAATGCCCCTGCGCACGCGGCCGCCGCCCACGCACACACACACACATACACACACGCCCGCCCTGGATAGCGAAATGCCAACGAACTCGGCAAGCTTTTTTTAAATTAATCCTAAACGAGATTTTGCATCAGTACTTACTGTGCGTACTGTCGTCTTGGATAATACCACTCGTAAGCTCGCGCCTGCTCCCTGACAGGGTGGGCAGAGACTTTTGACGATGACTTGTCTCTATCATATATTGATATATGCAATGTATACGACAAAAACTGTTTCTCTTTACTGGTGAGAATAATCATTAGGATCACGAACAGAGGTAGTAATTGGGTCGCTGCTACTATGAAATGATTCAGATATTGGAAACTAAAGATCACTGGGATTAACCTAAGGAGGCAGACAAACGGTCAATTTTGAGAACACAAGACCGCAAAGTTTCTAGAATAGACTTAGAAGTCCAAAACACATTCGAGAGCCAAAACCTCAAAACAAAAATGGAAAAATTTTAGTTAAGTTAACAATGAAAATTTTCCTTAATAAGATGTAACAAAATTGGCACAACCTACACGTTTTCTAATGAAAAAAATTGAATGAAAATTGTTTGTGAGTACAAGTTATTAAATTACCTTAAAATTACAATTGACTGAAGATACAACTGGCACGACATCCTGATAAGTATATATTTTTGTTCAAAATTAAACTAAAGAATCTGGAAATTTCTAATAAAAATGAGCACGTAAAATTTTGAAAAGTGATGATAAGTCAAAAAGAATGTGCTGGGGGAAAGAGCCACTTGGTAGATTATATTGTGGGGTGCGACACTTGAACCGGTTTCCTCAAGGAGACCTTTCCAAGTCAAAATAGGAAGGATAAATGAGTACTTACCGCTTTAATGTCTTCGTAATCCTTGGCGTCTAAGACCCTCCTTCTAGATGATGGCGTCTCCGGTTTGGACGTCTCTGTTGGCTCGCTAATAGTACTCTCTGTACTGGTTTCCATCGACCTTGATTCGTCGTCTCTCTGTTCTTCTTCCGTCTTTCCCGTTCTCTTCTTCAAGAAATTCTCGTGCTCAAACGTCTTATTCTCGAACCCAGTCCCGCTGGGAGATTCTATGTCATTGTCGAGAGCCAATCGGTCATCCTGCTCAGAGTCTATGTATTTAAGACTGATTTTAGACTTTCTAGGTTCCTTTTTTGTATGTTCATCGTTCCCTATGTTATTTACCTCAGTCTGTTTAGATCTACTAGGTGTTGAGGACCCAGACGCTATCGGCTGGGATATTTGAATGTAAGAAGCGAAATTTGACGTGTGTTTTGGCGCTTTCACTTGTTTTTCAATATCATTCTTCAACGAGTCCTTAGATTTTGTTACTTCAGGACTGTTCCTTAACTTTTTACGTTCCGTGTAATCTACGTCGCCGTTCTCGACTTGGATGACTGTGGACTTTTCTAGAATCTTCCCGATCGGATTGTTCGGGTCGAGTTGACTCTTAATACTGGCTAGTCTATCTGAAGGCAGCCTGGCAGTAAATGATACCGACATGTTGTTCTTATCATTATTGGGCTTCGCTAAGGAGACTGGTTCAGATATAGTTTTACTAATGGACAGATTGGAGTTCGAACTAGATCTGGAGCCGGAGGAACCAACCTCCCATTTGTGGTTCACTCCGTTTTTCTCTACGTAAGGTAGATGGACGGGAACAGGCTGATCCTCTTTCGAATTGAGTCTAGTATAAGTTGTTGAGCCATTCTCACAGTCTTTGAGCTGGCTGAGATACTGCTCGACGGTTCTGCTTGAATATCTAGTGTCGTTTGCGGGCAGTTTCGTCACTGTCATTTTTGAGTCAAACCGCTTCCTTATCTCCGTGACTGAAGCGAGTTCATTGCCATTAGAATCTTTAACTCCGTTGGACGAACGCTTACTGTAGCTCGGCGTCGGGGAACCCTCCTTGTATCTTCTTCCTTCCGGTCTCTGGCGTTGTTGAAAATTGAACTTAGCGAAATTATGACAGACATTAATGACTATGCGCGATGTGTGTGTGTTAGTTCCAACGCAGACGTTCGCCGCGTCTACGTCACTACAGGCTGAGGAACGCGGACTCTACGAGTTTAGCACAATGCGTTTTGGTTTCAAGTCAGCGCTCCGGGCAGCCGGTGAGGCTATATACTTTAAGCTGGTATAGAAACATGGCTCTTTAGTGCGTGATGGTTAAGAACATGAACACACTTACACACGCGCACACTGCGCCGGTTGTCTCTGGGAAGTACATAGACAAAAAATAATGAAAATATTTAATGAAACGGATTCATGCGACTTCTTATACAATGTCTAAGTGGCCGATTGTATTTTTTGTGGGCGTTATTCAGTTTTGATTCAAATTAATATGTAAGTTTGATTGTCTCGAAGTTCAAATGGAATGCTATATTATTTGCGCAGCAACTAAACCTAACGTACTAAAGATAATTTGAAAGCATCGCTTACAAAACTATCTACTGACAGGGTTTTGTTATTTGAGATCAATGAAGTACCAATTGACTTTTAAAACAAAAATGTCCTGGTTTCACATGACATCACGCTTGTATTACCCGAACGGATAGGCAGAGGTAGGTAATAAACCCACTATTAATGTTTAGTACCCATGTAATATACAGTTTCTCTTACAATATAGTGTTACGCTTAATCAAGCCTTAGAATCGATTAACTACCTACCTCTGCTATTAACGAATCCTTTGGTAAAGCCTACAATACGTTTGCGATAACACTGCTCCTACAGAAAATTTAAGGGTTGAGGTTTTAAACTTTTGGGTAAAAGCATAAGTGATATGCCAGTGCGTTACCATCGTGAACCAGATACTAAACAAAGTACGATCGATCGAGCAACGACTGGCGCGGTCGGCTTGTGGATGGGATGGGATGGACCACTTGTGGCGAAACTTCCGTGCTTCGGAGGGCACGTTAAGCCATCGGTTTGGTTGTTTTCTCGTTTAGCCTAGTCGAAGATCTCGGGCTGGCTTAGGAACATTCGACTCTGGGTTGGCCACTAACCCCTCTACAATCCACAGTGGAGCATGGTGGATTATGCTGTGTGGAACGACCCGAGCCCAACAGTGGGATCTCGAGGAATGTAGCTTTTAATAACCGGCTCATTAGACCTCATAAAAAGGCGCCAAGGATCTTCTCTCAAATGAGAAACGTGTGGACACTGTCCAGTGTGGAGTCAGATTTAACAAGCCTTCGATAGCAATATGGAGAACAGACAAAGCCTATTTCCTTTACAGTAAGAGCAGTATTGCAAGTTGTATAAAAGCTTTTAATAAACTCAATTAACTTAGAAATCATTTGTCTGGGAACTTGAAACTCACTTGAATAAGGCAAAACTTAATCGCTATTCCATCCCATCTAACCCCTATCCTATGTACCGTTGTACGCTAACAGAATAATGCTACATTTCCTGTCTGTCAAAAGACAATTAAACGGGAGCTACTGGGGTTGCGGGCGTAAAGAGTGGGAACTCGAGCTGGTCATCCAGTGACTCCGGGACGAGGACGAGAAGA
This sequence comes from Carterocephalus palaemon, assembly GCA_944567765.1. Taxonomy (NCBI): domain Eukaryota; kingdom Metazoa; phylum Arthropoda; class Insecta; order Lepidoptera; family Hesperiidae; genus Carterocephalus; species Carterocephalus palaemon. The sequence continues at coordinate 181,875 of OX155667.1, forward strand.
CAACTTCGGCTCTTGTGATGAGCTCTTTGGTGACAGCCCAGTGGCTATCGAACTCGCCTCTCACTCGAGCGGTCCGGGTTCAAACCCCAGCGGCACGCCAATGACTTTTCTAAGTTATGTGCGTTTAACAAATTAAATGTCACTTGCTGTAACGGCGAAGGACACCTCGGAAACCTGATCTTAAAGTTATTCATAATGTTCTCGAAGGCATGGGAAGTCTGCCAATCCGCACTTGGCCAGCGCGGTGGAAAGGCCTAATCCCTCCCATTTTGAGAGAAGACCCGTGCCCGACAGTGGGACAAAGAGAGGATGGTGGTGGATGCTCTTTACGCGCTACGGGCACCGGTGCGTTCCACCGGAGACCCCAGAGTCCTCCACAAGCGCTGCGGAAGGCCACCGAGGGGGTTTTAATGGCTGGAAATCCCCCTGTTCCCTCCCCCTTCCCCCACGTAAATTAGGCACAGTGGTATACATGTTCCACGTTTTCAATCATATCGCAACTTTTCACACGATCTCGCGTAGGCGAGGCTTAGTCGAACGATCTAATAATACGAGATATTGGACGAGAGGATGCTTCGCGAGAGCCGAGTAGCGGACTTATTAATACATTTTGAGATATATCAAACTCCATGCTTTCGAAGCTCACACAGCCCTGCGGTAATATTAGTTTGTAATAGGCGTAATACATAATAATATGTATTACTTACCTATAAATGACTGACGTTAAGCCTTGTCGAAGTTGTTGTTGACAACATTCGACACTGGGTTGGCCACTAACCCCTCCACCAATCCGCATTGGAGCAGCGTGGTGGAGTATGCTCTAGACCTCCCGCAGCTATGTCTGTGCGGGAGACCCGTGCCCAGCAGTGGAACGTATATGGGTCGCAGCAAAATGACTGACTAATACGAATTATGTCGTCATCACAACCCTTTCTTTGTCCCACCGTTGGGTACGGGTCTCTTCTCAGAAGAGACAGATTGGCAGACTTCACATGCCTTCGAGAACATTATGAAGAACTCTCAGGCATGCAGGTTTCCTCAAGATGTGTCCTTCACCGTTATAGCAAGTGACATTTAATTTCTTAAATACGAATTTAAATGTTATATTATTAAAAATGAACACTCACTCACACCCCTATGCGGTATAGCATAATACGAGTTACATACATGACCCGAGTATTATTTTTGTCTGCGAAATAAGTATCTGTATCAACCGGGACACGAACTCGAGACCCGAGGTTCGGCTCAGGGTTAATCAACAGTCACCACCATTTAAGTTCTCTTAATCTATCAGCTCGAGTGCATATAGGTAGGCAAGTTAAATTTTTAAGTAAGTTAAATTTTTATGTTTCATTACGTAACAGTCAGACAACATTTAATTTTTTAACATAAATATATTACTATTTTATTCAAAAGCAAATGAAAACTAAGATATGTTTTTTTTAATTTTTCAAAAAATTATCATTTTCACTTCAATTATCAGGTTTAAAAATCATCACAATCTAAAAAGTCTTAAACGCCAAATTACGTCATTGGTTCGGTTAGATACCCTAAACGCTTATTGCTTGTAACCATAACTCTTCGGTTGTCACTTGCTTGTCAAACTGTAATCTGTTCGAAGAATGACATGTGTGTCATTTGACTTCTTAATCACTGACATCAATTTAAAACATCCAACATGGTGGCAAAGAAAATCTAATATATTCTGCCGTAACAGTGATAGTTTTTTTTTTCTCCGAAACGAAGTAATATAAATTTTTTTAATAATTATTTTGGAACTCAGGGTGCAAAAATAAAGAAACGGTATTTTTAGTTTCACGTGTTACAAATTTGTAATTTCCGTCAATTCCGAGATATCGTTCGAGAACAGTCGTTGAGGTTTGATGAATATCATCACGATGCCTAAAAACTTCCGAACCTTGTACACTAGAACATCTTATGGTGGTGTTTCACTACTTAATTGCCCACTAAACTCCACTAACCTCTACAGCTACAAGACGTCACTAGCAACACACAAGTGTCGTGAACCATCTAAATTTGGCACACAATAGTTTTACGAAGATCTTTTATGGCTATAAAGTACGCCCATAGCGCAGCCTAGCCAGAGAAAACTACAAACCAAAATGGACCGTAAGCCGTAAGTAATAAGGTTAAATTAAAATAGCCCGAATGGTGTGAGTACACAAATTGAACTGAAGAAATGGTATGGGAAATTTAACTTTAACTCAAGGGCGGTAAGTACAATTTTGTACGTTTTTCATATAGCACATTGACCTAGTATGGGAGGCAAATCTGAATCGTATATGACAGCGATAGCGCGGTGGTTGAAACGTTGCTCGATAGCTTCGGGAGTTCGAATCCCTTGAATTTTATTACAATTTTGTATTATCAAAGTCATAATATGTTATCTGTAATGTCACGTTTGAACTCTATGGAATTACCACAGAAGCTATAAAGCTATAATTAATATTATTATTAATTACATTTAGACAATTGTTATTCGGTAATATTATTATTATTACAATTATTATGTATTTGAATTAGATTTTAATTTTAATTATATAAAGTTTTGATACAGATTTAATATATTTCAATATTTCGTTTAATAAAACGATGTATAAAGTAGTTAATTTAGAGTAGTAGAGTAGTATTTTTTTCTTTGAAATTGTAATCAATTACTAGCTGCCGCCCGCGGCTTGGCCCGCGTCAAATTTATCGTATCCTATGCCTATATGTTAATCCAGGGTGTCAGCTACCTCCAAACTGAATTTTATTAAAATTGGTCCAGCCGGTTGAGCGTGAAGAAGTAACAAACAAACTCACAAACGTTCGCCTTTATATTATAGTACGATTGTGCCCTATGCATTCCGGCCTAAAATATACGTTTTGCCATACTTACGATATTTAAAAAAAAATTCTATTAACAATCATTCCCGCTACGTCATTGGCAAAAACTAAACGCTATTGCCAAAAGAAGAAAAGAAAAAAAAATTCCCGCGCAACTACCGAATCCCATAGACAACCGACGCTCACTGTACAGAGTAATGAAAGCAAAACAATTACCTCCACAATAGTCGCCGCCGAGTTCCTCGGCTTCCTTATCCTGGCCTCCGGCGCGGGAGGCCTGCCGATGTCGTTCGAGATGGACTTGGAGCGAGCTATCTCCCCCTGACCCTGCGCCTGCGCGTCCTTGAGCCTCTGCGTGAGGGGCACGTAGTTCGCCGGGCTGTACTTCTGGTACAGCTCAGCCGTGGACATCGCCAGGGCGGCAGAGCCGATCCCACGCTTGGGCCTCGCGTCACCCGCCTTCCCACTCTCGCTCCTGCTGGTCGACACATCCCGCCCTCGCGACTCGCTCCGTTCCGTGCGGTATCGAGACACACCGCTCTCCGAATCAGTTATGCTTGGAGCGCGCGAGCTTCTAGAATATTCCACCAACGACGATTTCCTCTCCCTCTTGCCGTCGACATCTGAGTATCTCGATCTATACTCTGTGGTTTTGTCTCCGTACGAGCTGCGTAATGTCGACGTGACGTAGGAGCCGCGGTAGTAAGGCTTGTCCAGGCTGTTGGTGGAGGTGATCGTGGAACGGTACGAGCCGGACAGGCTGGTCGACGTTGAGTTGTAACGCGAGGGGGACACTACCGGCATTTTGGCTGTTAGTTAGTTAGTAACAATTGCATAGTTCGCTTGTGTTCAGTGTACAGTCGCCTTTAGACGGAACGGCGGTTGTCTTCTTGGCATGATTTGTTATCTGTAACAAAAAAAAAAAGAATTGTCACACACTGGGTTGATACAGTCCACGGTCCAGGTTCATATCGCTACGAGAACATTATGGAAAACATGCGAGTTTCCTTACGATGTCTTCCCTTCCCAGTGTAGGTATAGTTTCAGCGGATATTTTTAGGGTTCCGTTGTAAAGGGTAAAACGGGTCCCTATTACTAACGCTCCGCTGTCCGTCTGTCACCAGGCTACATCTCGTGAACCGTGATAGTTAGACAGTTGAATTTAAATACAATAAAATACGAAAATTAATATAAAAATTAAAAAATTTATCCATACTAATATTATAAATGCGAAAGTAACTGTATGTTTGTCTAGCTTTCACGCCAAAACTACTGAACCGATTTAAATGAAATTTGGTACACAGATAGTCTAGAGAAAAAAATGTTTTAAAGGGTTGAAAAGGGGGATGAAAGGTTGTATGAAAGCTTTGTCATTTTCAGAACTAGAAGCATAAAACTTATATTTTAGGCTGTTAATTAGATATAAATAAATATGGCATTCAAATTTTGTAAAAATGTTACCCTTAAAGGTGTAAAATAAACATAGGAGATAACACATTTACGGATTCATTACAAATTTTTGGAGCTAAAGTTAATGCTATAAGAAGAATCTATTATTATGTCTAATTCCACGCGAGCGAAGCTGAGTGCGTCCACCAGTAATTTATATTTTGTATGTTAAAATTTAAAAAAAAGAACTGTGCATGTATACACCTTTAATCAACCAGTACAAACAACCAATTTGCACTTTTTAGATTAGATAAGAAAAATATTTATATAGTTAGGAACTAGATTTTTGTAATTTTCCTACCATGCTGCCGATCTTTGTGGGCCAGGCAATTGACAACATTTCAAAACTTGTTACACGTGAAACTCTAAGTAACGATTCTTTTCCGTTATTTTTGAACCCTGAGTATTTATTTAAAATTTTTATATTACTTTGCTTTGGAGCAATTTGTATCTGCATAGAAAAATATATGCTAGCACACGCGATACGTCTAGTTCTGTGTTGTGGGTGGACATATAGAAAACAACACAATCTAACATCTATGAGCCGAGTAGAAATATCTGCCGGGCGAGGATTCGATCCCTGAACCGAAGGGGGAACGAGGGCGTCCTGAAAATCAGCGGCTGCGGGCTTGCCACGGCCATTTGCTGAGGGCGTCCGATTTTCGGCATCGCAAATTTTTACATAATTAAAATTGTATTGTTTCACATGTATGTTGTATGTTGAAATAAATTTTTGTCTATGTCTATGAACCTGCGGATCAGGAGTAAGGTTCTATCACCAATATGCCAGAGTCATTATGTTTGTGTTTAGGTCATAGATTTTTATCGAGATGATATGTTTGTGTCCAGCACACACAACACAGAATTGTAGTGCGGGTGTTTGAGAATTTTATTAAACTAACTTTTAGCTTTTTAGTTACATATGTCATGTGAAATATAAAACAATTAACCGAACCAACGGTGTTTTCAAGGCTTCACAACCAACCTATTGTTTTAATTGGAATCAATTACTAAATTTGTTTTAGTAGGTCAACTCAATTAGACATTTGTTTTAGAGAAATTTGTCCGATACAATGTTTCCATACAGAATTTGATCTTTAAATCAGACATTTTCAATGTAGGTTTATATTAACATTTACTTGGTGACTTTACGAGTGGCAGAAGTTAGCCTGAGGAAGCTCAGTTTGGGAGTGAAATATGTATTGATGTTAATTAGTTTCTTGTGTGGAAGACAGGGAGCTGTGTATTGTTGCAAAGTAGTTCTAACATATGGTCTATAAAAGACGTTTCAAATCCAGGCCTGTAACTCTTTCGATAGCTCTATGATGATAAAATGATTGTACATCAACACACAAATTAATCATAATTAATTGTTGAGTGAGAATTTTTTCTCAAATATAATAGGTAATTAATTATTTACAATGTTTTTTTGTTCTCACTGACTTCAGTAGTAAGCCTTAGGTGAGTCAGTTTTACAAACACTACTTAGAAAGCTTCATTATTACGACAAAAGCGCGGTTTTTGTCAACGCACAGCTATGTCAAGGTCACTATCCAGAATTGTTTATCACCAGCACCACCACAGAACCAAAAACAATACGAGGTCCATCCTGTGGACCTCGACCTTAGAACCACAGATTATCCACAGAAACACAATTTCAAACTTAAAACGCGCTCTCACCGACTGAAATTCGACACCGTCTGCTATGCATGCAGTCAGTTCTCAAGGCCGTTCAGTGTTAACTATATGGTCACGGAATAAGAAAAACGAACACATTTGCACCAGCTATCCGGAACCTCGCGTTCGCTCGCGAAATCACCAAATACACACCGAAAATACACTCCTTGTTTTATTTTTAGAGCCTCCGATTTCGCATGACACACGACCGAGGCGCAACCGACACTGGCTGGAGTATCACGACGCACTAATTGAATTCCCACATCACGTGGAGCGGCGCAGATCAGATCGATAGGTAACTGCATTAGCGGCGAAAAATATACGGGATACTCACGGAATACCCAAAAGATTCTCGTAACCAAAGCAACTGTTTTAAACAATACACTTTTTCCACAATTCCAGTATCGTATATTTTTTATTTCGTTGCACACACGCGCGGCGCACTCAACCGATTGTTCCTTCGGTTATTTTGTGGAAAATTGGAACGTTTACATCGAATTAATGTTTTTCTTGAGCTCTCATGTAATTTTAGAAGGCTCAAGGCTCCTATGGCTCCTCAGTGTGACGTCACTCAAATTGTTGGCAATCCTATTTTTGTGCCACTTCCGTCTTGAAATTCTGCAAGGATTTTACTCCTTCGTGCCTTGCAATAGAGCTTACAGTATAAAGCTTGACAGCTGACTGACTGAAGTTTGAGATGGTGTTGCTACTAAAAAAATAACTATTTTGCGGTCTGTCCAATGACGTCATGCGTGACTCATCCATCAGCTGAGCTTAAAAGCCACTAATTGAAAGAAGTTATTTATTTAAATTGAATAGTTATTTAAGAGTCAAAAATCAATAAGTAACAATTCATACTATACCGATTAAAAGTTCTTGATTTCAAAGAAAAATGATATGACAATATATGAATTTCATTACCTGTTACTAGATGGCGCTCACTTAAGATATACTAAAACTTTTCCTATTGCCTCACAGATGGCGTTGGCAACTATAGAGGCAAAAACTAAGTAAAGTAAAATAGTAGAGCAGCAAAAATATTATATAGGTTTATCAGGAGCAAAATATTATTATAGTAATAAAGTACTATCTACTTTTATTTACATCCTTTATTCCATAAAATTCCAGAGCAGTTTGTAGGCGGATAGTGTTAGCTCATTTTATACGAACACATTTTGTTCGTTATCAATATGTATAATGCTTATGTTAACCGTCAAATTATGAGTAGGTGTGTAAGTTATATTATACTAGTGGTTAAGTACGTAGTTAATCTATTATGTGAATTAAGCAGACAATTTTCTGTTGTGATTAAACGTTCAGACACCCCCGGCCTGGTTTCGGCAGAAAAATCATGATTTATCATCCCTTAGCCGAGTACAAATAGTTATCTGCGAAATAAATATCAGCCCCGGCCGGGATTAGAACCTGGGAACCGCGGATCTACGGTTACTCACCACCACGCACGATATCATTACTTTTACGATTGGGCTCTCCGAAGCACGGTAGCGTCCATGAAATTTTGCCACTAGCGGTCACCCATCCACAAACCGACCGCGCCTGTCGTCGCTTAACTCTTTCGATCACATCGAATCGACGCGAGCTATTGGGCTATGGACGCGCGGCACAGTTTTGTTTATACGAATTAAGAATACGAAATGTTGTCATTTTGTTCTAATTTTTTTTGTTGTATTTTCCTTGTATCTCTTTTAATGACAATAAAACATTTGAATTTGAATTTTGAATTCTAAGAATCGAAACCTCTCGCGTGTTCCCTCCAATAGAAGCGGTTTTAAAAAACTAAAGTTTTCTAACGGTTCATAACGTTAACAATGAGTTTCACATTTAAAAAAAAAAGATATGTCAGTTTTATTCCTTTGTTGTAACTGAACCTTAACATTTAAAAAAAAAATTCAATCACCCGATGGTGCCAGGTGCGAAAATGGGGTGAAAAAGCATACTATGAGTAACAAAGGCTAATAATCTCACCCTTACATTTAAGATCTCTTTGTATTTTTTAGCGAATTCCACTTTTTGTTAAAAAATGAAATTGGCACTATAGAACTACGGTTCACGGATTTCTTTACCGAAAAAAAAAGGTGAATGTCATTGTTGTAGTTAACGCGGGAAACGAAATTCAGACAGAAGAATAAAAAAATTAAAATCCGCGTTTATTTTTTAGTTAGTTTTCGAGCGACTTATGGATACGAGACGTGATCCTTTACAGTCGGCCTCATTCGAAAGCTCAAGGTCCCAAGTGCTCTAGTAGCTGTTAATATACATTTAATTTCTTAAATCGCACATAACTTAGAAAAATCATTGATGCCGCTGCGGTTTGAACCCGGACAGCTCGAGTGAGAGGCGAGTTCGATAGCCACTGCCTGTCACCGCTATTTATATCTAATCAACAGCTTATAATATAAATTATATGCTTCTAATCATCACAACCATTTCTTTGTCCCACTGTTATATTATGTGTATAGATTTAGGTGGTAGAGCCTATAGGGAACCAAATAGGTTTTACATTAAACCTAATTTCTGACATTATAACGTCTTATAAATCGAAATTGTAAATTTTGAAAAGAGTAACTGCCGAGATTCTTGCCGTATTCTTCTCGGTAGCATCAACTTTGTGAACCGGCGGTAGATAAAAAATGTTATGACGTTCATTAAGCGTATAAAAAAATACCATATAATGAAAAATAAATGAGTGAAATCTGATGAACGCCTACTGATGTGGTTTCCGGTTACACTTCTTTAGATGCGGCTATCTTAGTCCTCAAGGGTAGCAACACATCTGTGACTGACTTGGAACGAGACTCTAACTAACTATTACTAACACCAACTAAAAGGACTAACTAACACTAACAGTCCCCAGTCCTCATACTCACTATCGAAATAATCAACTAATGTTCTAACTAACTCTCTCAGCTAACTGGACTAACCATCCCAGTCCCTAATTGAGTCTTGTTCAAAGTCAGTCACAGTTGTCATGGGCGGCAGCGGATGGGTGGTGCTAGCTCGTTTGCTATCTTATATCCATTAAAAAAAACTAAGTGATATTTGTAATTTAGAGGTATCGATTTTTATATTCAGATAATAACTGCCTGTAGCGTCCAAAGCCCAATGGCTCGCGTCGATTCAATGTGATCGAAAGAGTTAAGAAACGACGGGGGCGGTCGGTTTGTGTATGGATGACCGCTAGTGGCAAAATTTCATCAACGCTACCGTGCTTCGGAATCGTTAAGCCTTGTCGAAGACCTTCGGGTGGCTTGAGAACATTCGACACTGGGTTGGCCACTAACCCCTCCACCAATTGGAGCAGCGTGGTGGAGTATGCTCTAGACCTCCCGCAGCATAGGCTGAGGGCCGGGGAGACCCGTGCCCAGCAGTGGGACGTCTATGGGTCGCATCGAAATAAATGCCTCGAAATCGAATTCTGGCTGGATTGCAGTCTGTTGCTTCTACATAGAGATTTTAAGTAGACAAAGCGTTTCATATAAAAACTTTGATTCCAATCCCACTCAACGTCAAAGGAAACATTCAACTGCACAGAGCGACTTGTTACCTCTATTGCAAGTATGGTAGCATGAGTTTTATTCGCTATGACCACTCTATTGTCGGTATAATCTTACTTAGTATTGTCTTATAACTGTATGAAATAGGTAGGTAATAAAACAAAATGTATGGCTTTTGATGTTTTATTATTATTAAAATGTATAAAAGTTAATTATTGTTTCATACAAATCATACATTTCAGTAAACTCTAGGGTACAAATTAGTAAAACATCTATTTCAGTCATAAATAATAATAAATTACTGAATTATTCGTGATTGTCTATATTCATAGTTATGTATATGTGGTTCACTCCTGAAGATGATCATTGTAATAGATCGAAACTAATCGGCCAATTTCCGACTTAAATCACACGTGAGTAAGCCGGTAACTTCAACTATGATAATAAAAATGATTGAACGCTTAAGTTAAATAGTCCGTAGCGTCCATAGCCCAATGTAGCGTCCATAGCCCAATGGCTCGGGTCGATTCAATGTGATCCAAAGAGTTAAGCAACGACGGGCGCGGTCGGTTTGTGGATGGGTGACCGCTAGTGGCAAAATTTCATGGACGCTACCGTGCTTCGGAGGGCACGTAAAGCCGTCGGTCCCGGTTGTTTTCAATGTTGGAAACAGTCGTTAAGCCTTGTCGAAGACCTTCGGGTGGCTTGAGAACATTCGACACTGGGTTGGCCACTAACCTCTCCACCAATCCGCATTGGAGCAGCGTGGTGGAGTATGCTCTAGACCTCCTGCAGCTGCGTCTGTGGGGGAGACCCGTGCCCTGCAGTGGGACGTCTATGGGTCGCAGCGATGCTCTGTTATTCTTAAACCTCTTCTATTTTTACTTTACCTATTCCTTAATACTCTTAATATTTTGTATTTGCCTTATTATTAACACGCATTAGCTTGGTTTGTATGTATGTTAAGTAACTAAATTTTGATGACGTTGTTTTCGCCCACTTCAAAATTTGAATCTGCACTTTATTTTGATAAGCTCAAAGACCGATGACAATGCAACATGTAATTTAAAAAAAAACTACTTTTTGTTTTGGCTATCTACAAATGTGTGTTTATTCGTTTTTTTTAAAAGATGTTGTTATTTTAATTACAAATTACGAGACCACTGAGGTCCACCTCAAGAGAAACCATCTCTCCACCTCTTCTAAGAAAATAGGGACTATAGTTTTTACTAAATTATTAACGAAGGAAAGAGTCGTTCTTCGGTCTTCTGTCTCCGCTCTTCGGTCTTGGTCTTCTGTCACTGCTCTTCGGTCTCCGCTCTTCATTCTTCGGTCTTCCCGCCCCGCCGGTCCCCGACGCATTGCCGCCAGCCAGGAAAGTTAGTAGGCTATACAGTCTCTCCCAAATGTTGTAATGCAGTACTATACAACCTACTACCTCACCCTGCCAACTGCTTATACGCTTCGCTTCGCTCTTCGCTCTTCCTTCTTCGCTTCGGTTCAGTTTTGATTTCGTATTTTTAAACAATAGTTGTACAGTACACAAAATATATTTTTATCAATATAATATACTAGTGGACGCCCGCAGCTTCGCTCGCGTAGAATTAGACCCATTAACGACGTCTGCCCGCGTTCAGGTTGCCCACTTGACTTCAAAAACGGCATAGTTTCATACTAACTTTGCACCACCGTTTTACCCCCTTAGGGGGTGAATTTTCAAAAATACTTTCTTAGGGCTCTCCTACGTTATAATTGGAACCCCTGTGTAAAATTTCAAGTTTCTAACCCTTATATTTTAGGCCATGCGTTGATATATTATGTCAGTCAGTCAGTCAGTCAGCTTCTCCTTTTCATCGTTAAAGTACTAGTTTTCCTCAAAGCAGTAGGACTAGGTAAATAATAAATATCTTGGACATTCTCACACGCGGCCATCTGACCCCAAATTAGGCGCGAGCCTGTACTATGGGTGTCAGAGACTGATATACATACATAGATATTTTTTAATACATACTTAAATAGATAATATTAACATCCAGACACAGAACAAAAAATAGTAGGTATTAATTATGCTAATCTATATACATATATAAAAGGAGAAGGTGACTGACTGACTGACTGACTGACTGACATATCAACGCAGGGCCTTAACTATAAGGGCTAGAAACTTGAAATTTTGCACAGGAGTTCCTTTTATAACGTAGGGGAGCACTTAGAAAGGGTTTTTGAACATTCACCCCCTAGGGGGGTAAAACGGGGGTACAGAGTTAGTATGAAACTTTGCCGTTTTTGAAGTTAGTGAATGTCTAATTCCACGCGAGCGAAGCTGCGGGCGTCCACTAGTCTAAACATATAACAACATTTTGTATGCTCACAGTTCTCTGAACGCTGGCAAGTCACAGCCCAGTGGCTATCGAACTCGCCTCTCACTCGAGGGGTCCGGGTTCTAATCCAAGCGATGTTATACGAGTTATGTGCGATTTTACAAATTAAAATGTCATCTGCTGTAACAGCGAAGGAAATTTTTTGCGGAAACCTGCATGCCAGAGATGTTCCTCGAAGAATGGATGATAAAATTAGCAACTACAACACAGTAGGGTCGGTACACAAGGAATAATGTTTATGATTATGCTCTATGGTTCTCTTCACAAACTTTATGGGAGCCATTTTGTTCCAGGGTTAAATGGCTACAAGATTAAATATCAAAATAAGATTTAAAAAAAATCTTAAATTAACGCCACAATATACAGAAAGACCATTTGACAAACAAATTAATTAAGAATTAACACATCATACGGAATACCTAATGAATTAATTTTTTTAGTGTTAGTTTAATTATGTGCTAAGTACCTGTAAAAATAAATTAAAATGGCCACCCAATGAACTGTTTAATCAAGTTGTTATATACTTAAATATATTATTTAGATATACACTTATACAAAGAGCGAAGTGAATCTGATGAGTTAGGTACCTAATTTATCAATGTTTATCAATGTTTTACTTTTAAGTAGGTACAATATTATTTCTTCAAAAATATGAGCCTAGGTTCACACTGGCGAGCTACAGGGGCTTGCAAAATATACGAACAGGCAACATAAACCGTGAAAAATATATTCAAGTCAAAATTAAAAAAAAAAAAAAACTCATTTGTAAATAAAACCAAGTACCTAATTAGTGTAAATGATTCTATATAAGAACAAAAAGAGAAATAAATAGTACTGAATAAAGAAAATAGTACTAGAGTGAACGAATTCTACAAAACGGGCAGAAAAAAGAAAAAAAAATTGTGAAGCAATGAAACGATGATTTCCCGCCAAAACTGCGCCCGCGTATCACCAAACTTGTGTGGGGATGCACGCGACTGCGACGCAACAGTCGCACGATAGTCGCAGACAATTTACTGCTTCTAAACATTAAATTAAATAAATTAAATAAATTATTCAGTATCGTGCGACAAAAATCGCATAATCGCAAATCCCCATCGACTTTAGCGCACAAGTTCGGATCTACGGGTTTCAGTTGAGGGGGGGAGTGCTAGAAAGAGACGGCGTATTCGGAAGATGCTTTCTGATTACGCGGTCCCACAGGAAAAAAAGAAAAAGGTTAAATCGAAATAAAAACTAAAAAATTAACAAAACAAAACAAAATTATATAGCGCATTCATAACCCTCTAATTAAATCCTAATGAAATTAACATTTAAAAATACAACAGGTGAACGTAATTTTTTATCAGAGATTTAAGTTGACATGGCTGTGAGATCTGTGGCAATATTGGCCTATATATAGTCACTGGATGAATTCATAAAAATCTAGCATTAATTACACAAGTTTACAATAAAGAGCACGGTACATACAGATTCTTAATTTCGCTACGCTTACGTAAACTTACAGAATAACTCATTTATTCTGTAATAGCCCTAAGGCAGCTTACAGGTGGTCCGCGGTAGGTACTGCGCCTCAAAATCTTCATATGCACCTGGAAATGATAAAAAAAATATTTGAATAAAACTTCAATAAAGTATAAAGAGGAAACTTTTAAATATTTATTATATATTTTTTTTAAATATTTCTTTGTTTAGTGTTACTTTAATTATGTGCTAAGTACCTATTAAAATTGTTTTCTTTAATAAAAAACTTTATTTAAAAAAAGATGAGAGTTGTCAGTAATAAAAGAGATAGTAATTTACAACATAAAACTATCTTCCATATCCATTGACGATGTATCTCCGGCGAGTGACTACGTATCTGTCAATTTAACTCTTCAAAATATACCTTTCAACCTTTCAGCGACCCGACAGGGATAATCCTGCTGTCTTCTGCTATTAGTACTCAAGCTTTATGTTCATTAAAACACATAATGGAATATCACACATGATAAATTACGTTGTTAGTCATTAAAGCGTTACTTATTTACAATATTACACAATCTTCCATACCCATTGGCGATGTATCTCCAGCGGGTGGCTACATATCTGTCATCTGTCAATTTCACAATAGAAAGATATGTAGCGACCCGACAGGGATAATCCTGTTGTCTTCTGCTGTTAGTACTCAAGCTTTATGTTCATTAAAACACATAGTGGAATATCACACATCATAAATTACGTTGTTAGTCAATAAAGCGTTACTTATATACAATATTACACAAGCTTCCATACCCATTGACGATGTATCTCCAGCGGCTGGCTATATACCTGTCAATTTCACTCTTAAAATATATATAGTGACCCGACAGTGATAATCCTGCTGTCTGCTGTTAGTGCTCAAGCTTTAAGTTTATTAAAACACATAATGGAACATCACACACAATAAATAACTTTGTTAGTCAATAAAGCGTTACTTATTTACAATATTACACAATCTTCCATACCCATTGACGATGTATCTCCAGCAGGTGGCTATATACGTGTCAATTTCACTCTTGAAACGTATATAGTGACTCGACAGGGATAATCCTGCTGTCTGCTGTTAGTGCTCAAGCTTACAGTTCAATAAATACACATAATGGAACATCACACACAATAAATAACTTTGTTAGTCAATAAAGCGTTACTTATTTACAATATTACACAATCTTCCATACCCATTGGCGATGTATCTCCAGCGGGTGGCTACATATCTGTCCATTTCACTATAGAAAGATATGTGGCGACCCGACAGGGATAATCCTGCTGTCGGCTGTTAGTGCTCAAGCTTTAAGTTTATTAAAACACATAATGGAACATCACACACAATAAATAACTTTGTTAGTCAATAAAGCGTTACTTATTTACAATATTACACAATCTTCCATACCCATTGGCGATGTATCTCCAGCGGGTGGCTACATATCTGTCCATTTCACTATAGAAAGATATGTGGCGACCCGACAGGGATAATCCTGCTGTCGGCTGTTAGTGCTCAAGCTTACAGTTCAATAAATACACATAATGGAATATCACACATGATAAATTACGTTGTTAGTCAATAAAGCGTTACTTATATACAATATTACACAATCTTCCACACCCATTGACGATGTATCTCCAGCGGGTGGCTACATACCTTTCTATTTCACGATAGAACCGTATGTGGCGACCCGACAGGGATAATCCTGCTGTCGGCTGTTAGTGCTCAAGCTTACAGTTCAATAAATACACATAATGGAATATCACACATGATAAATTACGTTGTTAGTCAATAAAGCGTTACTTATATACAATATTACACAATATTCCATACCCATTGACGATGTATCTCCAGCGGGTGGCTACATACCTTTCTATTTCACGATAGAACCGTATGTGGCGACCCGACAGGGATAATCCTGCTGTCGGCTGTTAGTGCTCAAGCTTACAGTTCAATAAATACACATAATGGAATATCACACATGATAAATTACGTTGTTAGTCAATAAAGCGTTACTTATATACAATATTACACAATCTTCCATACCCATTGACGATGTATCTCCAGCGGGTGGCTACATACCTTTCTATTTCACGATAGAACCGTATGTGGCGACCCGACAGGGATAATCCTGCTGTCGGCTGTTAGTGCTCAAGCTTACAGTTCAATAAATACACATAATGGAATATCACACATGATAAATTACGTTGTTAGTCAATAAAGCGTTACTTATTTACAATATTACACAATCTTCCACACCCATTGACGATGTATCTCCAGCGGGTGGCTACATACCTTTCTATTTCACGATAGAACCGTATGTGGTGACCCGACCGGGATAATCCTGCTGTCGGCTGTTAGTGCTCAAGCTTACAGTTCAATAAATACACATAATGGAATATCACACATGATAAATTACGTTGTTAGTCAATAAAGCGTTACTTATTTACAATATTACACAATATTCCATACCCATTGACGATGTATCTCCAGCGGGTGGCTACATACCTTTCTATTTCACGATAGAACCGTATGTGGCGACCCGACAGGGATAATCCTGCTGTCGGCTGTTAGTGCTCAAGCTTACAGTTCAATAAATACACATAATGGAATATCACACATGATAAATTACGTTGTTAGTCAATAAAGCGTTACTTATATACAATATTACACAATCTTCCATACCCATTGACGATGTATCTCCAGCGGGTGGCTACATACCTTTCTATTTCACGATAGAACCGTATGTGGCGACCCGACAGGGATAATCCTGCTGTCGGCTGTTAGTGCTCAAGCTTACAGTTCAATAAATACACATAATGGAATATCACACATGATAAATTACGTTGTTAGTCAATAAAGCGTTACTTATTTACAATATTACACAATCTTCCATACCCATTGACGATGTATCTCCAGCGGGTGGCTACATACCTTTCTATTTCACGATAGAACCGTATGTGGCGACCCGACAGGGATAATCCTGCTGTCGGCTGTTAGTGCTCAAGCTTACAGTTCAATAAATACACATAATGGAATATCACACATGATAAATTACGTTGTTAGTCAATAAAGCGTTACTTATATACAATATTACACAATCTTCCATACCCATTGACGATGTATCTCCAGCGGGTGGCTACATACCTGTCTATTTCACCATAGAGAGGTATGTGGCGACCCGACAGGGATAATCCTGCTGTCTTCTATTGTAAATGTTGAAGCATGTTAGTAATTGCCCTAAAGTAAATATTATTATATCTTATTTCTTTCTTATTACACTATCTGTATAAGTTCATTTAACACACAATACTTAATATCTATCCATCGAACTTGAGGTCCTCTGCTGGACATAGGCCTCTCCTAAACGTCACTCCGACCGGTCCTGTGCCTTCTGAATCCAGCGGTTTCCCGCCGTCTTCTTCAGGTCTGTCCACCTTGTCGAAAGGCGACCATTATGACTTTTTTAATTGCATGACTAATTAGAATTTTCTTGACAAATATTTAATTATGAAGATATTGATTCTATGAAAAGATTTAAGTCCATTCTCACATTTTAACTTCCCACGTGATGTTCTTCTGCCGTGTCTTCTTCTGTCTCTCTCACTCACTCTCGCCGTCTCCCTTAGCGCCGTTACTCTCCCGCACCCTGAAATTGCCAGTAAGGAGAATATCAGAAATCATTGTTTTAATGCATGGTTTACAATATTTTGCTCTCGTACAACACATTCAAATATAAAATTGAAGTTTATGAAAGATTCATTTAATTAAATACACTTAAATTTCCAAGACTAAGGTGGTGGTGGACTAAGATCTTATCCCTCCTATTCTGAGAGGAGACCCGTGCCCAACAGTGGGACAAAGAAAGGGTTTGTGGTTGAACTCTGCGGCAGTCATCGCAGTCAGGAGAAGGAACTTTTTTCATTAGAAATGCGAATTTATTTGACGGGATGTGTCTGGATCGTAATGAGTTTAGCTGACGGAAAGTGTGTGTTGATAGACACACCTCTGCTACCCCTTAGAGGGAATACAGGGATGTCGTGTAGGTGGTAGAGCATATAGGCAACCAAATAGGTTTTATATGAAACCTAATTGGTTCCATATAGAGTTCGCTCGGGGCAGTACCACCGTCCACCACGGTACCTAGTACCATTTCTGCCGTGTAATAATTGTTTTTAAAGCAATTATAGTCCGGTTGGAAAGGTGTGGTTTCCGGTTACACTTCTTTAGAGGCGACCATCTTAGTTCTCAAGGGTAGCAACACATCTGTGACTGACTTAGAACGTGACTCCTACTAACAAGTACTAACTGGACTATTACTAACACCAACTAACAGGACTAACTATCACTAACAGTCCCCAGTCCTCATACCTACTAACGAAATGACCAACTATTGTTCTAATTAACTCTCTCAATTAATTGGACTAACCATCCCAGTCTCTAATTGAGTCCCGTTCAAAGTCAGTCACAGTTGTCATGGGCGGCAGCGGATGGGTGGTGCTGCAAGCTCGTTTGCTATCTTGTATCAAAAAAAAAATGGTTGTCTGTAAAGTCGGTTTACGGACGATAGATTTACGTGATAAAGTCATAATCATTATGTTATACATTACAAAAAAGGAGAATTGAAAATACAAAGATAACAGACAACAGACAAGTCTATATATTTATTTTGACAGTTCCCTATTTCGGAGCCAAGGAACCGCCAATGTTGTCGTGTGTAAAATTAATTTAATAAAATTAAAAATTAATATAACAAAAACACTCAACGGAAACGGAAGCGGAACGGGATACACTCTTTCATATGCGCTGTTCATCAATTTATAAGACGTTATCACGTCTAAAAATGTTGTCGTGGTCCTGCCTACCCCAAGCTGAGCGACAGGTGTCGGACAGCGAACTGTAAAAAACGTAAAACGCTCTCCCGTGGGAACACGCGGCAGATGGGAGGCGGTCATTGTTTGGTGCGAAATTACTGCTTTATAGCGGTTGTTTAGCGTTCACCAGTCTGCTGAGCCGGAGTCCCGGGTTCGAATATTGTTCCGGATACAAACAGACTCCGAGTTGCATCGGTAAGTAATCTCAACATAGAAAATGGATACTTCATAATATTAATTAATCAAAAAACTAAACAAAGAAATATTAATTACTTTTAAATATTTCTTTGTTTAGTGTTAGTTTAACTATGTGCTATGAATACTTTTTAAATATTAATCAAAGCTAAATCTAACATCACATGCAATACCTATCGTAAGTGTAACTCCAACCAAATATATAATTTTGACATCTTAACATTTAAATTAAAATGTCAAGAAAACACACGTAAGTGTGACTCCAACCAAATATAATATTTTGACATCTTATTTTATTTTATTTTATGGATACAAAATAGCAAACGAGCTTGCAGCACCACCCATCCGCTGCCGCCCATGACAACTGTGACTGACTTTGAACAAGACTCAACATTTAAATTAAAATGTTAAGAAAATACAAAATGTCAAAAAACAGAAAAACTACGAGTAAATCCCGACGTACACACCCGATAATGAACCCCGGACCGCGCCGCCACCGCCGAGGCAGACCGATATTGTAAACGCATAGAACTGCTTACACTAGCCTCAACTGAATTCGCAAAAGCCCGTAGAAATTTCGAGATATTCCACAAATAAGCTGTCTAGACGAGCGGCTAGACGCCCCCCTCCGCACACCGTAACCTTCCCCCCTTCGCTTGCACACTCCCACCCAAGGGCTATATTAAATCTAAAACATCAAACATTTTCTTATTATAGAGCCTATTAAGAACCCGGTTGTCTTGTATAATCCTGCCTACCCCTTCGAGGAGATCCAGGCGTGATTTTATCTTTATAAAGGAAATAGGGAGCGAAAATGTATAATAAACTACCGGAAAATGTAACTAGCGTTAAAACTTTTGCTTAATTTAAGTGTTTACTAAAAGACGTGTTCAGTAAAATTGAATAATTAAAAAGTATCAGAAAATTCTAAATATTTATAAAAATAAAAAAACAACAACACAAACTACTACATACATAATAATACACAACTTACACACGACCATACACACACACACACAAGCGCTCCACACTCACTCAAACGTTCTTTAGTATATTATATTTCCACTGTAAATTTTTAGCCGAACTTAAATAAGGTTGAAGGTTGATTAAGGGTTGATAAATATTTTTGTTTTTAATCTTAGTTATTTTATAATATGAATTAATAACAGGTACTGTTAGCCAGTTTGAGCTACTACAGGCTGTACTGAAAATCAGTGTTGCGGTTTTATGTCGCAACTGGGCTGAGTGCAGACCCGTTTGCTATCATTTCTTTATTATTTTTAGCAAATAAAATTCTTTCTTTCTTTCTTTCAAATATCTGTACTGCCTAATTTAAATTTCTCATTTTAAGTGACTATTAGGTACTATATGAATGTCTTATGAGAAATAATGTTATCTTTAAACCGATGTACAGGCAGCGCCATGTCTGTCTAGTTGTCTCGCGACTGCTGAGCTACAGGTGTTGGGTTCGAACTCCGCGTCTTCTCGGAGTCGGGATTTGTGATAATTAATTGTATCAGGCGTTACTTTGCGGAGCTCCATTATTCGCTGCGACCCATAGACGTTCCACTGCTGGGCACGGGTCTCCCCCACAGACATAGCTGCGGGAGGTCTAGAGCATTACTCCATTATTACAAACCAAAAATTAATCTACTTTGCAACAATCCGCGAACACAAATGTATGGTGGTGTATACCTTCATGCACGCAGCACCTCCCTCCCTCCCACGCAGGAAACATGCACACGCGATCAATGAATACACACCAACACACACACCAAAACGTGTTTCGCCAAACAAGGCATCCTCAGGGTAAGTAGCCTTTCCACCATCACCACCACCATAAACATTTTTGTTCGCGGATTGTTGTAAAGTAAATAAATTTTTGGTTTGTCTGGATTTGTGCCCGGTGTAACATAACAAGCGGTGCCAGCCCAGTGGCTATCGAACTCGCCTCTCACTCGAGCGGCCGGGTTCAAACCCCAGCACCAGACTTTTCTTAATAGTTCCTTATGCTTGAAATTAGCGAATTATTATCAAGCTGTGATACCGGCAGAGCATTGATGCTGGTGAGATCGTTACGAGAGTCTAGACGGGGGGGAGAGGGGGGGGGGGAGGGCGGCCTCCCCGGAGGGAACACTATTTACTACCTCCGTTGGGTTGTCATGGAAACGGCTAAATACTAGCCGTCTGCACTTGGCTATGTGGCTTGTATTTATTTAAAAAAAATCGCGGTCGTGTCACGGTATTTGTGGTCAAACTCGACGAAACTCGAAACGGCTTGACCGATTCTTATGAATTTTAAAACCTTTTATTTAACTTCAATCGTATGTATCCATGTATGTATGTCCTGGAATCTTGCAATCAATATTTCACCCTCTTCCACTGAAGCTATTGAGCTGAAATTCGACACACATATTTATTTGGTTCCGATGACAATGTATGAAAAAAAAAATTAACATATAATGGTTTTTTTTTTATTTAATTGTAATTTTGTTATTTGACTTGTATCTTATTTTATTGTCTTTTAATTTAAATTATTCTTCGTATGTATTTATATGTCGTTTACGATGCTTGACTAATTGGAATATTTGGTGCCTCAATGTATCTAGGGGGTGTCGACCCCCCCCCCGTGTGAGGTCGGAGCGTGACCTACCCCAACACAGCCACAGACCGGTAAAGGTCTCAGAATAGACTTGGACTGAGTTTTTAAAACAATAATTATAGCTGCCTCCTTGTAGTGGTCGGGCAAACTATTATACACTAGTGGACGCACGCAGCTTCGCTCGTGGAATAAGACATAACAATAGTTTCGTTTACACCTAGTAATATTATATAGCCTATGTCGCTCAGTGAAGATGCGGCTTTCTAATGGTGAAATAATTTTTTTAATTGGTCCAGTAGTTTTTGTGTGAAAACATTAGCAAACAAATTTTTTATCTTTATGAACTTCTTTTTAAAATCTTTAAAAACTACTGGACTGATTTCAAAAATTCTTTCACCCTTATAAAGCTGCATCTTCACCGAGCGACATAGGCTGTATAATATTAGATACTATGTGTAAACTATTGTTATGTTTAATTCCACGCGAGCGAAGCTGCGGGCGTCCACTAGTCCCTGAATAAAAGCTTACAACCAAGGTAGAATCTTTCGCAATAGCTGCAAAAGTTCAGGCGGTTCAGACGATACCTCTCCCAAGCGAAATACCGCGTCGATCTGAACAGTCCTTTAGCGACGCAAAAAATATCACAACACAACTTTTTCCGTTTCGCCGGGCCGCGGGCCCCTACTACGAAAGTGGGCGCGCGGTTCGTATGCGGTTTCGTACGACTCGTGCGATCACGGACGAACACATGATTGATCCCGAACTAATATAACATAATAACTAGCTGACCCCGCAAACGTTGTTCTGCCATATGAAATGTCAAAGTGACGCGACGATTCACGTCAATGAACGACGGTTAAAAATAAATATACTAAAATAGTGTTTAAAAAACATTTTCCAGTGGACCAAATTGTGAATCTAAACCATTCTCGAATCCCCTTGAACACACACACAAGAAATATGTATATTAAGATATACTGTGTACGTTCCCGACTCTCACCTGCCTGCTTAATACCGCATCATCATTGTATTGTCTGTATAGTACAGTGGTTAGCTGGTAGAGACTGCATTATGCATGCATTTAGCTATAAGGTGATTGTACTCGCTTAACGAAAGTCTTGGTAGTCAAAGTCAAAGTCAAAATCAAAGTCAATCAAAGTCAAAGTCAGGCATAGTCAAAGTCAAATATTTTATTTCGCTATGAGGTAATTGGAATCGCTTAACGAAAGTCTGGGTAACTGCAAATCATTGATCATTGGATTGTTGCAAAGATTAATCTTTGGTTTGTAACTACAAGTCACTAATGGCCGAAATTAATAATCGATCTAATCTTAAATCTTCGGATTAAAGATCAAAAATGTAATCCAGATTAGTAGTTAAGTGTGCCAATAAACGATCCGCGGTTTGAAATTGCAATCTCTAGAATCATCTATCTTTGGGAGGACGGATCAAAGATTACAGATATACCACTGTATGAAAACGACAGTTTGAGCGTGTCAATAACCTATCTCTCGCTTTTGACGTTTCGATCGATCGGTGTAAGCAATCCAAAATCTTAATCTTAAAGAAAGAGATTCCGTGTTTGCCCCCCGGAGGCCGAGGAGAGCCGAGTAGAGCCGAACAGAGCCGAGTAGAGCCGAACAGAGCCGATGTTTTGGCGCCAGAGCGTACAAAAAGTTAGGAGTACGGTACTTTTTTTGCGACGCGACGCACTGCACGGGGCTTGTTGCGTAGGGCTGCCACGCTGACTCGAAACCGGATGTCACATTTGTTACAGTTTTTATTGACATTAGGAAACTAGATTTTCCCGCCGCTTTGCCTGCGTAAAATCATTTCTCATGCAGAATTAAACTACACTATATATTTACCATCTATTGTAACCTTATCATACAAATAAATAAATCGATAGATTGATTTCAAAGTCAAGGTCAAAGTCAAATAATTTATTTCGCTATGAGGTGATTAGACACGCTTAACAAAAGTCTAGGTAACTACAAACTACATAAAGAAAAGAGATACAAGTATAATGCTATTCTAAACTGATTAATTTGATTGATTATTATGTTGATGATTCAAATTAATTAAAAGTTAAGTATAAGCTTACCAAAGTTTTTCACTAATAATAAATAAATACCATGGACGTTAACACGCGGCCATCTGACCCCAAATTAGGCGCGAACCTGTCAGAGACTGATATACATACACAGATGTTTTTGACATCCAGACACAGAACAAACACAAGTTGTCCTGAGAGGGATTCGAACCCACGACCCCTGGCGCAACATACAGGGTCACTACCAATTGCGCCAACGGGCCCGTCATTGTTATGTTATGTTAATTTTTAGTATGTTATCTTTTAAAGAAATAAATGTGTGACAGCCCTACCGAAGCAGTTTTTGCTCGAGCGTACACGGATCCGCTGAGCGCTTGCCGCTGAGGCCGACCTCCGCGCGCCTGGCCCCGCGTGTGTGCTCTGTAAGGCACGAAGCTTCTATCAGCCTTTGGTACGAGTAGTCTCTTCTTCAGATCATAGCTCAAAAATGGATATAAGATAGCAAACGAGCTCGCGGCACCACCCATCCGCTGCCGCCCATGACGACTGTGACTGACTGAACAAGACTCAAATAGGCACTGGGATGGTTAGTCCAGTTAGCTGAGAGAGATAATTAGAACATTAGTTGGTCAGATCGTTAGTATGTATGAGGAGTGGTGTAGAAACTGTCAGTGATAAATAGTCCAGTTAGTAATTGATAGTAAGTCTCGTTCCAAGACAGTCACAGATGCGTTGCTACCCTTGATGACTAAGATGTCACCTCTTATGCAGTGTAACCGGAAACCACACCATTCCAACCGGACCACAATTGCTTTAAAATCAATTACTACAAGGAAGTAATGGTACTAGGTACCGCGGTAAAACCCATACTATGATGCCCATCCTATTTTGTATCATTCTGACAAACCTATACCTAATGACAAATAAAACATTTGAATTTGAATTTAAAAGTCCCGTCCATAGCCCAATGGCTCGCTTCGATTCAATGTGATCGAAAGAGTTAAGCAACGACGAGCGCGGTCGGTTTGTGGATGGGTGACCGCTAGTGGCAACATTTCATGGACGCTACCGTGCTTCGGAGGGCACGTAAAGCCGTCGGTCCCGGTTGTTTTCAATCCTGGAAACAGTCGTCGAAGACCTTCGGATGGCTTGAGAACATTCGACACTGGGTTGGCCACTAACCCCTCCACCAATCCGCATTGGAGCAGCGTGGTGGAGTATGCTCTAGACCTCCCGCAGCAGTGTCTGTGGGGGAGACCCGTGCCCAGCAGTGGGACGTCTATGGGTCGCAGCGTACTGCTGGGCTCGGGTTTCCCCTACACAACTCTGCGGGAGGACTAGAGCATATTCTACCACGCTGCTCCAATGCGGTTGGCGCATGCGGATTGGCATACTTCTCGTGCCATCGAGAATATTACGGAGAACTCTCATTCAGGTTTCCTCACGATGTTTTCCTTCACCGTTAAATTGGTTGTATAAATATAATAATTGAACATACCTCATCCAGTTGTAATGCCAGATTCTGTAACAAAAAAGGCAGATTTTAAAACAATAATACACTTAATTAACACTTAATTGTATTCTCGCTAACTGGACTAACCATCCCTATTAGAGTCTTGTTCAAAGTCAGTCACAGTTGTCATGGGCGGCAGCGGATGGGTGGTGCTGCAAGCTCGTTTGCTATCTTATACTTGTACTAGTGGACGCCCGCAGCTTCGCTCGCGTGGAATTAGACATTACAAGTTTCGTTACACCTAGTAATATTATATAGCCTATGTCACTCAGTGAAGACGCAGCTTTCTAACGGTGAAAGAATTTTTGAAATCGGTCCAGTAGTTTGTGTGAAAACATTACAAACAAATGTTTCCTCTTTATAATATTAGTATAGACAATGAGGACTACTCTCAGCCTGTGCCGTGGTACTGAGAGAAAGCGGCCGCGGTTTTCAGCGTAGCCCTTTTTTCCCGAGCAGTCATATTTAATCGTATTTCGTAACAACAAAGCAATACATCTTAATATTATATAAATCACGTGTCACGTTTATCCGCGATGGACTCCTAAACTACTTAACCGATTTTAAATTAAATTTGCACACCGTGTGCAGTTTGATCCAACTTGAAAGATAGGATAGCTTACATCTTAATTTATAGCCGCAATATTATTTTATAGCAAACTAGTGGAATCCCGCAGCTTCGCTAGCGTAGATTTAGACCCATTAACGACGTCTGCCCGCGTTCGGGTTGTCCACTTAACTTCAAAAACGGCAAAGTTACATACTAACTTTGCACCCCCGTCTTACCCCCTTAGGGGGTGAATTTTCAAAAATCCTTTCTTAGTGCTCCCCTACGTTATAAAAGGAACCCCTGTGCAAAATTTCAAGTTTCTAACCCTTATAGTTTAGGCCCTGCGTTGATATGTCAGTCAATCAGTCAGTCAGTCAGTCACCTTCTCCTTTTATATATATAGATTATTTGACATTCACAATTATCTGTTAACTCCAAACGATTTTAACAGATGGCGAATGGGTCTAATTCTTCACGAGCGAAGCTGCGGGCGTCCACTAGTACGAGTATATAATGTGGTGTGATGTATTTTGTTTATTTATATGTCTAAATTTAAGCGTCAACTGTATTACATCGTAGCAGGTTAGCAACAGACAGTGATATAATAACAACGAGCAGTGTGACGTAACACTCGTAACACATACAATGCCGTCTGCGCCGCTTCCGGGGATCGGCGATAAGATAAGATAACACAGTTCATCACGCCGCGTCTTTACAGACGGGTTAGCGGGTTACGAAGACGATAGTTGAAACCTCGTCTGTACAGACGCGGTTTCAACTATCGTCTTCGTCGGATGGAGTTTCTGTCGAGGGTTAAAAGGACAATATCCTACTAAATATTATAAAGGGGAAAATTTGAAGTATGGATGGATGGATGGATGTGTGTTACTCTTTCACGTAAAAAGTACTGAATGGATTTTAATGAAACTTTACAATAATATAGCTTATACATCAGAATAACACATAGGCTACAATTGATAAAGATATCGTGTGAATTGTCCAAAATATGACGATAAGTGTCAAGTAAGTAGGAAAAATTCTACCATCTGCGAGCTATTCTGGCGTGCGCTGCCAAAATAACATAGGCCTATAGTGACATAGGCTATATAATAGGTGTAAACGAAACTATTGTTGTCTTATTCCACGCGAGCGAAGCTGCGTCCACTAGTAACTTATATGTTTGCCTTATTTTTCTTTTCTTTTCTTTTGCATCGACGACACGACTAGTCGTGACGACCACGGCCTCACGACACGACGCCGCGCCGCGGCAGGCCGGTAGCAGACGTTTTTATCGCCCGCCATAACCGGATACCGCCGACGTCGCCGCGAGCGACGAGCGACGAGCGGTTTAATAGTTTTTGTATGAAATTCATAACATCATCACCATTCTTAGCTTGTAGCGTCCATAGCCCAATGGCTCGCGTCGATTCAATGTGATCGAAGGAGTTAAGCAAAGTCGGGCGCGGTCGCTTTGTCGGGTGACCACTAGTGGCAAAATTTCATGGACGCTACCGTGCTTCGGAGGGCACGTCAATTATTACAAACTTTGAATGCCATATTGATTTATATCTAATCAACAGCCTAAAATATAAATTTTATGCTTCTAGTTCTGTAAATGACAATACTTTCATACAACCTTTCATCCCCCTTTTCAACCCTTTACAACACTATTTTCCAATTAAAAAGTAGCCTATGTCCTTTATCTGTGTACCAAATTTAATTGAAATCGGTTTAGTAGGTTCGGCGTGAGATACACAGAGGTACTTTCGCATTTATAATATTAGTATGGATTAAACCAAGTTATATTTGGTATCAACTGTAAAAGCTCGTAACTTGGGCCGACCACTTGGTTCGCGGAACGGCCCGCGGCCGAGGCGTGCTGGGCCCAGCTGGGCCACGACTGTATGCGAAATGGCAACTTGAAGATCTACGAGTATCTTATACCCATAAAAAAACATTTAGTTCGTTATTTAAGTATGTAAAATTAAAATCTTAATTGTATATATATTTCTTGTGTACGTGTGTATGACAGTGAACTCCTCCTAAACAGCTGGATTGATTCATAGTTGAAGTTACCGGCTTACTCACGTGTGATTTAAGTCGAAAATAGTCCGACTAGTATCACACGTGAGTAAGCCGGTAACTTCAACTATGAATATAGACACTCACGAATCGTTCAGCTGGATTGATGTTGATGAAATTTTTTGTTTGTGTTCAAGGGGGTTCGAGGATGGTTTAGATTCACAATTTGATCCAATGGAAAATGTTTTTTAAACACTATTTTAGTATTTTTATTTTTAACCGTCGCGGGCTGACATTTCATATGGCAGAACAACGTTTGCGGGGTCAGCTAGTCATATATATAATCGTATATTTAATATAATATTGGATAAAATGGTGCTGTCCTCCTCTTACCTTCCGCGGGCCGCACTGAAAATCAGCGTCATGGTTCCTTGTTGTCCCATGACAGTTATGCTGAGTGCGGACCCATTTTGCTCTTTTTCTTTTTTTTGACGTGACAACGTCTTATAAATTGGTTTGCCGGGTGACACTTCAAGAAACTGCGTTACGCTCCGCTCACGTTATGCGCTCACAATGAGAGCGAGTGAGAGGCACGCGTCCCTTCCACTCGGGCATGGTTAGCCCGCCTAAGAGCGAGAGAGACGATACGATACGAGACGATACTACTATACGAATGAATATTCACATTAAAATTATTTTACCACTCAAAGTCGTTGTCACGTAAAACTTTCGCCCGTATACCGACTTTACAGGCAACCAATATTTAGATTTTCTTAGTTGTAAGTACCAATGTTGTCTTGTAATATTAAGAGCAAATAAACTTTCATTCTTACTTTCTTTCTTTCTATTTAGTCCCTGGGGTAGTAGTACTACCCCAGGCGACATGGTGAAGGTTCCAAATACGGTCCACCATAAGAAAATCATATAAGGTCACACATATCATAAGGTCCCGCCACGCGGTCATGTCCTCGACAGCCAGCTCAAAGTCAAGGACGGTCGCTACGTGACCGGGTTCATAATGATACTCACTGTGTAGCGTGCATAGCCCAATGGCTCGCGTCGATTCAATGTGATCGAAAGAGTTTAGCAACGACGGGCGCGGTCGGTTTGTGGATGGGTGACCGCTAGTGGCAAAATTTCATGGACGCTACCGTGCTTCGGAGGGCACGTTAAGCCGTCGGTCCCGGTTGTTTTCAATGTTGGAAACAGTCGTTAAGCCTTGTCGAAGACCTTCGGGTGGCTTGAGAACATTCGACACAGGGTTGGCCACTAAACCCCCCCTAGTTGTATGGGAGCCCCCCTTAAATTTTAATGTTTTTCTGTTTTTTAGTATTTTAGTATACCGGCAACAGAAATACATCATCTGTGAAAAAATCAACTGTCTAACGATCACGGTTCATGAGATACAGCCTGGTGACAGACGGACAGACGGACAGACGGACAGCGGAGCCTTAGTAATAGGGTCCCGTTTTACGCTTTGGGTACGGAACCCTAAAATACAGGTGGTTAAAGAAACGACTTTGTGAAAGCACGCCAAAACGCAAGCGCGCAGTACTCGCCCGTTCCGGCGCTTTGTCCTGTATCCTGGAGGATAGCATTGGATGGATACGATCCATATCCATACTTCCATACTTAATATTATAAATGTGAAAGTGTGTTTGTTTGTTTGTCCGGCTTTCACGTCGCAACGAAGCTATTATATGGTATGGTTTTTGTGTGTGGAGATAGTGAGGAGGGTGGAGAGTGACGTAGGCTACTTTTTACCGTGGTAAAACATCTCCATGGGAAGATATCGATGTTTTGTTATTTGCTAGATATTTAGTTCCGGATGTTGTTAATAGATGGCATTGTTAATTCCCTTTTCCCACGCGGGCGGAGCCGCGGGTAAAAGATAGTTTTATAATATAGACGGACAAACAGACGTACGGGCCTGATGGTAAGTGGTCACCGTCGTCTATGGACACGTGTGACACCAGGGGTATCACAGGTGCGTTGCCTGCCTTGAAGGAAGCGTTTCACACTCTTTTTGAAGCGCTCCATGTCGTAGCTCGAAGGGAAAACCTCAGTCGGAAGCTCATTCCACTGAAGACCAGTTCGCCGTAGAAGACCGCGAGATGAGGTGGTAGTAGACCATGAGTCGATTCGGTGGGGATGAAACTTCAGACCTTGGCTGTAGTGCGATAGTTGAATGAGGTTGACAGTGGTGTGTTTATACTAATAATATAAAGAGGAAACATTTTTCAACCGATTTCAAAAATTCTATATAATATTACTAGGTGTAAACGAAACTATTGTTATGTCTAATTCCACGCGAACGTAACTGCGGGCGTCCACTAGTTACGCAAATAAATAAAACGATACCACATAGGTATAGCATACGTTGGAAATCCCCCCACGTAACCCGGGCGTCACGAGTTCGCCTTCATCCGAGACCGTCGCCAAATAAAGGGCGTCTGAACTTGTTGCCGCGGGTAGTTGGGAAACCCTCAGGACATTGACCTTCCTGTTTAAAAGTTACAAAGTGTCTAGAAAGTTGCGACGAATAAAAGGTGTTTTGTCAAAGCACATGCTCTAGACCTCCCGCAGCTGCGTCTGTGGGGAGACCCGTGCCCAGCAGTGGGACGTCTGTGGGTCGCAGCGGGTTTATTGTTACAATATCTAGTTAATTACAAACCAAAAATCAATCTACTTTGCAACTAATCTGCGAACAAAATGTATGATGGTGTATACCTTCATGCACGCAGCACCTCCCTCCCTCCCACACAGGAAAACAAACACACACAATACACACACCAACACGTGTTTCGCCCCAAAACAAGGCATCCTCAGGGTAGTAGACTCCACGACGGTTAATCGCAAATTAATTATCTAGTTTAATATTTTAACTACATGAACGGTAGAAACGCTTTTATGAATCTGAATCCTTCATCAACATCGTCACAACACAACCCTTTTTTAGTCCCACTGTTGGGCACGGATGTCAGAATGTGAGGGATTAGACCTTAGTCCACCACGCTGGCCAAGTGCGGAGCAGTCTTCACATGCCTTCGAGAACATTATGAAGAACTCTCAGGCATGCAGGTTTCCTCGCTATGTGTCCTTCACCGTTACAGCAAGTAACATTTAATTTCTTAAATCGCACATAACTTAGAAATGTCATCGGTGTGTGCCGCTGGGGTTTGAACCCGGACCGCTCGAGAGAGAGGCGAGTTCGATAGCAGCCCAGCCTGTCTCCACTTACATTATTATTAATTATCCTTACTATATATGTATAAATGGGAAAATCTGAGAGGTTTCTTGTTTTCCTTCTTCTCTTCAATGGAATGATGGATCGGTGTGATATTTTCCATTACATATTATATGTGAATGAACAAAATAAGTTAAAAAAAAAATTAAAAAAAAATTGTCTGGATTAAGTACTGGATATAAATTTCATTGGATTATCCATACTAAACAAACAAAAAGCAGGCGTTGACGCATTAAAAAAAATTAAAAAAATTCGCTCATTGTGCAGAACATCCCTTTCGTTTAAAAAAGTCTTTTGTACGCGCTGGCAGCTGATACGTCCCGCGGGCGTAAAATTAAAAAAAAATGGAATCGTGTCTATGGTGTCTCCGACACTAATTATTTTGGCGGTAAAAATTAGTAGCCCGAAGCAGATTGTTCTCGAACAATAGATCTTAATGAAGTTCTCTGACAATTTGCAAATGTTATTTAATCTGTATATGATCACAAATAGTTCGTTGTGCTGGTTGAACACTTGTTTGTTTGGAAATAGCTCTGTGAATAGGCTGAGTGGTGTTGAAAAATGTTTTTCTTAAGTTCGGTAGTCTAGATATTACGATCCAGATATTACGGTTTATTTTCACCAACAGGTTTGTATCTAGCAATTTTTCCCCTAATTTCAGTATTCTGAACCAAGTAAATAAAAATTCGGAAAAAAACGATTGCCAATTCTGACATTAACGAGCGGGAAAAATCAAGCGTAAAAAGATGACAGATGCGCGCCGCCATCTTGGGTTTTCAATTCAAAAGCGGCGCGTAAAATGCTCGGTTTTTCGACTAAAATATCCATTGTTACCACCCTTCCGGTAAGGATAACCCTAATTTCGACAACGCTTTCGTTTTTTGACAATAGATATTAAAAAAAAATCAATAAACACGATCGGATAGCGGGACTGAACATACAATTATTTATTGATCGACAAAAAAACTGCCTGACCCTATTCTTAATCAGTTGCAACTGTTGCAAAGAAAAAAATTGTTGAATGACTTTTTTTATTTTAAAAATCGGTCACCAACGTAAAGCTGAATGAGGTGCGTTAATATTAGAATTCCACAGTGAAAACTCTCAACAAACATATTGACATTTTTCATTCAAACCTTCTAGTGATTTTTGATCCATTTCTGTCTACTTGAAAGAATTTATTTGCTAAAAGAAAGAATTTTTTAAATGATTTTTTTTTTTATTATATACCTCGCTCGCTGCGACCCATAGACGTCCCACTGCTGGGCACGGGTCTCCCCCACAGACACTACTGCGGGAGGTCTAGAGCATACTCCACCACGCTGCTCCAATGCGGATTGGTGGAGGATTATATACCTACTTAGTAATAAATATTTTTATAGCTACAACTTTAGCCACTTTTCCGTAACCTAAGAAGTCAATTTACACAAAGTGCGATTTTTTTTTATAATACGTTTTTAATTCAGGGAAAAGTGCGGCTGAAATTACGGATTATGTCACAATTGACAGAAAGTGACAAATCATTTTATAGCTACAATATATTATAAGCTTATTAATTTGTAAGCTTATTATTAATTTGTCTATAGCTATACTAATATTATAAAGAGGAAACATTTGTTTGTAATGTTTTCACACAAAAACTACTGGACCGATTTCAAAATTTCTTTCACCATTAGAAAGCTGCATCTCCCCTGAGTGACATAGGCTATATAATATTACTAGGTGTAAACGAAACTATTGTTATGTCTAATTCCACGCGAGCGAAGCTGCGACGTCCACTAGTTCACATATAATTTCGATGGTTTTTCATGTATACATAAATAAATAAATGGGTTCTAACTAATTAACAGCTAATTAGTCTCAGGGATTTCTCCGCTTTCGATATTGTACTAATTAATATAGAGATAGAATGATATAAGTATCAATTATATATAATTTTCCTCTCACTGGGAATCTTTGGTAAAAACAACGTGGGGTGGGATTAATTGGACAATGTTTTCTTAATATAAGATAACGAACGACCATACAGATACCACCACCGCCCGTGACATCCGTGACAGACTGAGCAACACTCAAATAAATAAATACCTTGGACATTCTCACACGCGGCCATCTGACCCCTAGGATCGCCCTAGAAACTAGGCGCGATCCTGTACTATGGGCGTCAGAGACTGATATATGTACTTACATACATATTTTTAAATACATACTTAAATAGATAATATTAACACAGAACAAACACAAGTGTTCGTCACAAGAATATTTGTCCTGAGAGGGATTCGAACCCACGACCCCTGGCGCAACAAGCAGGGTCACCACCGATTACTTACTTACTTTACGGAATAGATACGAAATTTGGTTTTCACCGGACTACTAACACACCACTAACACACTACTAACACCAACTAACCACCACAACCATTTCTTTGTCCCACTGTTGTTGTGGGACAGTTGGGCACGGGTCTCCTCTGAGAATGGGAGTGTTTAGGCCTTAGTCCACCACGCTGGCCAAGTGCGGATTGGCAGACTTCACATGCCTTCGAGAACATTATGATGAACTCTCAGGCACGCAGGTTTCCTCACGATGTGTCCTTCACCGTTACAGCAAGTTACATTTAATTTCTTAAATCGCACATAAATTGTAAAGTCATGGGTGCGTGCCGCTGGGGTTTGAACCCGGACCGCTCGAGTTAGAGGCGAGTTCGATAGCCACTGTGCTGTCAGCGCTGATGCACCAACTAACAGGTGTTAGTAATTTTCACTAGCAGACTCCATTACTCATACCGAGGTGACAAAGAATGCAACACAGAGGGTGTTGCCTAAACACATAAAAAAAGTTTGAGATCACTGGCAAACGCTGATATATTTTCAAAATTTAACTATTGGGTTTATGTCAGGAGATTTGATAATCCTCGTGATTTTTTAATACACAACTTTTCATGAAAAAATATTTTAAATTCGTTAATATTGATTAAGTCAGATTTCTGAATGAGTGTCAGCTTGGATTGCATGTCTTTTTAAAAGCTTTTATTTAACTTCACTCATATGTATCTATGTATGTCCTGGAATCTTGCAATCAATATTTCACCTACTTCCACTGAAGCTATCGAGCTGAAATTCGGCACACTTATTTGGTTCCGATGACAATGCACGAAAATAAAAAAATTGATATAAAAAGCTTTTTTAAAAAAAAATAATTTTAACGTTATTATATGGAAAAACAATTGAATTATTTTATTGTTTTACGTTCTAATTCTAATTTTAAAATTTAGAATCTTATCAGAAAAAGAAATTACAAAAAAGTCTTGTGTAACACAAAAAACAATCTAATTTTTTTAAGTCAACGCAAACTTTTTTTTGATGTGTGTACGTTGCTAACTGGACTAACCAGTCCCTATTGGAGTCTTGTTAAAACTGTCGCATGCTCGTTTGCTACCCATAAAAATATTTTTCTTTTCAGCTCTAAAATAACGTAATACTAAGTTTTTACAGTAATATTAGCGAAAATAACATTTATTTTAAATCTTAGCGACACCTTTGTAGAGCACCGAACTAAGATGTACATTAAAAAAACAATATATTGCATTGTCTTTGGTCGTTGATAAGTGTGCTCTAGACCTCCCGCAGCTGTTTGGGGGAGACCCGTGCCCAGCAGTGGGACGTGTATGGGTCGCGGCGAAAGTGCAAAGTTTTAATCTGACCTGTCGAAGTGGGTGAAAATCATTTTCAAAGTTTCCGTTACATACACATACCAAGCTAATAAAAGCGTGTTAATATTAAATTAATTAAAACTCACTCCATTCAAAGTTGTATTCTCTTGAACACATCCACCTAGAACTCACTAAATCATGACATAACACCACGCTTGTACCACCGAAGGGTTCGCCAGATACAACACACTTTTCACCATTCATGTCTAAGTCCTATCTAATTATAACAAAAAAATACACCGGACACAAACCCAGACAGCAAGCTTAGAAATTCCAAAGAAACCTCAATTACTTTGTTCGACCCCGAACACCAACAGTGGAAACAACACAGTAAATTTAAACCACTACCAAAATACAACACGATATCGAAACACGTAAATACTCGTATATCCTACAGACATAACTAGAGCACACGACCGTCTCGCGCGACGAGCCGCGGGTGACTAAAGAGGTAAAGAGACTAAACTAAAGGTGAGCTGAAAGATGCAGCTAGTAGGTACATACACACTTAAGCCGGTGACCTGCAAGGGTCTGGGGGTGCGGCGGTCTATTCTCGAATCGCTCGCCGACAGACGAGTGAAAATTTTGACCGCTTTTTAGCCACCACTTTCTAAAAAGCTTTTATTTAACTTCACTCCTATGTGTGTATGTCCTGGAATCTTGCAATCAGTATTTCAGCCACTTTCACTAAAGCTCGCGACCCATAGACGTCCCACTGCTGGGCACGGGTCTCCCCCACAAACACTGTGGGAGGTGTAGAGCATACTCCACCACGCTGCTCCAATGTGGATTGGTGGAGCCACTGAAGCTATCGAGCTGAAATTCGGCAAACATATTTGATTCCGACAATGCACGAAAAAAAAAAGTTAAAAAAAGCTTTTAAAAAAAAAAATTAACAGTATAATTTATGTAACCATTGTTACCCGGTACCATGTACCAGTTGTACCATTGATTTGGTATTGCAGTTTCTTTTTTGTGGTGTACAATAAAGTGATATTTGTATTGTATTGTATTAAAAATTACGAGTCATATCTCGATCGACAGCGGCAATTCCTTATACTCACTAGAATGCAGATCGGGGTTAAACTCTTTAACTTTTCTCGAAGGCATGGGGAACATTCCCAACAGTGGGATGTAGAAATTGCCTGCTTCGTTTGCCTGCCTCGTTGGCGTAGAGCTAAAGCGACCCTGCTAAGCTAGGGGTCCAAGGTTCGTATCCCGTGTTTTTTTTCTAACTTGAAATACCCGGTAGCATCTGAGTCATGCAATAGGATAGGACTCAAATATAACTACAACAGACCTCTCCCTACCCCATCCAAAAAATACACGCGTGATGATACATTATGTGCAGCGGGATACGTACTTCGGAGGGCACGTTAAGTCATCAGTCCTGGTTCATCGAAGGCTTTCTGGCTGCCTAAAATCTTCCGACAATCGGGTTGGCTAGACCTCCAGCTAATTCGCACTAGATCAGCTGTAGCGTCCACAGCCCAATAGTTAGGCTCGCGTCGATACAATGTGATCGACTGAATTAAGCAACGTCGGGCGGTTTGTGTAGGTGACTTTTAGTCGCAAAATTTCATGATTGCTACCGTGCTTCAACGCTGGGTTGGCCACTAACCCCTCCACCAATCGGCATTGGAGCAGCGTGGTGGTGTATCCTCTGTACAGCTGTGGGGTTGTGGGCTCACTGAAAATCAGCGCCGCAGCGCGAAGCCGCGGTATTATGCTGTGAGACCCAATTTCGGGCACTCTGGCACATGTGTACATAGCGTGCGAGGTTTTACCCCAAACCACTGTTATTTTTACTTTTACTGTTTTTTTTTTTTCTGTTTAATATTAGATATAAGGTGTACATTTACCGCTAAACATGTGTCAGAAAAAATACGAAATAAAAGATTTTCTTTCTTTCTTTCTTTAGACCCGTGCCCAGCAGTGGGAAGTCTATGGGTAAAGCAATGCGATACTTCACCATGGTTTTCCATTTTCAAGTGTGAAAAACCTGCTAGGAGAAACTCTATAGGGCTGTAGTAGTTAATTTGTGAGCGGCGGGAGGTGGCTGTAGCGAAGGCTTCCCTTGGCCGTCTCAGACGAGGGGTGGCCACGCTTTGTGGACATTGGGGGACCATCCTTACTAATAAATGGCGATTAACCGCCGTGGAGTCTAATTACCCTGAGTATGCCTTGTTTTGGGGCGAAACACGTGTTGGTGTGTGTATTCATTGATCGCGTGTGCATGTTTCCTGTGTTGGAGGAGGGAGGTGTGTGCATGAAGGTATACACCACCATACATTTTTGTTCGCGGATTGTTGCAAAGTAGATTTAGACTAACTGGACTATTACTAACACCAATCGATGTTTTGTATATCCATACTAATATTATAAATGTGAAAGTAACTCTGTCTGTCTGTCTGTCTCGCTTTCACGCCTAAACTACTGAACCGATTTAAATGAAATTTGGAACACAGATAGTCTAGTGCCTGAGAAAGGACATAGGCTATACAGACTTTTTAATTGGAAAAAAGTTTTGTAAAGAGTCGAAAAGACGGATGAATGGTTGTATGAAAGTATTGTCATTTTCAGAACTAGAAGCATAAAATTTATATTTTAGGCTGTTGATTAGATATAAATAAATATGGCATTCAAAGTTTGTAAAAATGTTACCCTTAAGGGTGTAAAATAAACATAGAGGATAACACATTTACGGATTCATTACATTAACGCGTTAAGAAGAATCTATTATTATGTCTAATTCCACGCGAGCAAGGCTGCGGGCGTCCTCTTTATAATATTAGTATAGAAGTATAGATATAGATTTTTATAATCAGTAAACGCCTTCATCGTTTCGTTGTAGATTTTATAATTAAACATAAGTTAAATATTAAACTTGAACTGTGTCTTAGGACTGTCCCGTCGCGTGGACATCGCAGTCGTCTGGCGCGGTCAGTGACCCCGGCTCCCTCGCCCGACAGACAGACAGACGGGTGGGTGGATAGATATATGGATGAATGGATGGATGCGACCACTAGACAAACTAGGCAGATACTAAACCAATGACCAATACGTGACGCTGACGCGAATACAAAATTTTCTCAAATAAACTTTCCACTTACACTTCTTTAGAGGCTTATTTCTCAAGGGTAGCAACACCTCCGAAACTCTTACTAACAATTACTAACTGAACTAACACCAACTAACAGGTGTAACATTGACTGGCCCGTTGGCGCAATCGGTAGTGACCCTGTCTGTTGCGCCAGGGGTGGGTTCGAATCCCACTCAGGACAAACATTCGTGTGACGAACACTTGTGTTTGTTCTGTGTCTGGATGTTAATATTATCTATTTAAGTATGTACATATTTAAAAATATCTATGTATGTATATCAGTCTCTGACACCCATAGTACAGGCTCTGCCTAGTTTGGGGTCAGATGGCCGCGTGTGAGAATGTACAAGATATTTATTTATTATTATTATCACTAAGACCCTAGTCCTCCCACGAACTAACCAACTAACGTTCTTATTAACTCTCAGCTAACTGGACTAACCATCCCAGTTCCTATTTGAGTAGTTAGTAATAGTCCAGTTAGTACTTAGTACTACTTAGTAGTACTCCTACTAACGTAGGAGTCTCGTTCTAAGTCAGACACAGATGTGTTACTACCCTTGAGGACTAAGATGGTCGCCTCTAAAGAAGTGTAACCGGAAACTATCTCTCTGCTATCTTATATCCATAAAAAACGAAACTAAAGAAGTCAAACTGAAGTTTTCACTACAAACATTTTTCGTATCGTCTCCAGTCAAGTTCCACCTTTCTTCAATATAAAGATGGGTTGTTGAACTTATCAAGTATTAAAACCCTATAAATAAAGGAACCCCGATCCCAGCTGATCAGGTAGCCGCCGGGGCGTCGAACCCGGGCCCGCGAGCCCCACTGTCTGCCAAATTGCCTCTCATTGTTTTATTAGGCAGCATGCGGGAGTCAGAAGGGTACAATTTAGTTCAACCTTCAACCGAATTGACTAAGCGGTACGAAATCTATACTATAATATTGCAATTAATCCTTATCCTTATTCCTTTTATACTGGAAAATTTTAGGGTTCCTCTGGAAATGGAAACCTTCATTCGTAATCATTCAGTTTTAATCGATTTTCGATGAATCGACGAATTTCGTAAAATTTTTGACGAATTTCGATGAATTATTTGAGTTAGCTAATTTAAAAAATCTGAATTCTTATCGGATTCTTATATACTTAACTTGATGTAGCTTACATTCGAAAAAGTCCGATTAGATTTGAAACCAAAGATACCTGATGTACCAGAGGTACCAGGTATACCAGAGGTACCAGAGGTACCATAGTAACCAGAGTTACCAGAGGTAGTAGTTTTAAATTCTGCACGGAGTTATGGAAAATGTGATTTTTACATAACTGTACTATACCTACCGTCTGGAGGGTGACATACTTTTTACCTTGTGGTGTGTGGTATAAGTAGTGTAATCCACTCCAAGTGTCTTTTATTGGAACTTGTAAATTTAAACTGGACTGATGGTATATTAACTCTTAACATGAAGTAGGTACATAAGAATTTTCTTATTAGTATTTTGTAAATAAGCAGGATAAAATCTTATAGGTCAGACTGTCTTAATAGGATTTTTTATTTCTGAATAGAAAATCTTATACTTACGCATAGGATCTGATTTAATTTTACCTTTCAAGGACGAGGTACCGCGTTGTTCCTTTTTTCAAAAAGCCTAACCCTAACCTAACCCAGTCAATGTTATAATTACGAGCAATGATATTTTAAGAAAGATACGTCACGTTCATACTGCACGCACAACATAATCGTTCCGCGACACATACATACATATTTAATAACATTGTAACACACGCTGTAACTGCGACAGGAAATACACAAAGCGTCGGGATGGGAGGGGAGGCCTTATCCACCACGCTGGCCAAGTGCAGTATGGCAGACTCACATGCCTTCGAGTACATCATTCCCCATAGGGAATGAGAATGAGATCATTGAGAGGCATACAGGTTTTCTCACGATGATTCTTATTGCAACAGGTGATACTTAATTTCTTAAATCAGACATAGACAATGGTGCGGGATTTGAACCCGGACCGCTATGTGCTGTAATTTAACAGTACATAATAATTAATTTAAATTTTCAATACCTGTATCAGCCAGTCACGTTGTATATCTGAAAAGAAAAATTTCAAACAATTAGTTTAATTTTGCAATAGGGCCGTACTGAAAATCAGCGCCATATTTCCTATCCTAAGGATTATGGCATAAGCCGAGTGCGATCCTATATCGCTTTGTAATAAATAGTATGTATGTTTGTAGTTTTAAATTGTAGTAATTAATTGTATATTATAAAGTGAAATAAAAATATATTCTATTTTAGTTTCAAAATTGGTAAGAGGATCAAACGGCAACCAAAGGTACCGATAGTTCTAAAAGCTGGCGAGCTGAAGTGGCAACGGGCTGGCCACGTCTGCCGGAGGCTAGTGTGGGGCGACCTGCTAGGTGGCGCCTCGATCTGTGGGCAGGATGGATGGCCAACCCTGAGAGTTCTCAAGCCACCCGAAGCTGAGAGTTCTCAAGCCACCCGAAGGCTTACTGATAGTTTTTACAACCGGGACCAAGCTTAACGTGCCCTTCAGAACAAGGATGCACATGAAATTTTGGGTCGGTCACCCATTCACAAGCTGACCGCGCCCGCCGTTGCTTAACTCGATACGCACGGTCGGCGAGCCATTGGGCTATGGACGCCTCTGCTACTGATTCGTAAGTGTCGTGTTTATAATATGTTTTTATTCAGTAAAGGAATTCTAAGGCTATGAAGAATAAGTTATTTGGACCTATCGATACTTCAATATCTATGGTCCAAGATCCCAGTGCCGCCAGACGTTACTTATTTTCTCACAAACAATTTATATGGGATAAGCTAGTGTTAGTACGTACTTTGAGCGTGTGCATACTCGCTAGCTTGGGTAGACGGCCAATTCATTGGTATCAGATGCTGAAAATCGAAAATTTCAGTCCCAACTTTTCTTATTTTCTCATGGCTGATTTTCACATATGTTTTAGTTAGTTATGTTACAAATTAATAATAACTATTGCCAGACACCTTCCGTCGGCCCTTACCCTTGCCAGACGCCTTAAAGATCCAGAAAAAATGATGTAAGTTTACTTATTTTCTCAAGCTTGATTTTTATGCACGACACTTGGGGAACTATTTCAACACTGTTAGTCAGCAGCCAGACCAATTGGATGGGCCAAACATCCAGCCAGACACACATAAAGTGTCGCTAGTAGTCCGGTCAATTTAGAGAATTGAAATAAAGAATATTCCGACAGAGCCAAATCTTCGTAGAGACCTTAGGTTTACCACAAGGAATAAAATGTCAAAAGTCCCAATCAGTCCCGTGCGCTTAGGGACTTATTCGGGGCCCAAGGTCAAAATTTTAGGTATTTTGGATTTTTCTCGAAAACGGTAAGTTTTATCGAATATGTACCTTAGAGCAAAGTTGTAGATCTTAAAATTCTCTATAAAAATGGTCTCTTTGATTTTTTCTCTAAGACCCACTATTTCCCAGATATTGCGCTTGTAAGAATCATGTTCTACATAGTATGCACACATATGCCACGTATATACATATTTAGGTACTCAAGCAAGCAAAAATGCCTACTCGTGTCTCTTTTATGCATACATTATACTATTCTAAGAAAATTTACTCTAAAATGACCGCCGGTTCCTTACCGAATCCCCTCTACTTGAATAACAGAATGATATTTAACATTTGTAAAAATACACGAAACAAAAAGCAAGTACAGCACTTTATATGTGTCTGGCTGGACGTTTGGCCCATCCAATTGGTCTGGCTGTTGACTAACAGTGTTGAAATAGTTCCCCAAGTGTCGTGCATAAAAATCAAGCTTGAAAAAATAAGTAAACTTACATCATTTTTTCTGGATCTTTAAGGCGTCTGGCAAGGGTAAGGGCCGACGGAAGGTGTCTGGCAATAGTTATTATTAATTTGTAACATAACTACCTAACTAAAACATATGTTAAAATCAGTACTGATACTTTAATTTGTCACTCTCAATCGTACAAATAACGACCTCACGCTCTATACCTAGCGGCACTTTATATGTGTCTGGCTGGACGTTTGGCCCATCCAATTGGTCTGGCTGCTGACTAACAGTGTTGAAATAGTTCCCCAAGTGTCGTGCATAAAAATCAAGCTTGAGAAAATAAGTAAACTTACATCATTTTTTCTGGATCTTTAAGGCGTCTGGCAAGGGTAAGGGCCGACGGAAGGTGTCTGGCAATAGTTATTATTAATTTGTAACATAACTAACTAAAACATATGTTAAAATCAGTACTGATACTTTAATTTGTCACTCTCAATCGTACAAATAATGACCTCACGCTCTATACCTAGCGGCACTTTATATGTGTCTGGCTGGACGTTTGGCCCATCCAATTGGTCTGGCTGCTGACTAACAGTGTTGAAATAGTTCCCCAAGTGTCGTGCATAAAAATCAAGCTTGAGAAAATAAGTAAACTTACATCATTTTTTCTGGATCTTTAAGGCGTCTGGCAAGGGTAAGGGCCGACGGAAGGTGTCTGGCAATAGTTATTATTAATTTGTAACATAACTAACTAAAACATATGTTAAAATCAGTACTGATACTTTAATTTGTCACTCTCAATCGTACAAATAATGACCTCACGCTCTATACCTAGCGGCACTTTATATGTGTCTGGCTGGACGTTTGGCCCATCCAATTGGTCTGGCTGCTGACTAACAATGTTGAAATAGTTCCCCAAGTGTCGTGCATAAAAATCAAGCTTGAGAAAATAAGTAAACTTACATCATTTTTTCTGGATCTTTAAGGCGTCTGGCAAGGGTAAGGGCCGACGGAAGGTGTCTGGCAATAGTTATTATTAATTTGTAACATAACTAACTAAAACATATGTGAAAATCAGCCATGAGAAAATAAGAAAAGTTGGGACTGAAATTTTCGATTTTCAGCATCTGATACCAATGAATTGGCCGTCTACCCAAGCTAGCGAGTATGCACACGCTCAAAGTATGTACTAACACTAGCTTATCCCATATAAATTGTTTGTGAGAAAATAAGTAACGTCTGGCGGCACTGGGATCTTGCTCTACTATATCTATACTACTTAATACTAGCTGACCCCGCAAACGTTGTTCTGCCATATGAAATGTCAAAGTGA
Organism: Carterocephalus palaemon; assembly: GCA_944567765.1. Classification (NCBI taxonomy): domain Eukaryota; kingdom Metazoa; phylum Arthropoda; class Insecta; order Lepidoptera; family Hesperiidae; genus Carterocephalus; species Carterocephalus palaemon. The sequence continues at coordinate 224,273 of OX155667.1, forward strand.
CGCGACGCTTCACGTCAATGAACGACGGGTAAAAATAAAAATACTAAAATAGTGTTTAAAAAACATAATCAACAAATCTAAACCATTCTCGAATTCCCTTGAAGACACACAAACAATTTCATCAACATCTATCCAGCCGTTTAGGAGAAGTTCACTGTCATACACACGTAGTACATAAGAAATATACAATGTATACTAAGATTAAGATTATAAAGATTTGTTTGTAATGTTTTCACACAAAAAGTACTGGACCGATTTCAAAAATTCTTTCACCATTATAAAGCTGCATCTTCACTGGTGACATAGGCTATATAATATTACTAGGTGTAAACGGAACTATTTTTTTTATTGTGCCCATCAGTGGGACGTCTATGGGTCGCAGCAGAAGAAGCTCATTTTAAAAGCTTTTATTTAACTTCACTCGTATGTATGTATGTATGTCCTGGAATCTTGCAATCAATATTTCACCCACTTCCACTGAAGCTATCGAGCTGAAATTTGGCACACATATTAGGTTCCGATGACAATGCAATAATATGGTACTGTCGAACTGATCTGATGATGGAGCCGGAAGATATTAACTGGAACTTCATGATGGAATATCGTATCATAGTCGTGTTTGCACTTGTGGTAAAGTCTTGTAATGAACTTTGACCACGATTAGGTTTCAAGGTCAAGTTATAAAAGCTTTTAAAAAAAAAATTTTTTTTACAGTATAATTATTTAAAAGCTTTTATTTAACTTCACTCGTATGTAAGTATGTCCTGGAATCTTGCAATCAATATTTCACCCACTTCCACTGAAGCTATCGAGCTGAAATTTGGCACACATATTAGGTTCCGATGATAATGCATGAAAATAAAAATAAAAAGTTATAAAAGCTTTTTAAAAAAAATTTTTTTTACAGTATAATTTATTATATTTGCACGCAAAGCAACCATGGCAAAGTTTGAACCGATCAGTACTTTACAAAAAATTTTACTGATTTCTGATTTCTGATTTCACATTTCTGAAGTTGTGGTCCCATCCTGCCGCCAGCCTCCGCGAGGGCACCAAGGGCTGGGCCCGAGGATGAGATACATTGCAAAAAAATTCAAACAAATCTGGGCTTCCGCGCACACACACACACACCAGCGCCCGTCGCGACGCGTCTGTACTCACACAGCGGCGGCTCAGACGTCTGCGACTGCCGGCCGTTTAGTACGGTCACGTTAGAGAACACTTGTATTAACGACGGGCCCGATGGCGCAATCAGTAGTGACCCGGTTTTAAAGGTAGTCCCTCACTCTAACCAAATGTCAATATAAATGCAAATGTCAATATATATAAATGCAAATCTATATATATATAAAAGGAGAAGGTGACTGACTGACTGACATATCAACGCAGGGCCTAAACTATAAGGGTTAGAAACTTGAAATTTTGCACAGGGGTTCCTTTTATAACGTAGGGGAGCACTGAGAAAGGATTTTTGAAAATTCATCCCCTAAGGGGGTAAAACGGGGGTGCAAAGTTAGTATGAAACTTTGTCGTTTGGGTGACCCGAACGCGGTCAGACGACGTTAATGTGTCTAATTCTACGCGAGCGAAGCTGCGGGCGTCCACTAGTTTGGAATAAGTGATTACCGGTTACCTTTTAGCCCGGCAATGTCCCGTAGGATTAAGTTCAAAGGGTAGAGATGAATCAGTAATGTCTTTGAGGAGAATGATTAGATGTGTCAAGTATGTGTAGTTTAAAACAATAGTGTAGTCAATCAGGCATCACTGAAAATCAGCGTTGCGACTTAATCGTCGCAGCATATATGCTGAGTGATGACCTTTTTAGGACAGGGATATGCGGCAATTCTGTGTAACTGTATTATATTTTTTTTTGTATATAAATATTGTAAGTTTTGTTTTGGCATTAGTTAGTTTTTATTTAGTAATAAGGAACTGATTGCTGTATATTTACTGTTTTAAATAAAGTTTTTCTATTTAATTCTATTCTAATCTAAAATAAGTTTAACAGTAAATTCGAGTCAACTCTAACATCGGTCATGTACTCAACGTCCGCGGATCACTGCTACACACAGACAGATGTCTGCACACACAGTCACACACAGAGACGCTGAGTTCGACGACCGACGATCGCGCGACCTACGTCGGGTTCAACTCTCACAACGAAGTATTACAGTCGAGATTCGTCTGAGTGTACCTCTGGTGTATTATCAAATATCAATAATTGTCACGGCAGATGAAGGTTTAATAATTTTTTTAGGGTTCCCTACCCAAAGGGTAAAACGGGACCCTATTACTAAGATTTTGCTGTCCGTCCGTCCGTCTGTCCGTCTGTCACCAGGCTGTCTCATGAACCGTGATAGAGCCTGTTGGCGCAATCGGTAGTGACCCTGCCTGTTACGCCAAGGGTCGTGGGTTCGAATCCCGCTCAGGACAAACATTAGTGTAACGAACACCTGTGTTTTTTCTGTGTCTGGATGTTAAGTTTTTAGTTGTCAAGTATGTATTTAAAAAGCCGGTGGTTTTCAATGGTGGAAACAATCGTTAAGCCTTGTCGAAGACCTTCGGGTGGCTTGAGAACATTCGACACTTTGGCTACTAACCCCTCCACCAAGTCGCATTGGAGCAGCGTGGTGGAGTATGCTCTAGACCTCCCGCAGCTGTGTCGCAGCGATACTAAGTAATATTATGAAGAGGAATGATTTGTTTGTAATGTTTTCACAAAAGAACTACTGGAACTTCAAAAATTCCTTCACCATTAGAAAGCTGCATCTTCACTGAGTGACATAGGCTAAATAATATTACTAGGTGTAAATGAAACTATTGTTATGTCTAATTCCACGCGAGCGAAGCTGCGGGCGTCGACTAGTATTTAATAATTTATGTACACACTTTTCAACATAAAATACATAAATAGAGTAACAAAGGAGAAAATGATAAATGAAATGAAGTGTTATTAATGTTATTATTAAAAGATATAAGGTACTTAACTTTTTTTAAAAATAAATAAATATGTAATAATAAATAAAAAAGCCTTTAATTATTCCAGTAATTAAACTAAGAAATTGATAAAAAAATAATAGCTCTAGGTCATAATATTTTTTATAGTGACCTAAAAATAGGTTTTTATATTATATATTTATACGTATTGAACGTATATGTTATATGTTTTATTTGTATGTTTGCAATTTAATTATTTGTAATCTGTTTTCATCTCAATTAAGTTTCCATACCGCAACTTTTCCTTTTTTTTTATGGATTAAAGATAGCAAACGAGCTTGCAGCACCACCCATCCGCTGCCGCCCATGACAACTATGACTGACTTTGAACAAGACTCAGTTAGAGACTGGGATGGTTAGTACAATTAGTTGAGGGAGTTAATTAGAACATTAGTTGGTCAGTTCGTTAGTAGGTTTGAGGACTGGGGACTGTTAGTGATAGTTAGTCCTGTTAGTTGGTGTTAGTAACAGTCCAGTTACGTGTTAGTAGGAGTCTCGTTCCAAGTCAGTCACAGATGTTTTGCTACCCTTGAGGACTAAGATTGTCGCCTCTAAAGAAGTGTAACGGTGTAACGCAGAAGGTGTTAATAAAGTTGAATAAATTAATAAGTAAATAAAATAATGAGGTGATAATAACTAGGGCATGGCTCAAGATTTATGAGTGTGTGAGTAGTGATGCCTGTTGCGCCAGGGGTCGTGGGTTCGAATCTCACTCAGGACAAACATTCGTATGACGAACACTTGTATTTGTTCTGTGTCTGGATGTTAATATTATCTATTTAAGTATGTATTTAAAAACATCTATGTATGTACATCAGTCTCTGACACCCATAACTCAGGCTCGGCCTAGTTTGGGGTCAGATGGCCGCGTGTGAGAATGTCCAAGATATTTATTAAGATTCAGCTGCTGAGCAGTCAATAAAATGTTTGTAAAATTGTAGATCGAATGCATCAAGGATGTCACCCACGCCTTACCCCTCACCCTTTAAAATGGGGAGCAGTGGCCTACGGAACATACCATTGGCCCGCACGCACCCCTGTTACGTCACAGGGTGCTTCGCCCGCTGACCAATCGACACGTTTTATCGACGACTTTTTGTCGATTTAAGCCGCGGGGTGCCAGCCGTAACGTATGACGGTACAGTTTGGCGACCCCTGTTGCGACGGTAACCAATTTCTTCTTGATAAAATAAAAATAAAGACTTCAATGTAAATTGGAATATCTTTTCGCAATGGGAAATGTATTTAGTACAGTAACAGCGAGACAGACCAGGTTAACACGCATCACTCGAGGTATCCGGGTTCAAATCCGATCAAATAATTTTCTAAGTTGTACTTATTTTTAGGGTTCCGTACCAAACTAAAATTTGAAAACTTTTTTCCGAAGTCTATTGTGGAGGCCCGGGGCTATAGCCCCGGTTGCCCTCCCCTAAATCCGGCCCTGGTCCAGCAGTGGACCCAAAAAGGCTGATGATTTATGACAACCCCCTCGGTGGCACGGTGACCCGTGCCCAGCAGTGGGACGTCTATGGGTCGCAGCGAATGTTTATTAAAACAGTATGTATGTGCGAAAAAATATTGGTTTGTTTTGCAAAAGGATACCTTTTAATACAAGAAATAAGGATAAATTGTTTGTACGTAATAGCTCTAGACTATGTAAAGTATCAAAATCTTTTATCGGGATCTGTGTTCGCTTCTTCAATAAAATACCTGAAAATATTCCTTGTTTCATAATTCAAATAAATCAAATAAATAAATAAAATTAATTCTCAATCAATATTAAAAATTAAATCATTGGAGAAACTAGACCTCCCGCAGCTGTGTCTGGGGGAGACCCATGCCCAACAGTGGGATGCCAATTGGTTTTAGCTTAATAGAATGTCTTTACTAATATTATAACAAGGAAACATTTGTTTGTAATGTTTTCACACAAAAACTACTGGACCGATTTTAATAATTCTTTCACCATTAGAAAGCTGCATCTTCACTGAGTGACATAGGCTATATAATATTACTAGGTGTAAACGAAACTATTGTTATGTCTAATTCCACGCGAGCGAAGCTGCGGGGGTCCACTAGTAATAAATAATTGCAAAGCTTCCTACTAGTCGACATGTTCGGACATGTCTATGTTCTGTTCTCATAACAAGTTTTAACAGGTTAGAAGAAACGGTTTTGGAGTGTCCGTTATTGTGTCATCAATCTTCCTCGTCGGCCCGGTGGCCGCGTCAAGAGGTCCAGGGTTTGTTCTCGGGACGGGCAAATTATTACTGGGCTTTTATAATTTGAATGTCCTGGAAAAATTACCTTTTTTACTATATAAATACTAGGTGACCCCGCAAACGTTATTCTGCCATATGAAATGTCAAAGTGACGTGACGCTTCACGTAAATGATAATTAATACAAAAATATTAAAATAATGTTTAAAAGACATTTTCCAGTGGACCAAATAGTGAATCTAAACCATTCTCGAATCCCCTTGAACACACACAAAAAATTTCATCAACATCTATCCAGCCGTTTAGGAGGAGCTCACTGTCATACACACGTACACAAGAAATATATATATGAAGATTTAACCTTTCCATCATTTTTTTACTGTAGATAGGAACGAAAATTTTCATCCAGAAAGATTGACCCTTTGCTTAATTCTTCCGCGGCCGAAGCTGCGGCAAACGCTAGTATTCTATATTTCTTAACCCACGCGTGGACAACATTTCGCTTCGACCCATAGACGTCCCACTGCTGGGCACGGGTCTCCCCCACAGACACTGCTGCGGGAGGTCTAGAGCATACTCCACCACGCTGCTCCAATGCGGATTGGTGGAGGACAACATTTAGTATTAAATAAGTCTCAAATTTCCTCTACATGGGCCTTCGTAGAGCCTCCGACTAGAGCTGAAGAGTAAAAGACATCAACGCGTTATTTAACATTTTGGTTTAAGTTCCTCGCTGTATCGCTGAGCTTATACGCTTTTTAAAAGCTTTTATTTTAAAAAATAATAATTATAAAAAGCTTTTTAAAAAAAAAAAAATATTTCAATTTAAATTGTTTACCAGACATGAAAGATAGTCACGCCTGTATTTCTCAGAAGGGATAGGCATATGTGTATAGTGCTAAAACTTTGTACCAGTCATACTCGTACTTTGTAGCGTCCATAGCCCAATTGTTCGTCGATTCAATGTGATCGAAAGAGTTAAGTGACGGGCGCGGTCGGTTTGTGGATGGGTGACCACTAGTGGCAACATTTCATGGACGCTACCAATGGTGGAAACAGTCGTCAAGCCTTGTCGAAGACCTTCGGGTGGCTTGAGAACATTCGACACTGGGTTGGCCACTAACCCCTCCACCAATCCGCATTGGAGCAGCGTGGTGGAGTATGCTCTAGACCTCCCGCAGCTGCGTCTTTGAGGGAGACTCGTGCCCAGCAGTGGGACGTCTATGGTCGTCTTTAATCGGCTAACCACTGTACTAAACATGAAAACAATGAAGATTGTTCGGGTTTTCAAACATTCGACACTGGGCTATACACTGGAGCAGCGTGGTAGGGTAGGCTACACTCCTCCCCGCTGAGAAAGACCCTTGCCCAACAGTGGGATGCCTATGGCAACGTAAGCTGTGCTGTAAAGCATACTCAAAAACGATCAACTTACCAATGTTTTACAAGTATAGTCTACCATCATAAAAGCTCAGTTAAACTTTTAAAAAGCGTAAAAAAGCTCGGCAAATCCGCAATATCCTTCTCCGGTACAGACAGGCAGGCAGTGACTGTACAGCTTTTGTTCGCGACTGTATGTGTCAGTATGTCTGCTATAGGGTCGCCATGGGATTTCTTGTAATAGGGACTAATTTTTGGTTCGAAAATTAGATCCATTAACGACGTCTACCCGTATAACGACTTCAAAAACGGCAAAGTTTCATACTAACTTTGCACCCCCGTTTTACCCCCTTAGGGGGTGAATTTTCAAAAAACCTTTCTTAGTGCTCCCCTACGTTATAAAAAGAACCCCTGTGCAAAGTTTCAAGTTTCTAACCCTTAAAATTTAGGCCCTGCGTGCGTTGATATGTCAGTCAGTCAGTCAGTCAGTCAGTCAGTCAGTCAGTCAGTCAGTCAGTCAGTCAGTCAGTCAGTCACCTTCTCCTTTTATATATATAGATAGTGGACGCCTTCACAACATCAACGCATACGACATATCAACGCAGGACCTAACTATAACACACTATACACTATAACTAAACTATAAGGGTTAGAAACTTGAAATTTTGCAGAGGGGTTCCTTTTATAACGTAGGGGAGCATAAGAAAGGATTTTTGAAAATTCATGCCCTAAAGGGGTAAGACGGGGGTGTAAAGTTAGTATGAAACTTTGCCCTTTTTGAAGTAAAGTGGGCAACCCGAACGCGGGCAGACGTCGTTAATGGGTTTAACTCTACGCGAGCGAAGCTGCGGGCGTCCACTAGTCTTATAATATTTTATTTCCGCAATCCTGCTCCATATATACTTAAACTGTGCCAATTTTTGAAGTGATATTTCTTTAGGCGCATGAGGGTAAACATTTTACGGATGAAGCGGATATGAAGTGAGATAGAGCGAACGTCGCACAGTACAAGTCAAATCCAAAGCTCCACCACAGACTAAATACGACTAAAATACAGATACAAAATCCAAAACCAAAGATATACGACAGGCTAAATAAGACAAAATACAGATAAAAGATCGCTAAACGGAATGGTCGTTTAGAGATACCGTGTGGTGCGAACATAAAACAACCCACTATTCTGACTCCGAATACTCTCTCTATCCACGAAGTACAGTATCTCTGCCCTGCGTCGCTGTCAAAGCAAAATAATACCGCATGAGTCAAATAACAGGTGTCATCTGGTCCTGGTTTGCTATTTATAATGTGACTGGATATTGTAAGTGTGTATGGCAATAAATGAAAATTAAATTGAAATTAAAACTTATAAAGACTAACATAACTTAAGTTTTGTAATAAAACAACAAGACTTTCAAATGAATATTTATATTTATTCTTTTTTTGTGTATATTTGAATATTTAGCCAAAGAAGTTTCTTTCACTTCTGACATGTGTAGTTTGTAGGCACGCACTTTTTTTATATTTATAGTGTCCCAGTTGTAATGATTGGCAGATTTTTTCAAAAGTATTTGCTTAACGTATTAATATAATAATTCAAATTGCAACTGGACAAGTCCCGTACCAGCCTACAGCTTAGTCACAGCAAGTCCGTGTTGAGCTCTAAACCGGTTTACTACCGGGCTACGCGGGCCCGCTGTGTGAGCGTGTTTGTGTGTGTCTGTGAGTGAGCGTGCAGTGTGTGTGTGTGTGTGTCTGTGTGACCGTCGCGAAGGAACGATGGGACGATCAATAGTTTGGTACTGAAGTAATTATTTGCTATCCGATTGAATTATATCTTTTATTTTTTTTGTAAAACTCAACAGAAGCGTTTGGGATTTATTTTTCTTAAAAGTTTAATATTATATACTAGTGGACGCCCGCAGCTTCGCTCGCGTGGAATTAGACATAAGAATAGTTTCGTTTACACCTGGTAATATTATATAGCCTACGTCACTCAGTGAAGATGCAGCTTTCTAATGGTGAAAGAATTTTTGAAATCGCTCGAGTAGTTTTTGTGTGAAAACATTACAAACAAAATGTTTTATCTCTTAGTCGGTTAATATACGACGAATTTATAGTATAATATGCAAAGTGTATTCAGAACTCTAGATGTCGGTGCATCAATGTTCGTAAGCTCTGAGCTTTCGTTAAGCTCCGGGGCGAAGCGCGAAGCAAGCGCACTAAAAGCTTTAAGTTTTAGTCGGTAGGTACTATTACATAGCTTATAGCCTTATTTTTTGCGAAAATCGTGCCTGATGACCGAGTTAAGCAACGTCGGGCGCGGTCGGTATGTGTGCTAGTGGCAATTCATTAGCACTTCCGTGCTTCGGAGGGCACGTTAAACCATTGGCCCGGTTTTCAATTGTTAAGCCTTGTCTAATACCTTTTGGCGGCTTGAAAACATTTAACACTGGATTGGCTACTAACCCCTCCACCAATCTGGATTGTGCAGCGTGGTGGAGTATGCCCTAGACCCCCAGCAGATGTGTGTGGGCGAGACCCGTGCCCAGCAGTGGGACGGTCTCTAAGTCTAAAAGTCTCAAAGTCTACTGGTTGTAGATTTTTTATTACATTGATATGAGCGGCGATAGCCCAGTGGCTCACACGAAACGGGCCGGGTTCAAATCCCAGCGACTTTTCTAAGTTACCTGCTTTTTAAAAACTGAAATCGCATCTGCTGTGAAGGGAAATATTGTGAGAATACCTGCATACCTCAGTTTTCCGTAATAAATTCGGAGGATGTGAAGTCTGCCAATCAGCACTTGGCCAGCGTGGTGGACAGTGGGCTTACCCTGAGACTGATTAATCAAGGCACCTTTAAATATCATTTGCTTAAGAATCTTGTTAGTCTTCAAAGTATTCGGTCCCAACGAATATTAAATTAATATTTTTCAAACTTCTTACCTTCTTACTTATAAATTTGGTCTTAATTTTTTTAAATATTATTATTTAGAAATGTTGTTGTTGTTTAACTCGTCTGAGTTGGATAAATTATAAAATCTTTATTACAAGCAATACTTATATTGCAATAAAGATTTTAAATGCAGAATTTAATAACCGACATTCAGTTTAAGCATACAAAGTACCGCTATTCAACGCTAGATGGCGGTATAGGCTATGTAAGTTATTGGTCGCAAATTTGGGTCAATTTATTTAGCATTTGTTTGCAGGTAGAAAGGGTGGTTTGAAGCAACTAACAGTCATCAAGGGTAGCAACGCGTCTGCGACTAGCTTTTAACGGTACTAATCAATTAGTAACAATGTAGGTATTTTGACTGAGGTTTTCCCTTCGAGCTACGACATGGAGCGCTTCAAGAAGAGTGTGAAACGCTTCCTTCAAGGCAGGCAACGCACCTGTGATACCCCTGGTGTCGCGCGTGTCTATAAACGGTGACCACTTACCATCAGGTGGACCGTATGTCTGTTTGTCCATCTATATTATAAAAAAAAAAAAGGAAAAACTGACTGACTGACTGGCTGACTGACATATTAACGCAGGGCCTAAACTATAAGGGTTTGGAACTTGAAATTTTAACAGGGGTTCGTTTTATAACGTACGGGAGCACTAAGAAAGGATTTTTGAAAATTCATCCCCTAAGGGGGTAAAACGGGGGTGCAAAGTTAGGATGAAACTTTGCAGTTTTTGAAGTTAGTGAGTCTGATTCCACGCGAGCGAAGCTGCGGGCCACTAGTATGTAATATAATTGAAACACATTATTCTTAACTTAAAGTTTTAATGTTCGGTATTTTAATCGACAATTCTCTGTATATCTGGGGTAGCAATAAATCTTGACCTGTATTTATTTTTTGTATAAACGTAGGCTGAAAAGCCTATTGCACAACGATACGTATGGAATGGAATGTAAGCGGTGACAGCCCAGTGGCTATCGAACTCGCCTCTCACACGAGCGGTCCGGGTTCAAACCCTAGCGGCACCGATGACTTTTCTATGTGCGCTTTAAGGAATTAAATGTCACTTGCTGTAACGGTGACGGACACATCGTGAAGAAACCTGCATACCTGAAAGTTCTTCATAATGTTCTCGAAGGCATGTGAAGTCTGCCAATCCGCATTGGCCCGCGTGGTGGACTAAGGCCTAATCCCTCCCATCCTGAAAGGAGACCCGTGCCCAACAGTGGGACAAAGAAAGGGTCGTGATGATGATGATGACGTAAGGAATAATTTTGGCGGAACCCTGATGACTATTCTAACGTAACCCTTGGGTTCCGCGGAACCAACTTTGGGAATCCCAGCCATAATCAATAGAAATTCTTTAACAACCTGTCGGAATCTGTCGCATACCTTCCTACATCTCTGTTATGATTGACTTCTTCCCATTCTGATTAGTTGACCGGAAGAGTTAGTGCGGAGAGAGTACTAACCCGTAACTGGTAGAAGCTACCGCCGCTCTATGGCTCGCATTGATCGCATGTGATCGGCCGAGTTAACGACGGGCGCGTTATCATCATAATAATATGAGATTACGGAATCTATAGATTACGTGTAACGACCTCTATGGATAAGATGACCTGTACAGATAAGATTAATTCTATAGATTGGTGTAGTTTAGTAACATTTTAGTAGAACTGTTTAAGAATAATTATTAAAAAAAAAATTAAAAAAAAAAGCTTTTTATAACTTTTTTTTTATATTCGTGCATTGTCATCGGAACCAAATATGTGTGCCGAATTCCAGCTCGATAGCTTCAGTGGAAGTGGGTGAAATATTGATTGCAAGATTCCAGGACATACGTATGTATGTATACATACATACGAGTGAAGTTAAATAAAAGCTTTTAAAAACAATATTTTTCCAATGTTGTTATTTTAGTAATTATTGTATGTATCTCATTGGAATTTCATTTATTATTATCACTAGCTTATTCCCGCAGCTTCGCTCGCGGAAAAATTGGTGGTTTAATACAAGTAGCAGTACATACAGCAGGTCGTTTAAACCTGCCACCAAGTTTCAAACGCCATCTATCGACACAGTGCCAAACTACTTTTCAATATATGTGCCCAACCATAAATTCCCTTGGGAAGATATTTCCGGGATCAAAAGTCTAGCTAGTCTAGAATATCGCTGTGCCAAGTTACAGTCAAATCCGTTTTGTAGGTTTAGCGTGATTGAGTAAACAAACATACAGACATACATACATTCACATTTATAATATTAGTAGATTTTGGATTTATTATAGGTTAATACTTCGAATAAGAATTTTTTTTTTTTAGCATTTTAGCACGCCTGTATTTTACCAAAGGTTTCCCTTCAGCAGAGGTGTGTGTGTGTTACCCCTTCAGCAGAGGTGTGTGTGTGTGTTACCCCTTCAGCAGAGGTGTGTGTGTATGTGTTACCCCGTCAGCAGAGCTGTGTGTGTGTGTGTGTTACCCCTTCAGCAGAGATGTGTATGTGTTACCCCTTCAGCAGAGGTGTGTGTGTGTGTGTGTGTGTTACCCCTTCAGCAGAGATGTGTATGTGTTACCTCTTCAGCAGAGATGTGAGTGTTTGTTACCCCTTCAGCAGAGGTGTGTGTGTGTGTTACCCCTTCAGCAAAGGTGTATATGTGTTACCCCTTCAGAAGAGGTGTATGTGTGTTACCCCTTCAGCAAAGGTGTATGTGTGTTACCCCTTCAACAGAGGTGTGTGTGTGTTACCCCTTCAGCAGAGGTGTGTGTGTGTGTTACCCCTTCAGCAGAGGTGTATGTGTGTTACCTACCCCTTCAGCAAAGGTGTGTGTGTGTTACCCCTTCAGCAGATGTGTGTGTATGAAATTTGTCACAGTTAAAATGTATATGAAGAATAATTTATTCGCTTAGAATAAGGTTGTTACAATTATGGTTACATACGAGTATTTAAAAAAACTTGATACTCTTATTCTACGGCATGCAAATGTAGAAGAAAATATGTATAATATTTTCATAGTCTTAGTAATTTTTTATATTTAAATTATAACATTTTCCATGTACTTTTATATATTATTTATACATATATAAATAATACATAATATAATATAAATATATAGAATATTTTTGTATTTATTTTTATTTAAACTAAAATTTCCTGTGCAGAAAGCAAAATTTTTTATTTATTTTGCATATGAAATACATTAAATTAACAAAAGAACTACACCCACTACCATTGGTTTAACACACAACATAATATTTAATAGTTGGTTAACTAGATAAGATGGCTTGTTATTTGTCACATATCATTTTGAACATTGATTTGGGAAACGTGTATGATTAGAGAGATACATACCTTAATAATTTAATTTTAAAATTTAATAAAAGAATTTTCGTCTATTTTGGCCCCTCAGCGACCCCTAGGAATATTTTCGTTCATGACCAGTCACCTGCGCAATTAAAAATGACTTTGACTGACTTTGTAATCCGATAGGCAGTGACGAGATGATAATAATAATACCTACCCATTGCTTATCATGCAGTTACGACTTTTGGTGTTAAAAATGCATTGCAATCGTAAAATTTCAAATCTGTAGGTTAAGTGGAAGAAGTCCGAATTTAGCTCACAACATTTGACCCAAACAAACAAACTGACAACCAAACAAACAAACAAACATAATAGAACGTGTAATTGTTCTATTGTGTTGTGTAAGATTGACTGATAGAGTGACAGATAGACACACTGGTAGGGTTTAGTCAATGCACAACCACAAGATTGACTGATAGAGTGACAGATAGACACACTGATAGGGTTTAGTCAAGGCACAACCACAAGATTGACTGATAGAGTGACAGATAGACACACTGATAGGGTTTAGTCAAAGCACAACCACAAGATTGACTGATAGAGTGACAGATAGACACACTAATAGGGTTTAGTCAAAGCACAACCACTAGATTGACTGATAGAGTAACAGATAGACACACTGATAGGGTTTAGTCAAAGCACAACCACTAGATTGACTGATAGAGTGACAGATAGACACACTGATAGGGTTTAGTCAAAGCACAACCACAAGATTGACTGATAGAGTGACAGATAGACACACTGATAGGGTTTAGTCAATGCACAACCACAAGATTGACTGATAGAGTGACAGATTGACACACTGATAGGGTTTAGTCAAAGCACAACCACAAGATTGACTGATAGAGTGACAGATAGACACACTGATAGGGTTTAGTCAAAGCACAACCAAAAGATTGACTGATAGAGTGACAGATAGACACACTGATAGGGTTTAGTCAAAGCACAACCACAAGATTGACTGATAGAGTGACAGACACACTGATAGGGTTTAGTCAAAGCACAACCACAAGATTGACTGATAGAGTGACAGATAGACACACTGATAGGGTTTAGTCAAAGCACAACCACAAGATTGACTGAGAGAGTGACAAATAGACTCACTGATAGAGCTGAATCAACGCATACCCACGAGATACACTGACTGCTTGACTGACTGATATATCGACTGACAGAGCACAGACTAATCCACCTATTTACACAAGATTGACTGACTACTGTACACTGAAACTGAGTGAGACACATATCACAACATATTCATTACACGAACTAAACCACTGGTCGTAGAAAAATGACATTTTGAATATAGGCTCTTCTCATAATGTGGGCAACCAATTAAAAAAGATTTTCCAAAACTATACCTCTAAGGGGTTAAATTGGGGGTTGTATTCTCTATTTGCTACTTAACTTTCTATGTACATAGTTAAATTGGGGGTTAGTTTTTATATGAATTTCTGTTATCTCAAAAGGTTATTTTAAACCTAGCAAATTATAAATAAATATCAATTTAAATTTATCTTTATTTTTCTGTATTCTACGTGAGAGGATTAAATTAGAGGTTGAAAGTTTGTAAAGGTTTGAAAATGGGGATGAAAGGTTGTATGAAAGTATTGTTATTTTCAGAACTAGAAGAATTTTTTATTTTATTTTTTTATTTTTTTTATTTTACAAAAAGTAGATTTCCTTAGCCTAAGCCATACATTAGAATTAGCCTTACGAACATAAAATATATTGACAGTTCCTTTCTTAATATGTATCAGGTACCTAATAGACCTTTTTTTTATTTTTTTTACCTATTAGACCTATGATAAGATTTTTGAAAATTCAACCCTTTAGGGTTAAGTAGGGGATAAATTACTGAAGGGGATAATTCGCTATAAGGATTGAAAGAATTAGAAATCTTTCAAGGATTGACTAACTGAAAATTGGGATTCGAAAATAAATATAAAAATATAAAATTTTAAAAATAATGAGTAAGGAACGTACTTTTATTAGCTTGGTAGGTATGTATGTATGTACGTATGTATGAATATATGTATGTATTATTTTTGGATGTAACGAAATCTTTGAACGCGATTTTCGCCCACTTCAAAACGTCGGATTAATTTGAAACTTTGTTCACTTGTCAAGGATCGATGACAATGCAATCATTAAAAAAAAAATATTTAAAAAAAATCTACGTTTTTGTTCAGTTGTCTACAAAACCGTGTTTATTTAGTTTTTTTAAACGATGTTTTATTTGATAGTTTAAATTCTACAGCCAAGGTAGCGAACAAGCAGCATCATCCACCAACTGTGACAACTGTGACAGATGAACATTACTAAGAAATGTACTAACAGAGTTAGTCTAGTACTAACTAGACTAAGTCTGTTTTTTTTCTCGAAATTGGATACTGGTACTAAGCCATATTCAAGAAGATAATTTCAATTGGAGTTACGGTGATAGTCCAATGGCTTTCCACTCGCCTCACTCGAGATGTCCGGGTTCAAATTCAAGCGGCACGCAATAATGAGTTTTGGGCGAATTAAGAAATTAAATGTTTCGTGAAACATCGTGATAAAATCTGCATGCCTGAGAGTTCTCTATAATGTGCTCAAAGTTATGCGAAGGCTGCCAACCCGCACTTGGCCAGCGTGGTGGACTGACTGACCCCTCCGTTTCCGAGAGGAGACCCGACCCCACAGTTGGGCAGTGGGACAAACAAAGGGTTGTGAAGGTGGCAGTAACACTGAACACCTCGTGGTTAAACCTGAATGACTAATCCATAATGTTTTCTAAGGCGTGGCCACTGGTAGACTATAGCCTTGAGAGTCCCATGCGGATGCCCAGCAGTGGGACAGTGAATTTTTTTTTTGAAAAATTATTACAAAATACATTTTTACCTTACAGCTTTAGAGGTTAAGGTCTCGTGCTTCAAACTATCATGGCGTCCAATTTTCAGAATTTTCCACTCACTTCACACTTCAGTATGTTCACTTCAAACGAAATTTCATGGAAAACCGTACCACAATGTAGGCGATGTCAATTTCCACGTTGTCAGTAACTACGTCAAGAAAACACGCACCTTTCACTGGTGAAAAAACTTATTGTCAATCGTTCCGAAAGAAAGTCTGACGGTGAGAAGGACGAGAGCAGTCCCCAATCTTGAGACCATCTAATGACTACCTCTCGGCCGGCGAGCGAGACGGCACTATTTCACGCGCTCCCTCTCAAATCAGAGTTCAATGTACGTCCTCCTTACGTGGGCGCGGGCGACGCGGCCTCCGTCCCGCTCGCACGTGTAGTTTACCGGTTGGTGGGAGTGAGAGCGCGCATCGGACCACTTTTTGCCGCAAACTTGAATGTCGATCAATATACTGCGATTCAAGACGCCTTGGTACTTGCTGATTTTTTTGTTTTTTGTACTGTAGTTCACAATAGTGAATGGATTTTGATTTTTATACTGATCAGTTTACTTAAGAGGCACCGGCGATTCGTAATGATAAATGTGGAATTCTATGTTCCTTCGCGCCGGAGTCCCAGGTTCGGTTTCCAGGGGCAGATATTCTTGTTAGATATTTTTTATATGATAGCCTATACCGTAATCTTATCCTAAATATATCGTATCAAAATTAATTGCGTAAATACGAGTACTTATATAAGCACAATTTAACAACCTGTCATTATTATACCATTGAAATTCTTTAAATTTTAGACTGAGAAATAAAATCTTTATTTTTATATCTTTGCAATGAATTGCAATAACTTCAACAATTCACATAAAAACGTAACTCCACTATCAATGACTTAATATCGATGACTTAATATAAAAACGAGTAACTTTCACAAAATCTCTCCATATAGAGCGTTAAGTTAAGTTAAGTTAAGTTAAGTTGTGTAAGGTATTCGAAGGTTTAGTGAAGTATTCGGAATCTCGGCGCCGTGCGTGCAAGACATGCACTGTACGGGCATGCAAGGCGGTTGCCTAGCAACTGGCACGCTATTTATAACTCGTTATTTATAGCGTGGATTCAGTCAATTAAAGGTCTAGACTGTGCACGTCTTGTTGTATATATGCGGTTTTTATTGCGCTAAGCACTCATTTTATTCAATGGTACTTTATGAGTATGTATGTATTCATATTGTATTTACTTTGAAGTTACTTTTGAGATAACTTAACTGTTGAATTATAAATATGCTTAAACGTTGGTCTAATGATTTTTTAAGGTAATTGGGCACGCTTAGCAAACATTTAAAATTATATATTCTACGTATCAGCTGCAAAGAAAAATAAGTACTAGGAAAAAAACAGGTAGACAGGCAGATAAATATTTGCAATATTCATTTATTTTATAACTAGCTTTTACCTGCAGCTTCGCCTGCGGAAAAATTAAACAAATAAATAATTATCGACACCTATTCTAACATATGAGAGATGGTGTATGGTCTATTTAACAAAAGTACAGCATAAAGTCGCCACCAAGGACCAAAACTAGTGTCAGCGCCATCTCCTGACAACATGCCAAACAACTCCACTAAACGTGCAGAGCATGTATTGTATATCCAGGGTGAAAAGTATCCTCTTAGCTAACCTATATGCCAAGTTTCATCCTAATCCATTTTGTGGTTTTTGCGTTATTGAGTAACAAAGATCCAAACATCCAATGTGACAAATATTTACATTTATAATATTAGTAGGATTTCATTCATTATCATATTTGTTTGTATCAATTATCTCATATTATGTATAAACTAGATTCTTATAGGTATAATTCCTTCATGAATCTTATACCTATTATATCACATATAGATAGTCATAAAAGTTGATGTTGATTGCCTTATTATTTAGTCAAAGCCTTGTAGGTTTTAATGTAAATAAGGTACAGTCCGATATAAAGTAGCTTTCTTAAAACAAATATTTGTTAAAAGAAAGCTACTTTATATTGGACTGTACCTTACCGTAACTGTATACAAATCAATATTTCAAGGCATGCTTGAGATGGTACTGCATCAGTAAACCAAATTAAGAATGTAGCGAAAGATCTCTTATTTAGCTATTAAGGAACCCTGAATCCGATAATCCAAAACGCGTTAAAACAACTCATGCGAGCAAAAAAGGAATACACCATTGGCGGCGTACTGCGAAATAAAGTGCTAATTTTATAGCCTGCAGTTGCCAGCGTGGTACTAAAATAACTCCGATGAGAGACATTGTGGGCCAATGTACTCCAAATGGCCTGAATTTGCTGCAAGACAACATTATTGATTGGCCTCAAATCCTAAAGTTATCCTTGTCAGATGGTAGCTGAGCGGCGGCGAAGATAAACTCTCAATGAGATACTTCTGATGATATGGCTAATATGATATGCTCGTTTAAATTAACCTGATGACGTTATCCTTTTTTCGTAATTTTTGTGACTATAATGAGAACCCGATAAACTAGCCCACTGGCAGAACTTGTGTCGTTAATTATACATTCTTCTGTAATAATAAAAAGTGAAATGAAAGCAACTAAACTGCACCAGGCCTAAAGTGTTTCAATGACTATGTTGGAAATGTTACAGTTTATAAATTGAACCGGTAATCCGGTATGATGCTGATACTGATGACATCATACGAATTGTAATGTGACTCACTGTTGATACAGTATTGTATACTGTATCAACAACACTATCTTTATTTTAGTATTCACTAAGTAAAATCACTAAGGCTTACAGTCAGTAAACTATATGCAGAATTTTATTAAAATACAAATAGATTGTATACTGGTTCAATAATTATCAGGATACAGTGGTACATAGGTTGTAGGATTCCATAGAATATATGGAACATATTTTTATTGTATTACTGATAATGAAAATTGGCAACTTATGCATCTTTTACTAGACTGTTATCTGCATAACACTACTAAATTACAGTTACATATTAACACTAACGAAATATTCTAATATTCATCCGTGACAAAAACAATTTGTATTCGTATCTGCTTTTTCGAGTGATGCATGGAAGGAAGAAGTGCAGAAACCTAAAAGTATTTCATGTCTATGAGAAATACGTGAATCAATACATTTGAAATGTACAACTAGCGCCACCTATGAATGTTTCAGGTAACTATTATAGGAAACAAAGTATTACAGATATTTACCTGTAATTCTTTGTTTGTTACGATTGTATAAATATAATCACACTACTATTAAATTACATTGCATGTTCTTATTTATCTCACATAAGTGAAGTACAGATCCAACTTTGTATATTTAAGTACAATATTCGCATTCAGGGTGCAATTTATTTAAAGTATTTAAAGTCTGTAATAAATTAGTGACAGCGTTGACTATGAAAGGCTCATTAATATTGGACAAGTATAATGACCTCAATTACTGATAAAATGTCAAGTAATTTATTTATTTTATTTAAGTAAACTTGAAGAAGTTTACCTAGGTTTACCAAGGTTTTATAAAGATAAAACCTTAAACTAGGTTAAATAAATGGGCAACTTAAAAAAAAAAAAAAAAAAATGGGCAGCTTACTAATTGATTAGTAAAGAATGCCTACCTGTATTAAGTAAATACGTAAACTGGAGAGTAAAATAATTTAGTTTTAGGGACCACCACCAACCACCAATCTCAATTCTTCATCCACCATCTTCATCTCATCCATTATCTATAGCTTTTGATTCACTGCTGGTATATTGGAGCCACTTCGTCAAATTCTACTCCCACGGAAGCCAGCGCACCTCCACTCCAAATTCTTCCTTACTTCTAGCACATAAACATTAATGTTGATCTTCTATTTCAACCAATTACAATTTGTCTTCGACCTGTCTTAAATAGGAACACCTACAGTATCTAACACCAGACAAGGCTCGAATATATTAAACACTCAAATCTGGTTACGCTCCATTAACGCCAGTCACATTGATGATGAAAAATTTCCCCCTTTAAATATTAATGCGTGTAAAATTGCTGAATGAATATTCATCCACATTAACATTATTATTATAATCAAAAGAAAGTGTTGGAATCTATTAAAAGATCATATGGACGCTACACGACAGCGGCCATAGCTCAATGGCTCGCATCGATTCTATGTGATCGACAGAGTTAGGCAACGACGGGTGCGGTAAGTTTGTGGGTGACCGCTAGTAGCACAATTCCATTGACCTTTTGTAAGTAAATTTCTTTTGGGGCAGAATAGACCGCGTAACGCACTGGAAGACAGTTTACAGTCGGGTCGTAACAACCCAGTAACGCACCAGGGGGAAGAACATAATATACTCTTTAAACTAAATTCACAGTAATTTGGACTGAAATATTTATTTATTTATTAGATATCTTCCATTCTAATATCAACAAACAGTAAAATAAATATAAATAAATAATGGATTCACACTCACTCCCCCGCGCTAATGCTAAGCCTGTTTTGCGAGTGCGGTGCGGGCGGACACATAGAAAACAACACAAATTAACATCCGTGATCCGAGTACAAATCAGCGAAATAAATATATGCCTCGTCCGGGATACAAACCCGAGACTCACCGCGCCACGTGGTCTTCAAAATGACCTCGGTGTATTAAAAAAATCCCTGTCTTCGTAATGCATTTAGTAATTGCTCCATCCTAGCTCGGGTTCCCTTGTATGTATATAGGTCAGTGTGTTTAAAATGCATTCCCTTGCTCAAGGCAATGAGCGTGAAGAAATAAAAAAACCTGACCGTCTGGTAAACTGGTATTTACATGGTATTCCGAGTCAAGGTTGAGTCGTTTCTTTTATTCATTCATTTAGGTAACACCTCGCAGCTGGCGGGTTACATAGATTTCTGCAGCACATTGCACCGTTCGCCAAAATGCATTTTGATAAATAAATGTCTTTATTCAATAGTTATTTACTTGTATTCTTGATATTATTACTAACGCACTGTAGTACTACAGCATATGATTGACATTTTTCCAGTTTAAGGATTTTACATACGAATATTTAGATTGTTTAATAGTATTTACACATCACACAAAGCCAATTCGCAAAGCATTGTCAGCAATAAAATCGAACATAATTATCGGTTTATTCGAGTATAACTCAAGGATCAAAAACGAAATTTCAGTCAAACCTCATCCAGATGAAACTAATCGATGCCTGAAATCTGTTAAGCAACGTTTAAAAATACACGCACATCTATTTTTAGCTAACCTTGACCGCATGTAAAAATACGGCGGACTAAAAAACATTTAACATTAAAATTGTATCAAGATCGGCGGTCGCGGTAGACACGCGCGGGCTTAAGGGGCGGCGCGAGTGCGAGCGAGACGGATGCACGTCGCCAGCCCCGCCGTTGACGTAACGGTGCGCCCGCGCCGGTCGACGCTACTCGACCCGTCTCTACAATTTGATTTTGTTCGAAATTACATATATTTGGGAAGCTTCGTATGGACTGCTGTATTCATCTAATTGGAATGCTATATTCAGGTCACTGGACTATGTCGCTCGCTCTGTGAAAACTGAAACATTTAAGCGCTCATAGCTCTATGGCTCGACGTGTATGACCGCTAGTGACAAAGTTTAATGGCTTACGTGCTTTAGAGGACACAACTGCGGAATAGGCTGTTTTCTTGTCGAAGATGGGGCAGCTTGAGAGCATTCGTTACAGGGTAAGCTCGGCACTGGGGCAGCGTGGTGGAATATGCCCTATCTTTAGCTGAGGCTGTGGGAGAGACCCGTAACCAACAATGGGATGTCTATGCTAGCTTAGCTATAACATTATGTCTAATGTGACTGAGTCTTCACAAGAGTCTGCGACGCATTGGCTACTTCTCAGGTCGCTCATGTCCTCAGACAACTGTGACCACTTACCATCAGACAGGTTGTCAGTCAGGCTATAATTTATATTAAAAAAAAATTACATTTTTTTTTTATTTTTCAACAAACCTTGCTGATATGGGAATGGGTCTCTTTTCTTATAATATAACCGAGAAGAGTTGGAGCCTCCACTATGGTCCAGCGCTGTTTAGTGGAGGTTCTATAATTTTGTTTTTATCCAATTAAGTAGGTGTTAACTTTGATTTTTTTTTGTATTAGAATATCTACCTACTTAGGTACCAGGCCTCAGCCTAAACGTTTTTTTTATTTAAAAGTAAATATGGAGGATATGTTAATTCATCCTGCCGTCCTATTAGCTATAGTTCACTGCTGGACATAAAGTCCTTGAATTAGCGTCATAATAATACCTATATCGTTCCTGTGCACAGTTAATTAATTTTATATAAATTATTAATTAATCAACATTCCAATGTAGTGAAAGGTATTTTTTTTCTTTTTAAATGACTTCATTGAAAATATTGAAAAGTTTCACCGTGGCAACACTGCCAACTTATAAAAACTTGTCATTAAAAATAATTTATTTTCTTTCATCTAAGTCTTGGTATCCTTTTTTTATAGTTATATATATATAATATAATTTCAGTATTTCAGTCAGTTCATTGTCTTAATTAATACTAATGGTATTAGTATTACCGCAGATATGTAATATAGATAAAATTATTATCTACATAATAATAATATTAAAAAGATAGTTGACTAAAAGTTAACTTGGAACAAATTCTATTTTTGAAAATATGAAATGCAAAATAGGTAAATATAATGTAGGTAAATACAATTATTATTCAATGCAATAATTTTAATGTAATGAAATTATCGAAAACAAAATATTGTAAAATAATATTGTAAACAAGCAAATAAAAGCGTGATAAAATAATAAACTCAAACAAATTCAAAATAATTGAAAATCTCCTCTTTTTAATTTAAAAATATCCAAGGATTTAATGATAATTACCGGATTTTTCATACAGAAATGACTTTCAAATATTTTTTAATTTAACTGTCCCTAACAACCAAGACCTAATTAAAAGTGTATTTAAGCTGGGGTCACACAAAATAAATAATTATTTAAAAACATATCTTTAATAGAGTAAATTGTTTTACCCAATTAATTAACTGTACATTATGTACCTAACTATATGAATATTTTATATCAAGAGCTCATTATATCATAATATTATCACATTAACACATTTTCAAATATTGAGAAATGCTTGGTGCGATGTATCTCCAGCTCCACTTGTTCAATAATAATGTAATGTTATCAAATTATAAAAATTGTAAATTTTGAAAAGAGTATCTAGCTACCGAGTTTCTTGCCGTGTTCTTCTCGGAAGAATCAACTTTGTGAACCGGCGGTAGATAAAATTTTTTATGACGTTCATTATGCGTATTATTACATTATTATAATGCGCCTACATTGAAATTTTGAAAAAATATCATAAAATGTCAGTAGGTAGTATAAAATGTCAACTTACCAAAAATAGACAGTTGCTGAAATCCATAAATCTGAAAAAGACAAAAATTTAATGTTAAAGAGAGTTTTTTTTTTCTGTTTTTTAATTAATTACTCGGTCTAATTTTCCAGCCAACAAGACTTACTTATTTAATATCTAATTTTGGAATTTCTATTAAACAACCTTTCATCATTTCTATTTTATTTTTATATAATTTTTATGCTTCTATAGTGCAAATGAATTTTTGAATTTTTATTTATGTAAGTAGTAGGTAAATTTTAGAATAATTCTAAGTAGTAAGTGTTTGTAATTTAAATACTTTCTGTATTATATGTTGTTGACTATTGTTACTATTCAGTTATACATTTTTGACTACTATATTGTAAATTAAACTTAAAAAAAAATGTAATTAATTTTGTATGCCATAAGAAATAACAAGTGTGAGGCACCTATGTAACTGACCACTCCAAACATGTAACCACATTTTTGCAAATAAATATCATAATCATTATCATAAACATTTATAAAATGTCATACATACACTTTACTTGAATGTGTTGTACGTCTACCATAGATACATGATTCTACTAACCGTACCCGTAAAATCAATAAAGTTCAAATCATTGTTTTTCTTTGAAGCTCGTTTATACACCTCCACCCCCATCCCTTGCTTGTATGTTTTAATTTTTAGCTAAGGGCCGTTTCATACACGATTGATTCATGCGAATTGTCTATAGGATTGTTCTGTTGTGTGTGTCATTCCTTGCTCGAAGGTGTCATCGAATTTATTTGCCAACTTAACGTAACATTTTGCCTGTATTTTTCCCCGAAGGAGGCCTAGGTCCCATGTAGATGGCCTATTGCCATACACCAGGCACATATCCAGACTCCGGGCTGGGGATTTCATGTTAGAAAACTATACGCTGCCCGACCTAATCGAATCACACAATGTTACGATATCATCTATCAAATGTTTATAACAAATGTCAAACACTAACTGTCACAGATCTGTCAAAAATATAATTTGTCAAAAAATAAATCTTTCAAACAAAATCATTCGTTTAAATAGGCCAATAATACTTATAATTTGTCAAAAAATAAATCGTTCGTTTAGATCTGCCAATAATACAATATGTCAAAACAAGATCATTCGTTTAAATATGCCAATAATCTAATTTGTTATCAAAATAATCATTCGTTTAAATATGCCAATAATATAATTTGTCAAAAAATGAATCGTTCGTTTAAATATACCAATAATATAATTTGTCAAAAAATAAATCGTTCGTTGAATTTGTCAAAGCAAAATTATTCTTTTAAACATGCCAATAATATAATTTGTCGAAAAATAAATCGTTCGTTGTGATATTCCAATAATTTTTGCTCTGCTGTGTCACATAGACTGAAAATTCTTACCAACTGGTTTTCACCTAAGACTACGTTACCCTAAAATCTCCTATGCCTATTTAACCCTTTATCCTTCGAACAGAATAAGGAAAAAAAACACCAAACTCAACACCCACATTTAACAGGTACCATAGATAATTGGAAAGGGACAGACGGCTGTGTTAGAGAGAGACCGTCGCCCCATGAGACTATTCGTGTTCGATGCGACGTTGCCAGTTTTGTCATGTAATCGTTAATATGAAATTGTTTTCTAATAAGACTCTAGTCTAGTTATAGAAGTCCGGTTCCATAGACGTCCCACTGCTGGGCACGGGTCTCCCCCACAGACACTGCTGCGGGAGGTCTAGAGCATACTCCACCACGCTGCTCCAATGCGGAGGTGGAGGGGTTAGTGGCCAGTGTCGAATGCTCTCAAGCCACCCGAAGGTCTTCGACAAGGCTTAACGACTGTTTCAACAATTGAAAACAACCGGGACCGACGGCTTTACGTGCCCTCCGAAGCACGGTAGCGTCCATGAAATTTTGCCACTAGCGGTCACCCATCCACAAACTGACCGCCCCCATCGTTGCTTAACTCTTTCGATCACATTGAATCGACGCGAGCCATTAGGCTATGGACGCTACTACGCTAGAAGTCCGGTTACACCACCATATTAGTTTTCAAGGGTAGCAACGCATCTGTGACTGACGTAGACTTATACTAACTGTACTATCATTAGCACAAACTAACAGGAATAACTATCACTAGTCCTCATACCCACTAACGAACTGACCAACTAACTTGCTGTAACAGTGAAGAGCACATCGAGAGGAAACCTGCATGCCTGAGAGTTCTAATGTTCTCGAAGGCATGTGAAGTCTGCCAATCCGCACTTGGCCAGCGTGGTGGAAGGCCTACTCCCTCCCGTTTTGATAGGAGACCCGTGCCCAACAGTGGGACAAAGAAAGGTGATGGGTTATGATGATGATGATGATGATAGGAATTAACAACTGTTTTATGATAGTAGGCCAGGTGTAACAATAACAATGTCATTATTGTCACAGCAGTCACGACGACGACAACACATACAGAACGATTTGATCACAATATATTAATACCACCACAACCCCTGTCCCACTGAAGAGTGGGAGGGATTAGAAGGCCTTAGTCCACCACGCTGGCGAAGTGCGGATTGGCAGACTTTTGATTCCTTCGAGAACATTATGAAGAACTCTCAGGCATGCAAGTTTCCTCACGATGTGTTCTGCACCGTTACAGCAAGTGACATTTCTTAAATAGCACATAACTTAGAATAGTCATTGGTGCGTTCTTGGGTTTGAACCCGGACCGAGAGACCGGCTCGAGTGAGAGGCGAGTTCGATAGCCACTGGGCTGTCACCCCTTATGTATCAGGACGGGCGCAATCGGTAGTGACCCTGTCTGTTGCGCCACAGGGGTCGTGGGTTCGAATCCCGCTCAGGAGAAACATTCGTGTTGTGTTTGTTTTGTCTCTGGATGTTAATATTATCTATTTAAGTATGTATTTAAATATCTATGTATCTCAGTAATCAGTCTCTGACACCCATAGTACAGGCTCTGCCTAGTTTGGGGTCAGATGGCCGCGTGTGAGAATGTCCAAGATATTTATTATATTTATTATGTTAAAAAATATTAATACGTGAAGCAAAAACTTTCGACCCCATTTTAGGAATATAACGTGGACGGAGGTGTATGAAATTTGCAAAGTTAAAGTTTAGTTCGTTTTATTTAGTGACGTCCATAGCCTCGCGTCAATTCAATGTGATCGACAGAGTTAGGAAACGACGGGCGCGGTCGGTTTGTGGTGGGAAAATTTCATGAGCGCTACCGTGCTTCGGAGGGCACGTTGAGCCGTCGGTCCCGGTTGTTTTCAATGGTGAAAATAATCGTTTAGCTTTGTCGAAGACCTTCGGGTTGCTTGAGAATGTTCGACACTGGGTTGGCGACTAACCCCTCCACCAATTTGCACTGGAGCAGCGTGGTGGAGTATGCTTTGGACCTCCCACAGATTAGTCTGTGGGAGGAGAGGAGAGTCTTACAGAATGCAGAGATCTAAAATATTCGTCAGTATTTTACCGGGATAACTATATTAAACCACCATGTGTACCTATTGAACCAAATCTTTTTAAACAGATCGGGAGGGTAGATATATCATCATTACTATCTACCCTCATTTAACATAGTAAGTTACAACAATAATAAAGCATCTATACTATACTAATATTATAAAGAGGAAACATTTGTTTGTAATGTTTTCACACAAAAACTACTGGACCGATTTCAAAAATTCTTACACCATTAGAAAGCTGCATCTTCACTGAGACATAGGCTATATAATATTACTAGGTGTAAACGAAACTATTGTTATGTATAATACCACGCGAGCGACGCTGCGGGCGTCCACTAGTATTTAAATACCTCGGTGTCCATCCACATCCCGACCGCGCCCGTCGATGCTTAGCTTAGTAGGAGTGGAAAAATTCAGTGTCTAACCAACATTCACGCGGTGCTTATGAAAAAACATTAAACAGTTCTATTTCAGATAGCGTATATTAAAAAATGTTGGTCGTAAATGAAAATATCTGTGGAATTCAACGTCTCGTATTATATAAAACGGTTGAAAAGAATCCAGCGTCAACACAACTCTTTATTTCAAAGAGATTTTTCTCTTTCTCTTTATTTCAAATAGAGCCTTTAGCTAACCAAATAGGTTTTATATGAAACCTTATTGGTTCTCTATAGAGTTCGCCGGGCAGTACCACCGCCCGCCACGGTACCTAGTACCATTTCTACCGTGTAATAATTGTTTTTAAAGCAATTATGGTCCGGTTGTAAAGGTGTGGTTACACTTCTTTAGAGGCGACCATCTTAGTCCTCAAGGGTAGCAACACATCTGTGACTGACTTAGAACGAGACTCCTAACAATTACTAACTGGACTATTACAAACACCAACTAACAGGACTAACTATCACTAACAGTCCCCAGTCCTCATACCTACTAACGAACTGACCAACTAATGGTCTAATTAACTCTCTCAACTAATTGGACTAACCATCCCAGTCCCTAATTGAGTCTTGTTCAAAGTCAGTCACAGTTGTCATGGGCGGCAGCGGATGGGTGGTGCTGCAAGGAGAAGGTGACTGACTGACTGACTGACATATCAACGCAGGGCCTAAACTATAAGGGCTAGAAACTTGAACTTTTGCACAGGGGTTCCTTTTATAACGTAGGGGAGCACTAAGAAAGGATTTTTGAAAATTCACCCCCTAAGGGGGTAAAACGGGGGTGCAAAGTTAGTATGAAACTTTGCCGTTTTTGAAGTCATGTGAGCAACCCGAACGCGGGCAGACGTCGTTAATGGGTCTAATTCTACGCGAGCGAAGCTGCGGGCAATCCACTAGTCTATAATAATTTTACTTTAGACACTTTAATACTTTTCATTTTATACGATCAACACCATAACTATCCCCCCCGGATTTCGTTCAGCGCTTGACTTTCGCGCCGCCAACTACATCAGAGCTCCAGTCACAAGCTGACGCGACAGCAGATGGATGTATTTCGCTGTTCCCTCCCCATAAAATTTACCACAAACACAAACCATAATTACCAATATATTTCCACGAAAATACTTGCATTTCTACCAATCGGTCGTAATTACCCTTATTATGCTCGTTGTGGGTAATTCTATGGGAAATACGCAACTGTTGCTTTACTTTTCATAAGTCATGGGGTTTTGCGGCCGTCTGGTGCCAGGCGACGGGTTATTAATATCAATTTTGTATTCCCCCAAAGGGGTAAACCCCGAAAGGAGGTAGGAGTGTACACCCAATTTTCAGAATCAGATTCAGATTCATTTATTTTTCATTATATGGTATTTTGTATACGCTTAATGAACGTCATAACATTTTTTTTCTACCGCCGGTTCACAAAGTTGATGCTACCGAGAAGAACACGACAAGAAACGCGATAGTTACTCTTATCAAAATTTACAATTTTTATAATTTGATCACATTACATTATTATTGAACAAGTGGAGCTGGAGATACTTCGCACCAAGCGTTTCTATCGTTCAAGTAGTCATTACATAGTCATATTTTCACCAGTTAATAGGTCCCATGTAATAGGTGCGGTATAAGCGGTGACAGCCCAGTGGCTATCGAACTCGCCTCTCACTCGAGCGGTCCGGGTTCAAACCCCAGCGGCACGCAACGATGACTTTTCTGTTATGTGCGATTTAAGAAATTAAATGTCACTTGCTGTAACGGGGAAGGCAATATCGTTAGGAAACCTGCATGCCTGAGAGTTAATTAAATGTTCTCGAAGTCATGTGAAGTCTGCTAATCTCTCCCATTCTGAGAGGAGACCCGGGCCCAACAGTGGGACAAAGAAATGGTTGTGATGATGATGATGCACCATGACTATTTAACAATCTTTTATTTGATTTAGACAGTATGGAGCCTGAGAAAGGACATAAGCTACTTTTTAATTGGAAAAGTGTTGTAAGGGGTTGAAAAGGGGGATTAAAGGTTGTATGAAAGTTCTGTCATTTTCAGAACTACAAGCATAACATTTATTTTTTAGGCTGTTAATTGGATATAAATAAATATGGCATGCAAAGTAAAGTAAGGGTGTAAAATAAACATAGGGGATAACACATTTACGGATTCATTACAAATTTGTGGAGCTAAAGTAAACGCGTTAAGAAGAATCTATTACAATGTCTAATTCCACGCGACCGAAGCTGCGGGCGTCCATTATTAAAAATATATTTTAATTATAAAAGTGACATTTAAAATACTTTTACAACACCCACAATGTAAACGGTCACTTAAACGCGGCAAAAGTCGATAAGGCGGCAAAGCCCAATATTTAGTCTGTGCTATACATTGTCTGTGAAACCGGTCGGCCCTGCGACGTTGCCGCTCCGTGCAAGGGCCGCTCGCGCACTCCATTGGTCCTCTACCGTTGCATCCTATATTCATAGACCACCATTGGTCTATGCTCATAGTTTTTTTCTCCCATTTGGTTGGCTATGGTATTTTGGTTGTGTTCTCTGTTTTTGGTAGGGAACTGGTAGGGCGCCGGGCGATGCGTTGCGTAGCTACGACGCGGTATTTTTGACATAGATTTATATCATGCAGATAATTTGATACATCCGTATTGTTAATTATCGAATAAGTGTCAACCAAATTAAATTTAACCATAAGGCTATCAAAATTACAGATTTAAAATTTCCACAGAATATCTATAGATACTAATATTAAAAAGAGGAAACATTTGTTTGTAATGTTTTCACACAAAAACTACTGCAAAATTCTTTCACCATTAAAGCTGCATCTTCACTGAGTAACATAGGCTGTATAATATTCCTAGGTGTAAACGAAACTATTGTTATGTCTAATTCCACGCGAGCGAAGCTGCGGACATCCACTAGTATCTTATAATATTGTCGAATTTAATACTTAATATCTATCTATCTATTGGACCATAGATAGGTACATAAAGTGTAAAAAAAGTAGATAGCAATTGTTGCTGGATTTAAATTTGTGCACCTTTTGCTTAGTTTCGCGTCAGTAGGTGACGTAGTCTTACAGATTTTTGGTGTCGATAAAATATGCTATTTGCGAATATTGAATTCTATTAACAATTATTTCATTTTTCATTTTTATTTTCAAATATGGAACAGGAGTATTATATCCTATGTTTATTTTACACCCTTAAGTGATGCTTAAGGGTAACATTTTTACAAACTTTGAATGCCATATTTATTTATATCTAATCAACAGCCTAAAATATAAATGTTATGCTTCTAGTTCTGAAAATGACAATACTTTCATTAAACCTTTCATCCCCCTTTTCAACCCTATACAATACGTTTTACCAATTAATTTAATTATTAAAAAAGTTTTTTAAAAAAAGCTTTGTATAACTTTTTTTTATTT
This sequence comes from Carterocephalus palaemon, assembly GCA_944567765.1. Lineage (NCBI taxonomy): Eukaryota > Metazoa > Arthropoda > Insecta > Lepidoptera > Hesperiidae > Carterocephalus > Carterocephalus palaemon. The sequence goes on from OX155667.1 coordinate 254,855, forward strand.
TCGTGCATTGTCATCGGAACCAAATATGTGTGCCAAATTTCAGCTCGATAGCTTCAGTGGAAGTAGGTGAAATATTGATTGCAAGATTCCAGGACATACATGAATGAATACATACATACGAGTGAAGTTAAATAAAAGCTTTTAATAAAAGCTTTTAAAAAGTAGCTTAAATCCTTTCTCAGGCTCTAGACTACTTGTGTATCAAATTTCATTTAAATCGGTTCAGTAGTTTTGGCGTGAAACCGAGACAAACACAGTTACATTCGCATTTACAATATTACTATAGATTCATAAAAAATCGTGGTATCTACTAGGGTCATATAAAAAAAGGAATGGACGTGTTATATATGTTTTGTATACAGACCCTACCTGCATTTTTTATCAAATGTATCCTTTTTTATATTATCTCCCTGGTATCACTCGTTGGGCAAACGCGGCCGGAATTATGTTCATAGACCCGCTCTTTCGATTCTCGGAAGGCGTTTGATAATAGTCGAGGGCCTTTTAAATTATGTTTGGAGTCCCAATGCTCATTGGTTGGTTTTGGGTCAAATTTTTTATGTTTTAAGGATTTATGTAGGATGTTTTCTAGGATTATATAAGTACGTTTAAGGGTTACGCCCATTTATTCTTTGTGCATTATATTGTTTGAGGTGTCCTTGCTAATACATGGTTTGTCTTTCTCCTCAACCGTATGATAGATCGTTGTGATATTTTGCACAGATGTAGAACAGTACCTTGAGAGTAACACAGGCTACTTTTTATCTGGGATTTAGTGGACGCCCGCAGCTTCGCTCGCGTGGAATTAGACATTCACTAACTTCAAAAACGGCAAAGTTTCATACTAACTTTGCACCCCCGTTTTACCCCCTTACGGGGTGAATTTTCAAAAATCCTTTCATAGTGTTCCCCTACGTTATAAAAGGAAGCCCTGTGCAAAATTTCAAGTTTCTAACCCTTATAGTTTAGGCCCTGCGTTGGTCCGGTTGGAAAGGTGTGGTTTCCGGTTATACTTAGAGGTTAGAGGCGACCATCTTAGTCCTCAAGGGTTGCAACGCAAGAGAATCTTACTCACAATTACTAACTGGACCAACTGACAGGACTAACTATCACTAACAGTCCCTGATTCAGTCCTCGTGTCCACTAACGATATCAGCCAATGTTCTAATTAACTCAGCTAACTTTTTTTTTTATTGGCTGCGGTAAGATAGATTTTCACTCACTACAACCCCCTCGTCAGCCTAAGAACTAACTAACTAACTGATCTATCCATGGTCCCTATTAGAGTCATGTGTAATGCCACGGGCGGCAGCGGATAGGTGGTGCCGCTTCCCTTATATCTTACATCCTTGATATTATATTTATGTATTCTATGTAAAGTTATATGAATTATATGTATCTATATAAATTATCTAATATATATGTATGTATTAGTTTAAATTTATCAGACGGTCCCTATACACAAGGTCTCATCATCTCAACCTTTTCTTTGTCCCACTGTTGGGTTCGGGTCTCCTCGCAGAACGGGAGGAATTAGGCCTCAGTCCACCACGCTGACCAAGTACGGATTGGCAGACTTCGCATACCTTAGTACGCATACCGTAGTGAATGTCTAATTCCACGCGAGCGAAGCTGCGTGCGTCCACTAGTCGCACATAACTTAGTAAAATCATTGATGCTGGGGTTTGAACCCGGACCGCTCGAGTGAGAGGCGAGTTCTAGCCACTGGGCTGTCTGCTTCGTCATATCATCGCAGTGCCTAAACTATAAGGGTTTGCTTGCTTTTTAACTTACATCCTTGATGTACCAGACGGTCCCTGTACACGCGGTCTACCAGGCAGCAATCATCTCACTCGTAAACATTGAACACTCATCGCTATCAGGTCAGCGACCCGCGCGCGTCGATAAGCCGAGCCTTGAACCGGCTGCCGTCTGCCAGTCGTAGGGATTCCAGACCCTTTGCGGTTCCAAGAACGCTATAAGATACTCGCTGACCCCGCAAACGTTGTTCTGCCATATGAAATGTCAAATGTGACGCGACGTTTCACGTCAATGAACGACGGTTAAAAATGAAAATACTAAAATAGTTTTTAAAAAACATTTTCCAGTGGACCAAATTGTAAATCTAAACCATTCTCGAATCCCCTTGAACACAAACAAAAGATTTCATCAACATCTATCCAGCCGTTTAGGAGGAGTTCACTGTCATACACAAGTACACAAGAAATATATACATTAAGATAGATATGCAAGCATAATTACCTCTAGCATCAAGGGATGGTTTAAAATATAATGCGTATCGCTTTCGCTGCGACCCATAGACGTCCCACTGCTGGGCACGGGTCGCCCCCACAGACACAGCTGCGGGAGGTCTAGAGCATACTCCACCACGCTGCTACAATGCGGATTGATGGAGGGGTTAGTGGCCAACCCAGTGTCGAATGTTCTCAAGCCACCCGAAGGTCTTCGACAAGGCTGTTTCCAGCATTGAAAACAACCGAGACCGACGGCTTTACGTGCCCTCCGAAGCACGGTAGCGTCCATGAAATTTTGCCACTAGCGGTCACCCATCCACAAGCCGACCGCGCCCGTCGTTGCTTAACTCTTTCGATCACATTGAATCGAAGCAAGCCATTGGGCTATGGACGCTACACAGTTTCGTTTACAGTTACTAATATTATATAGCCTATGTCACTTGGTGAAGATGCAGCTTTCTAATAGTGAAAGAATTTTTTAAATCGGTCCAGTAGTTTTAGTGTGAAAACATTAAAAACAAATGTTTCCTCTTTATAATATTAGTATAGATAACCTTTCAGTATTTAGGGTTCCGAATCCAAAGGCTGACAGATTTAACCCTATAAATATGCCTCTGCCGTCTTTCTGTCTATCACAGAGTTATCTTATCTTATCTTATTAACGGTAACTATACACATCCGACAGTGGACCCAAAAAGGCTGATGGATGGATGGATGGATGGATACACCGAAAATTTTCACAGAATGCTTATTACTGCGGCGGATTTCGCATTAAAAACGCTGGATCTAAAGAGAATACTTACTCATTAAATTTTTTAGAATTTTTAAGGTTATAAGATTAAGAAAATATTTTAAATACTTAATTTAAACCTAATTAAATTTAATTGTCTAATAAAATTATTCGAGTGTTTAAATAACTCACAATTTCGCGGCTCAAAAACAATTTTAATTATAATTGTGAAGATATTTATGGTGTAAAAACTCTTTTTTTTATGAATAAAATATAGCAAACGAGCTTGCAGCACCGCCCATCCGCTGCCGCCCATGACAACTGTGACTGACTTTGAACAAGACTCAATTAGGGACTGGGATGGTTAGTCCAGTTAGCTGAGTTAGTGGGTGAGGACTGGGGACTGTTAGTGATAGTTAGTAAGTCTCGTTTCAAGTCGGTTACAGATGTGTTGCTACCCTTGAAGACTAAGATGATTGCCTCTAAAAAATGGTTAGACGACTAACTGAACCACCGAACCTTTATGCCTTCGAGAACATTATAACGAACTCTCAGGCATGCAGTTTTCCTCTAAATGTTTTCTGAGGAAATCCTGGAGTAGGGAGTCATATTACATGGAAAACCGGTGGAAATGTAGAGAGCAGTTCAGTTACGACCGCTGTTACTTGTTTATTCCACAACCCTTTTTGTCCCACTGTTGGGCACGGGTCTCGTCTTGGAATAGGAGGGCTTAGGCCTTAGTCCACCACGCTGGCCAAGTGCGGAGCAGTCTTCACATGCCTTCGAGAACCTTATGAAGAACACTTAGGTATGCAGGTTCCCTCCCGATGTGTCCTTCAACGTTACAGCAGGTGACATTTAATTTCATAAATCGGACATAACTCAGAAAAGTCATTGGTGCGTGTGCTGGGGTTTGAACCCGTACCGCTCGAGTGAGGCGAGTTCGATAGCCACTGGGCTGTCACCGGTTTTATCTATCCCATCACTACCCACCATGTATCGGAATATTTGAACTCGATTTTCGCCAATTCTAAAACGTCGGATTAATTTGAAACTTTACTCTTATCAAGGACCGATGACAACGCAATAATTTAAAAAAAAATAACTGAAAATTTATTTTCGGTTATCTACAAATGCGTGGTTTTTTTTAAAACGCTGCTATGTGTTAAGGAGATGTAGGAGAAATAGTTAAAATTTATGATGGGAAGATACTTGACATCTAGAATTACATATTTATTTCTGAGAAAAATACATATTTAGAAACATTAAAATGTTAACATTATAGGCCATACTAGTGGACGCCCGCAGCTTCGCTCGCGTGGAATTAGACATAACAATAGTTTCGTTTACACCTAATAATATTATATAGCCTATGTAGCTCAGTGAAGATGCAGCTTTAATGGTGAAAGAATTTTGCAGTACATAGTTTTGTGTGAAAACATTACAAACAAATGTTTCCTCTCTATAATATTAGTAGGTAGGTACCTATAGATAGGAAGTATGTAGGTACGACAAGATTCAAGTCTTTACAAAATTATAATTGAATTTGGAACACTCACGTCCAACAATTACAATGAATCTACAATTAATCAAAATATATGTTCGTCGCACGGAGTTTCTTAAATTTTCAACGCTACAATGCTGACATAAATTAGCCCAAAACACTTTGATGATCAAAGGTAAATGCAAAATACATTTTATTTCAGGTAAACCTGAAGACAAAGAAAGTTTTGATAAATTATTCATCAGAGCTACACTGGTGTTGTATCTGGGTCATGCAAGACCTAGTCTGGCGCTGACGTCATCCCAAGACACATCCAGTACCGGCGACTTATCGCTTGTATCTGGCCAGAGATTAGCGTATCAATAAAAAAGTAATCATTCCACCATTTTCTTTTTCTTCGCCTTCTTTTGTACATTCGAAAATCGAATTTCTTGCGTTCCCGATTTAAAACGAAAATACCCGAATGCGTTTGGAGGGGTGCGGACGCCCATTTCCAAAATGGCTTCCCTCTGATTGCGTGACGTAATACGACGAAATTTTCGAGAAATTCTTGATTTTTTTTAAAATAGGTACTCCGCTTTTGTTCGATGGACGGCATTCGGCGCAATTTGATCCAATAATCGATACCAAATATGCTTTGTTAACATTCGATTCTACCGACGAGACATTGTGTTCGACGCTTAATGAAGTCACTCAATTATGTTTTTGTCACAAAGAAAAATACTTAAACATGAAATTTAATTGAAAATTGTATATTTCACTCGAAAATCGAACGACTGCCCAATTTTTTCAAAAAAAAAAAAAAGAAGAAATCGTTCAAGGCATGCATCGACAGATGTGCGTTGGAACAATGAAAAAAAAAAAGTAAAACAAAGCTTTTTAAAAATGGCGTACCTACGCAGATGAAAGGCTCGGTGTTCTGAATTCGAAAAAAATTGGAAAGCGAACTCACCGCGCGCCCAATATGGCGGTGGACAAAGGACTGGGAAACTGCGTTCCCCACGGAGAGCTCTCGACGGTGTCCCGCGGAGGCATTTCGGGTGCACTGAGGTGCACACGGGGGTGGTGGTGTGATTTTTGGCTTTTCGCGAGAAACGGCGACGGTAATGCACTCGCTCGGATGCAACGGAGTGTACTGACCTAGGGCTTGCTGCAGCGGCGCAGGGCTGCGCACAGACGCACTTACCCACACATTCCCACTGCACAAGTGCACGGGGCTTTCCGCCTTAACACTTTCCTTTAAGAGTTATATTTCCGTAAAGTGCACGTACGTGTAGAAAGTCTGGAGCGTGGTTCGATACCGGAGTAAAAGATTGAAGCAATTTTGAGCTTAAAACATGTCTAGATAGAGTATCCAGTCGGGTAGAGCGTCGATGTACATCCTATTTAGACACGACCACACCTAGGTCTTACGGCGCAAAATCTGTAGCCGTTTTCCAAATTTGAATTTCGAATCGATTTCCAAAAGGCCGGCTAGCGTTGAGTTCGAAAATTTAAATTTTTCTTTTTTATAGAATGCATCGTGCATTTGAATTGAGAAAGGTTTTTGATCCCACGTGGGTGTAGCCTCCTCTGTCAGACGTGTACATTTTTATAAGCGAATATTTTTGATTTTAGAAGGTTGCAGGCAACCGACGTTAATTGGTTACGGTTACTAACGGTTACGGCGACACTACAAACACTTGCATGGTAGCTCGTTACGCTCGTGAGAACCCCGAATCTATAGCTATCCAAAGCTCTACAAAAGCTCCGAAGCTCAACTATCGTATATTCAGTGTGTGAAATGCTTAGGATATCGAAAATAAATTTAAAAAATTAGTACCCACAATATTTTACTATTTCACCATCTTGTAAAACCGTTTTGGTGGTGAAAAGCGATTTTACTATCCATATACACTACCCATATACACTACATAAAGATTGGATTAACTTCCGAAAAGCGCATACCCCCGATCGATCTGAAATTTGGTATAATAACGTATTTTGACCTCCTAATCACGAATATCATAACGAAAATGGTCGCAAACGCCATTTTGAATCGTCACCTTTTCCTGAATTGAGTTTCTTTCTATAGCGGAAATAGCTAAAAATACAAAATGGAGTTTGCGCCAATTTTCGTTATGATATTCGTGATTAGGAGGTCAAAATACGTTATTATACCAAATTTCAGATCGATCGGCGGTATGCGCTTTTCGGAAGTACACCCTAAAGATTTTAAGAAATGTATAAACTACTGGAAAAAAGGATTTTTTATTTTATTTATACACTACCCCATCGCAGAAATTCAAGCGTGATGTTACGATGTTATGAAAACTGACATTATTTTAGTACTAAGTCGTTAAAATTCAAACGCTTTTTGACAATAATTTTTGATGTTCTGACATACCTAAATCCATTGTAATTAATTTATGATCTTTGAAATTGTATTGTGTTTTATTTGGACATAACGTAACTATTTCAACTAATGATTACTTATAATGAACTAGCTTTTACCCGCGGCTCCGCCCGCGAGGTCAAAGGGAATTAACAATGAGTTGTTTATCATACTCGTACATGACACATTTGTGGTGGATGAATAGTGACAGTTCCACGATTAAAAGATACTAAGATAAGAACTTGCAAATGAATTTTACTAACGCCATCTATTAACAACATCCGGAACTAAATATCTAGCAAATAACAAAACAACGATATCTTCTCATGGGGATGTTTTACCGGGGTAAAAAGTAGCCTACGTCACTCTCCACCCTCCTCACTATCTCTACACACAAAAACCATAGGTACCATATAATAGCTTCTTTGCGACGTGAAAGCCGGACAAACAAACAAACACACTTTCACATCTATATATATAAAAGGAGAAGGTGACTGACTGACTGACTAACTGACTGACTGACTGACTGACTGACTGACTGACTGACATATCAACGCAGGGCCTAAGCCTAAACTATAAGGGCTAGAAACTTGAAATTTTGCACAGAGGTTCCTTTTATAACGTAGGGGAGCACTAAGATAGAATTTTTGAAAATTCACCCCCTAAGGAGGTAAAACGGGGGTGCAAAGTTAGTATGAAACTTTGCCGTTTTTGAAGTCAAATGGGCAACCCGAACGCGGGTAGACGTCGATAATGAATCTAATTCTACGCGAGCGAAGCTGCGGGGCGTCCACTAGTTTATAATATTAGTATGGATTGTATTAGCCTGTAATGTTAGCGAAGAGTTTAATAATAATCCATACTAATATTACCTATAAATGCGAAAGTAACTCTGTCTGTCTGTCTGTGTCGTTTTCACGCCAAAACTACTGAACCGATTTAAATGAAGTTTGGTACACAGGTAGTCTAGAGCCTGAGGATGGACATAGGCTACTTTTTAATCTATTATTATGTCTAATTCCACGCGAGCGAAGCCAATAATTAATAATACTTTATTTCAGACTAACTCAGTCCATAGATTGGGTTAGTAAAGGTCTTAAAACTATGTTAGTTCATATATGTAATTTATTTTTAATGGTTAGTAAAACAATTATCTTAATTTTTTATCATTATAAGTATATTTAAATATTATATTATACAAATATTATAAATCTTTATCATCTATACTAATATTAAAAAGAGGAAACATTTGTTTGTAATGTTTTCAAACAAAAGCTACTGGACCGATTTCAAAAATTCTTTCACCATTAGAAAGCTGCATCTTCACTGGGTGACATGGGCTATATAATATTACTAGGTGTAAACGAAACTATTATTATGTCTAATTCCACGCGAGCGAAGCTGCTGGGCGTCCACTAGTAACTTATAAAAGTCATTGGGTTCGAACCCGGACCGCTCGAGCGAGAGGCGAGTTCGATTGCCACTAGGTTGGCAGATCCAGAACGAGACTTATATGAGTTTCGTCCCAAGCCTGTCACAGATGTCACCCTTGAGGACTGAGATGGACTAACAAAGTAACCGGAAACCAAATGCTTTAGAAACAACTAGTGGACGCCCGCAGCGTCGCTCGCGTGGAATTAGACATACCTAACAATAGTTTCGTTTCCACCTAGTAATACTATTATGTATGTATCTGCAACTCCACTTGTTCAATAATAATGTAATGCGATCAAATTATAAAAATTGTAAATTTTGAAAAGAGTAACTACCGAGTTTCTTGCCGTGTTCTTCTCGGTAGCATCAACTTTGTGAACCGGCGGTAAATAAAAAATGTTATGACGTTCATTAAGCGTATACAAAATACCATATAATGAAAAATAAATGAATCTGAATCTGAATCTAGCCTACGAGTATGTCACTCAGTGAAGCTGCATCAGCTTTCTAAGGGTGAAAGAATTTTTGAAATCGGTCCAGTAGTTTTTGTGTGAAAACCTTACAAACAAATGTTTCCTCTTTATAATTTAGTATAGATTACTACTTATAAGTACAGTTGAAAATTAATGGTACCTACTCGGTACCATTCGTAGCGTCCATAGCCCAATGGCTCGCGTCGATTCAATGTGATCGACGTTACGCAACGACAGGCGCGGTCGGTTTGTATGTGACCGCTAGTTGCAAAATTTCATGAGCGCTACCGTGCTTCGGAGGGCACGTTAAGCTGTCGGTCCCGGTTGTTTTCAATGCTGGAAACAACCCAGCTACAACCCATAGACATCCCATGGTTTGGCACGGTGGGTGAAATATTGAAAGATTCCAGGACATACATACATACAAGTGAAGTTAAATAAAAACTTTTAATTTTAAAAATTAAAACGATGACCCTGTGTTTTGACAGGCCCGTTGGCGCAATCGGTAGTGACCCTGCCTGATACGCCAGGGGTCGTGGGTTCGAATCCCGCTAAGGACAAAAAATATTCGTGTGTCGCACACATGTATTTGTTCTGTGTCGGGATGTTAATATGTATTATCTATTTAAATATGTAATTAAAAATAACCATGTATTTACTATTATTTCTTACAGTATTACTTACAGTCTCTGACACCCATAGTACAGGCTCGCGCCTACAGATTTGTTTGTAAACACAAAAACTACTGGACCGATTTCAAAAATTCTTTCCCCATTAGTAAGCTGCATCTTCACTGAGTGACATAGGTTATATAATATTACTAGGTGTTAACGTAACTATTGTTAATATGTCTAATTCCACGCGAGCGAAGCTGCGGACGTCCACTAGTAAAGAATAAATTAAGACAGTGAGAAGCAAATTGAATGTATTTATGCAATTAAAATAATCATGCCTGAGAGTTGTTCTAATGTTCTCGAAGGCATGTGAACTCTGCCAATCTTCACTTGCGCAGCGTGGTGGACTAAGGCCTACTCCCTCCCGTTCTGAGAGGAGACCTGTGCCCAACAGTGGGGCAAAGAAAGGGTTGTGATAATGATGCAATTTGATGCAATTAAAATTAAACATTCTTAAGCCTACACAAGGGCCAGCATGTCGCAAGTCTCAATAGGCAGCACTGGCCAGTTACCGGCCACATCTTGCGTGCCACTTTCACATAAAAAACGAAAAATATAAGCTCAAGTATTTCAAGTATTAAAACTGACATTACCTCTTTAAACTGCTTACGTACCGGGTTACTTAGCAACAGCATAATTTTAACACACCCCACTTTCGTCTTTGCCAAGGCCTTTGACTCCGCGTCCGTCGATTATGACTCGTATTCATAGCGAAGCAAGGTGGGCATTGGGTTGGTGAGATCCCCATTTCACTTACAGCCATGAAACCGGCCAGAGAATAATTGATAAGAGAGCAAGTCTTGATTTTTGTTTGTTTTTTTTTTCATTGAGTACCACAAGGCTCGGCGCTGGGTCCAGTACTGTTTATTGTCGTCCTTGGTCGGCTGGTTTAGGGTTTCTTGTAAGCTGTAACACGTTCCATCGTGTTAACTAGATACATCCAGTATGAGCCGCCAGTGCGTCGTATCCTTGAACCGAAATTTTGGAAGCAATCAGTAGTATGTATTAATTTAATTACCGATTCGTGAGTGTCTATATTCATGGTTGAAGTTACCGGCTTACTCGCGTGTGATTTAAGTCGGAAATAGGCCGACTAGATCAATTACGATGATCATCTTCAGGAGTGAACGCGCTCGCTGCGGGCAAGGCGTACACTTCAACTATGAATATTTATTAACATAGCTATGCTATAGCCATGACATAGAAACAAATAAATAGAACTAATTAATTGTTTGTAAACTGTGCAAGAGCACCCCCGCGTCAGGCCTAGTTCTGTATTGTGGGTAGTTGACATACACAGATAACAACATAGAAATGTGTATTTACCCCTTGGGGTAAACATAGGTGTTTTTGGTTATGGTATACATATAACAATGTGCCTTGTCTCGAACCTGAGACCTGACTATCTATGGTGGTAATCTTACTGCCTAACCCATTCCGAGACTCCCGTGCCCAACAGTGGGACGTTTAATTTCGGTCACCTAAATAGCAATGGCATTTTTATTTTAATTAAAAAAAAACTTTTATAACATTTTTTTTTTTGTCTTCGGAACCAAATATGTGTGCAGAATTTCAGCTCGATAGCTTCAGTGGAAATGCGTTAACTATTGATTGCAAGATTACAGGACATACATACATACATATATACATACATACGAGTGAAGATAAATAACAGCTTTTAATAAAATGATTTTTATTAAAATTTCCCGCCATATGAATCGAAGCATCCATTAACTTAACTTGCAATGACATTTATTAACATATAGTGAAGACGATACTGACCTATGCGGTGTCAGCGACACACTAGCGTCAGCAGCGGATTCAGTCGCTACGGTCAGCAGAATAAACGCCGCGTCAGGTCTGAAGAGAAATATGTCTTGTCTAGACCAGTGGCTCTCAAAGCGACGCTTTAAGGCGACGACGGAGATAAATGAAATCAATATATATAAAAGGAGAAGCTGACTGACTGACTGATTGACTGACTGACTGACATATCATCGCAGGGCCTAAACTATAAGGGTTAGAAACTTGAGAACTTGCTACCCTTGAGGAGTAAATCGCCTGAAGAAGTGCAACCAAAGATCACACTTTTTCACCACAATTGCTTTTAAAACAATTGTTACACGGTACCTTCGCGATGGTACTAGTCTGATTATTAAAGACACTGGGTTAAATAATAATTAATAAATTTGTAAGCCATTTAATGGCTAGGTGTAATGGATCTCTCCTGACTGTAACATCATTATTACCTATAATACCTAATGACAAATAAATATTGAATTGAATTGAATTGAAAAATAAGTTTGAAAACCTCTGGTTTATTAATTTTAAAACGTCTAGAGTTTTCGAGTTTCTATCTTAGTTTTCTATCTGTTTGAGGTATAAATTGTATCCATCACGACTTTTTAATAAAAGCATACTTACAAAGTTACTGAGTACTCACAGCTTCGACTGTCCACCTTGCAACAGTCCTCACACCCACTCACGAAGATGTGACTGGCACAGAATGCTTTAAGCATTAAGTCCGCCTTTTGTCCCTAATTTTTTTAATAGGTACAATAAAGATTTAATAAATAAATAAAATAAATAGATACATACATACGAGTGAAGTTAAATAAAAGCTTTTAAAAATTGATGCTTTAAGCGTGTTAGGGCTGTATAGACAGCCGCAGTCAACCACGGCTGACCTGACCGGAGCTGTCTCTATACGGAAACGGCTACAGCCTTCGCGGGTCGATGACCTGTCTGTCGCCGGATAAAGGCGGGGCGCCACTGTCGGCTGGCGCTGGCGTTGCGAATAACTTGATGCCACCGATGATTTTACACTACAGATATACCATAGAATTCGGTGCTAAAAAATGTGCTCATAAACTAATTAACATGGCGTTGTGATCATCGCGATGCAGAGTAAACCAACACATTTTTTTACAACATCTTATATCTATGGGTTAAATGAGAGACAGTGATGACAGCTATTTATCGTCTCTCACTCAAGCGGTCCGGGTTCTAAACTTTCTAAACTAAGCGTCACGCACCAATAGCTTTTGTAAGTTATGTGTGATTTAAGAAATTAATTGTCATAAAATAAATATATTGGACATTCTCACACACGGCCATCTGACCCCAAAGTAGGCGCGAGCCTGTACTATGGGTGTCAGAGACTGATATACATACATATATATTTTTAAATACATAGGTACTTAAATAGATAATATTAACATCACACGAATATTTTTCCTGAGTGGGACCCACGACCCCTGGCGCAACAGTCAGGGTGACTACCGATTGCGCCAACGGACCGTGGATGGATGTCTTGCAGCCACTAAGCGTACAACGCAAAATAACCTCGTTAATATGTACGCTTATCTATGACTATATGGATGGATGTATAATGAAAGGAATTTTCCAAGCATTGTAGTTTAGAAGCAGTTTTAATTGTTTTTTGTGATTGACATACAATGAAGGCCTAGACCTCACCACATTCAAATGACGAAACTTTGAACAAGCATTATAGTTGTTGTCATGTTAAGTATAATTAAATTCACTTCAGTCAGTACATTTTAGTTTTCTACAAATAATTATTGGGTGGTTGAATTTATAAAACATTAATGAAATACCATAACATTAAATAATGAGCTAATTGGACTTTTTTAAAAGGAACATAAGGTGAAATGACTGAGTAACCCCTGATGGGTACTTCAACTAGAAGGTGGATACTTCATTCACTGAAATTAATTTAAGATTACAGATAAGAACAAGAAGTTTTTATGTTATAGAAAGTTTTAATATTTTTGAGATCCATTTTATTCGTAGTCTTTTGTTACGAGTCACCAAACCTAATAAGTAACTTTATAAAATACATATTTTCAAATATGTAATATCAAAACCATTTAAAAAATTATTGTATTGTTCAAAATAAAATAAAAACCAACTAAAAATATTAGAGCATTTCAAATAGCATTAAAAGTTACCACTTTCAAACAGTGAAATACTGAATCGCTTCCGCTTATGCCCCCGCTGTGACTCTCACCCCACAACCCCGAGGCGAGTGCAGTCAGAGGAAGACGACTCTCCCCCGTCCCGCTCACACGCAACAGACATCCTATCTCCGTCTCCTTCACACCGAGTCTACGTCGAAATTTGGCAAAATTAAATTACTTGTCTGAAGCTTTTGGATCGAACTGCGGAGAGATGTAGATGCTATAGGCAGGGCCGGATTTAGTGGTGTGGAGGCCCCGGACAAAAAAGGAGTGGAGGCCCCCTGGCCCCAAATTATTTACCAAATAAGATGAACAACTTTTTTCAGTCAGATTTACTGTGAAACCGAGTAGATTATTTTAGTATTTAACAAACATCTATTTATATAAAAGGAGAAGCTGACTGACTGACTGACTGACATATCAACGCAGGGAATAAACTATAAGGGTTAGAAACTTGAAGTTTCACACCGGGGTTCCTTTTATAACGTAGGAGAGCACTAAGAAAGGATTTTTGAAAATTCACCCCCTAAGGGGGTAAAACGGGGGAGCAAAGTTAGTATGAAACTTTGCCGTTTTTGAAGTTAGTGAATGTCTAATTCCACGCGAGCGAAGCTGCGGGCGTCCACTAGTATAAAAATATAGATAAATGATTTCTGTTAATATTTAAGAACAATATAATCATGTTTGTACAAAGGTAAAGGTAAAGGTAAAACAGCGAAAAAAAAAAACCAAAAGAAAATTTGTTTACTAGTGTTTAATAGTCGGAATATAAAACTTTTTTTTCCGAAGTCTATTGTGGGGGCCCCTCTTTTGTGGAGGCCCGGGGCTATGGCTGTTGGTTTATTTAATTTTAGTGTGCAAAAATTAATTTAGTGATTACAATGACTGGCAGTTGACAGTAGCGCCACCTATGTGTTTTAACAACACGTCAAGTTTAGAACTGTTATATAAAGCCACTCAACTTGGTCTACTGACTTACTTCTTTTCTTACTAGCATAGTGATAGGTCGCAGACGTATTAATTCTCAGTGTCTAAAATAAAAGTAATATTAAACGTGCATCTTCAATTTAAACTCTGCATTTGCTTTACAATCCCATAACATGATTTCCTATAGTGGCCCCGTTTGCCCTGCCCTAAATCCGGCCCTGGCTATAGGAGTATACCATAGCGTCGAGTATTGTCTGGTTGAGGCTTTCACTGGGTTTAAAGCTTCTGATGAATTTAGAGCTTTGGCGGATAGTATTATAAGTGGCTTAGGAGCATACACAGAGGTTACTAGTGGACGCCCGCAGCTTTGCTCGCGTGGAATTTGACATAACAATAGATTCTTCTCAACGCTTTAACTTTAGCTCCACAAATTTGTAATGAATCCGTAAATGTGTTATCCCTTATGTTTATTTTACACCCTTAAGGGTAACATTTTTACAGCCTAAAATATAAATTTTATGCTTCTAGTTCTGTAAATGACAATACTTTCATACAACCTTTCATCCCCCTTTTCAACCCTCTACAACACTTTTTTCCAATTAAAAAGTAGCCTATGTCCTTTCTCAGGCTCTAGCTACACTATCTGTGTACCAAAATCGGTTTTATTTAAATCGGTTCAGTAGTTTTGGCGTGAAACCGAGACAGACAGAGTTATTATCGCATTAATAATATTAGTATGAACTAGTAGGGGCCCACGGCTTCGCTTGCGTGGAATTAGACTTAAGTTTCGTTTATATGTAGTGGCTGTCCTCCTCTAGGAAATAACTGGAAAAACTCTACCCGTTGAACTTCACATAGAAAAAATAATAACGGGGTGAAAACCACGTTTTTTTGTCCAAGACATGTCAAAGCCGCCAATGACAACTGTTACTGACTTTGAACTGGGAATTAATAATAATAATAATATCTTGGACATTCTCACACACGGCCATCTGACCCCAAAGTAGGCGCGAGCCTGTACTATGGGTGTCAGAGACTGATATACATACATAGATATTTTTAAATACATACATAAATAGATAATATTAACATCCAGACACAGAACAAAAACAAGTGTTCGTCACACGAATGTTTGTCCTGAGCGGGATTCGAACCCACGACCCCCAGGCAGGCAGGGTCACTACCGATTGCGCCAACGGGCCTGTCAATTGGATGGTTGGTCCAGTTAGCAGATGTTGTTAATTAGATTATTAGTGGGACAGTTTGTTGGTATGTGGTTTCTAATAGTCTCGTTCCAAGTCGTTCTCGGTACCAGATGCGTTGCTACCCTTGAGGACTGAGATAGCCTCTAGTGTAACCGGAAACCACACTATTCTAGCCGGAACACTATTGTAAAAATGGTACTAGGTACCGTGGCGGTGGTACTAATTAATAATCGCTAATTAATACGCGGCAACATCGCAAAGCATTCCGGAGTGTAGCATACTTGATGCCGTGCCAAACCAGCCAGCATGGGCCATCACATTAACTCTATTGTTAACTTTATCAAACACAATTCCGAACATAAAACATCACTCGTACTAGCTTGCCTCGCGGCTCCGCTCGCGTCAAGTCGTTCATGGGCAGAATTACCTCTACGATCAAGGGATGCTTTAAAATATAATAAGTACAGCCTTCATCTTCTTCAGTAGGGTCCATAGCCCAATGCTTGCGTCGATTTAATGTGATCGAAAGAGTTAAGCGACGACGGGCGCGGTCGGTTTGTGGATGGGTGACCGCTGGCTGCAAAATTTAATGAACGCTACCGTGCTTCGGAGGGCACGTAAAGCCGTCGGTCCCGGTCGTTTTCAATGCTGGAAACAGTCGTTAAGCCTTGTCGAAGACCTTCGGGTGGCTTGAGAACATTCGACACTGGGTTGGCCACTAACCCCTCCACCAATCCGCATTGGGGCCGCGTGAGGGCACGTTAAAGCGTCGTTCCGTGTTGTTTTCAATACTCCAGAATTGAGTCAAGTCAAGTCAAGTCTAACGACTGTTTCCAAACAGTCGTTAAGCCTTGTTAGTACGGCAGAAATGGTACTAGGTACCGTGGCGGGCGGTGGTACTGCCCCGGGCGAACTCTATACGGAACCAATTAAGTTTCATATAAAACCTATTTGGTTCCATATACGCTTCAAGGCTGGACAGTCATACTGCGCTCGCGCAGCCTCACTGACCGCAACAGTTGGACAGCCCTGGCCAGGCCGCCAGCCCTGTCGCCACGCGCAACATGACCCCCTTCCGAAAATAACAATCGCATCGTCCGATTACGTGATCGCTATCGATATCGATATCGACCTGCTATCGAACCTCCAAGGCCGATTTGCATATCTCCGCATACCTATCTACATATCTATCTGCATATCTATTCCTATCGTCGCTCTTTGTTTGGTGTCAACGCGGAATTAAAAGTCGCGGAATCTGGAGTTGGCTGCGGCCATCGTACATGCTTTTTTGATATCTTATAACAGACTTCTAAGCCCAAGAAACTCGAATAAATAAATAAATAATATAATTGTCAAAAAGATTTTTTTTTAAAAAGCATTATATTTTTTATTTTTTATTTTCATGCATTGTCATCGGAACCTAATATGTGTGCCAAATTTCAGCTCGATAGCTTCAGTGGAAGTGGGTAAATATTGATTGCAAGATTCCAGGACATACATACATACATAGATACATACTAGTGAAGTTAATTAAAAGCTTTTAATTAAAATAAATAAATATCTTGGACATTCTCACACGCGGCCATCTGACCCCAAATTAGGCGCGAGCCTGTACTATGGGTGTCAGAGACTCATATACATCGGTGCGACCCATAGACGTCCCACTGTTGGGCACGGGTCTCCTCTCAGAATGGGAGGGATTAGGCCTTAGTCCACCACGCTGGCCAAGTGCGGATTGGCAGACTTCACATACCTTCGAGAACGTTATGATGAACTCTCAGGCATGCAGGTTTCCTCACGATGTGTCCTTCACCGTTATAGCAAGTGACATTTAATTTCTTAAAACGCACATAACTTAGAAAAGTCATTGGTGCGTGCCACTGGGGTTTGAACCCGGACCGCTCGAGTGAGAGGCGAGTTCGTTAGCCGCTGGGCTGTCACCGCTTATACATAGGACATAGATATTTTTATATAGATATAGTTATATACATAGGACATAGATATTTTTAAATACATACTTAAATAGATAATATTAACATCCAGACACAGAACAAATACAAGTGTTAGAACAAAAACAAGTGTTCGTCACACGAATGTTTGTCCTGAGCGGGATTCGAACCCACGACCCCTGGCGCAACAGACAGGGTCACTACCGATTGCGCCAACGGGCCCGTCATGTATCGTATAAGTACCTTGTATGTGTACTGTACCTATGCCAAATTACTGTGTTTTGTCTTGTACTATGGTATTATGTCTGTCTATGAGTACCACCATGTATGAGACCCAGGGGCTAAAAGCTGGGTACCCCCATGTAAATCTATAAATTTAAATCTTACATTAAACAAAACCTCCTTAATAAAGCTTTCTATAAAATTAATGACTACATGAACGATAGAAATACTTGGTGCGAAGTATCTCCAGCTCCACTTGTTCAATAATAATGTAATGTGATCAAATTATAAAAATTTAAAATTTTGAAAAGTTACCGAGTTTCTTGCCGTGTTCTTCTCGGTAGCATCAACTTTGTGAACCGGTGATACAAAAATGTTATGACGTTCATTAAGCGTATACAAAATACCATATAATGAAAAATAAATGAATCTGAATCTGAAAATTGGGTGTATACCCTTTCGGGGTTTACCCCTTTGGGGAAATACAAAATTGATAATAATAACCCGTCGCCTGGCACCAGACTGCCGCAAAACCCCATGACTTATGAAAAGTTAACTTAAGCAACAGTTGCGTATTTCCCATAGAATTCCCCACAAAGAGCATAATAAGGGTAATTACGACCGATTGGTAGAAATGCAAGTATTTTCGTGGAAATAGGTTGGTAATTATGGATCAAATTATAAAAATTGTAAATTTTGAAAAGTTATCGAGTTTCTTGCCGTGTTCTTCTCGATAGCATCAACTTTGTGAACCGGCGATACAAAAATGTTATGACGTTCATTAAGCATATACAAAATACCATTATTATAATGAAAAATAAATGAATCAGAATTTGAATCATCCTTAACATAAATTAAACTTTGAAAATAATTAAACCGTTAAACTTTTTTTTTTTTTTTTTAAAAAGCTTTTTAAAACTTTTTTTTATGCACTGTCATCGGAACCAAATATGTGTGCCGAATTTCAGCTCGATAGTTTCAGTGGAAGTGGGTGAAATATTAATTGCAAGATTCCAGGACATACATACAGGATACATACGAGTCAAGTTAAATAAAAGCTTTTAATAAAATATAGGAAAACTAAACAACAATATTTCCTGAAGAATAAATTATGTAGCAACATTGTAAATAGACTTATCGCTTCATCTAAAAATTGGTCCTAAGTAAATAATAAACCGGTCCATAGACACATAGATATCCCTATTCCCGCCAGCCACGCGTGAGTCATAGACACACCCATTATTTGAATATCTATGATTATGTAATGTAAAAAAGTTGTCTAATGGGGGTACTGACGCCTTCTTTAGTTACCCTAGCTAGCTTATCTATCTATAATATAAAAGGAGAAGCTGACTGACTGACTGACTGACATATCAACGCAGGGCCTAAACTATAAGGGTTAGAAACTTGAAATTTTGTACAGGGGTTCCTTTTATAACGTAGGGGAGCACTAAGAAAGGATTTTGGAAAATTCACCCCCTAAGGGGGTAAAACGGGGGTGCAAAGTTAGTATGAATCTTTGCCATTTTTGAAGTCAAGTGGGCAACCCGAACGCGGGCAGACGTCGTTAATGGGTCTAATTCTACGCGAGCGAAGCTGACGCCCGCAGCTAGTTTGCTCAAAGGTGTATTTGACCTTCAGTGGCCAGTTGTGTGCGGACAGTCCAGTGGCTATGGAACTCGGCTGTCGCTCCGGGTTCAAATCTAAACGGCACGCACCATACATTTTCTAAGTTACGTGCAATTTAAAAAAATATGGTCACCATCGGTGAGGAAATTTTTTTGAGGAAACCTGCATGCCTGAGAGCTTTCCATAATGTTCTTGAAGGTATGTGAAGGCTGCCAATCCACACTTGGCCAGCGTGGTGGTCTAAGGCCTAACCACTTACATTCCGAGAGGAGGCTCGTGCCCAGCAGTGGGACAAAGAATGGGTTTGGTGGTGGAACAGTCTCCTGCATTCTACTGCACAATCCGAATTCAAATTAACGTCAAAATGTAATTTTAAAAAAAAGTCAAAGTACAATGTTTCATTAAAACACATAAGCGTACGATTGCGCGCGAATTTTTTATATGTAAAATACAGCCGTCCCATGGATGTAATAGATCCGCCTTGCGTATATCAGCCGTCCCTAGCAACAGAATAAAAATACGACACATTGTTTCCCTCCAAAAGTTACTGTCAAAAATAAATCAAATTGGTATGTGGTATGTGTGCTCTGCGATGCTATTGGCCCAGCCTTTTTCTTCTACGAGTGGGGGACTTTTGGCTAGGGTGGCCAGTACTGCACTGGCCAGGGTATAGCGAGGCAATCTATTAACAATAACATCCTTGCATTTTTACATTAACTGACACTTACGTGTTGTCTGTCGATATTTTTAAAAAAAGAAATAAATTAATTTTACTTATAATGACAACAAAATGACTCACCAAAAGATAAAAGTAAGAAAGAAATTGTATGTTGGATGTTTGTTACTCAATCACGCAAAAACTACAAAACGGATAAGAATGAAACTTGGCACATAAGCAGATGATAACCAAGATTAGCACATAGGGTACTTTTCGTTCCGGAAATATGTTCCCGTTGGATGCTTTGCACGTTTATTGGAAAGCTGTCTCGCATTATGTCAACAGATGGCGCTGAAACTAATTCTTAACTTGCACAGCAACTAGTACAGGAGCAGATGATATACTGAATAACTAGAAAGCATACTCTTTTTCTCGGAAATATGTTTGTGTAATAAACAATTAGGTACGCAGGTGAAGCTACGGGCAAAAGACAGTATTGAAATAGAAATTAGTACCGAGATTGTAACAACAGGTGACGTTGGTCCAAGGCAGTCACATAAACACAAAATATGTGAGACTTAATTTAATACTTACGAAATATTTCGCAGCTCTTGTCATTGTTTGTTGTGTGCTCACCTGAAAAAGAAACTGAGTTATATTGCCGTCTCAATGTTTTACCCAAACAAACTATTTTAAAATTATTTTCAATTATTACATCCTTGTATGTTTCTTTTACAACATATACGATACTAGTGAACGCCCGCAGCTTCGCTCGCGTGGAATTATACATATTAATACATTCTTCTTAACGCGTTAACTTTAGCTCCACTAATTTGTAATGAATCTGTAAATGTGTTATCCCCTATGTTTATTTTACACCCTTAATGGTAACATTTTTACATACTTTGAATACCATATTTATTTATATCTAATCAACAGCATAAAATATATAGTTCTGAAAATGACAATACTTTCATACAACCTTTCATATCCTATTTCAACCTTTTACAACACTTTTGACAAATTAAGAAGTAGCCTATGTCCTTTCTCAGGCTCTAGACTATCTGTGTACCATTTGTAATTTCATTTAAATCGGTTCAGGAGTTTTGGCGTAAAAGCGAGACAGACAGACAGACATACAGAGTTACTTTCGCATTTATAACCACCATCGCCTTAGATACCCGGAGGGATGTCACATTTAAAAAAATACGTTTAATTGTCTGTACCTTATTTAATAAAACAAATGCGTCACTCAAATGGCAATACCACTCGAGCTATTGCTATTGCTGCTATTGGCTCCCCTCTCCCTCGCCCCGCAAACCCCGCACAGTCGTGTCCGATAACCGACTGTAGGAAAGTGTATTAGACTTTGCTAATACACAATACATACCTACTGCATACACGTGTAATTTACTGTAGAGTAAGCTGATACACACGTAGAACAGTGAAACAGTCGTTAAGCCTTGTCGAAGACCTACGGGTGGCTTGAAAACATTTGACACTGGGTTGGCCACTAACCCCTTCGCCAACCCTTAACCAATCCGCATTGGAGCAGCGTGGTGGAGTATTTTCTAGACCTTCCGCAGCAGTGTCTGTGGGGGAGATCCGTGCCCTGCAGTGGGACGTCATTCATAAAATAAATAAAGAATTTTATGTCTGTACATTATCTAAATAATATTATTTTTTCGTCTTAGGTTTAGATTAAAGGCATTAGTCCCTATGTCATCTCTGTGAATTTTTGGTATTGTTGGTGGTTCATATAATAAATAAATAAATAAACCGACACAGTAACAGGAAGTAAATAAATGCAAAATTTAAATGAGGACGTCCTCAAATTACTGCAAGCATGGTCGCCCTAACGGTAAAATTCAGGGTGGCATGGTCCTTTTAGGTGTAAAATGAAATAGAATGCAAGGGCATGCGGTTGGCCCACGCTGGCCAATGGTGAGCCAATGTTGGCAGGGTCTGTTGTCTATGATAGAGCCAGTTGCCTTATTCTCCTAGGACGACTTTTTTCAATATATTCAGGCCCGTTGGCGCAATGTTGGTTCAATGCGAAATAGAAAGACGAAACGAAAATAACTGGCTTGCTTTCTATGAGAGAAAGAGAGAGAGAGAGAGAGACAGAGATACACGCGCACGCCGCACGGCTTACAACTAAAAAGTGTCGTTACAACTTTTGGTCTTAATTTTTTCCGTCTAGCCCCCTTTCGCAACGCGCGATAAGGAACTTCGTACGTTACTCTCGTCGAAGAGTGTACGCCGTGCCCGCCGCGAGCGCGTTCACTCCTGAAGATGATCATCGTAATAGATCGAAACTAGTCGGCCTAATTCCGACTTAAATCACACGTGAGTAAGCCGGTAACTTCAACTATGAAGGAACTTCGTTCCAATAATCAATCCAAATAACAGAGACTACCCAATATCGTCCGCGCAAGACTTGACGGCGCCCCGCGATAACTTATCTGATAGATAAGTCGTTACAGAGACCGATTATCACGAGGTTACACTTATCTTGGCCGATATCACCTATGTATAGATCGCATATAATATATATATATATATGATACTTGGCATACAGCGGCGACAGCCCAGTGGCTATCGAACTCGCCTCACTCGAGCGGTCCGGGTTCAAACCCCAGCACGCACCAATGACGTTTCTGAGTTATGTGCGATTTATTAAT
This sequence comes from Carterocephalus palaemon, assembly GCA_944567765.1. Taxonomy (NCBI): domain Eukaryota; kingdom Metazoa; phylum Arthropoda; class Insecta; order Lepidoptera; family Hesperiidae; genus Carterocephalus; species Carterocephalus palaemon. The sequence goes on from OX155667.1 coordinate 277,553, forward strand.
TAAATGTCACTTGCTGTAACGGTAAGGACACATGTAAAGTCGAAGGCATGTGAAGTCTGCCAATCCGCACTTGGCCAGCGTGATGGACTAAGGCCTAATCCCTCCCGTTCTGAGAGGAGACCCGTGCCCAACAGTGGGACAAAGAAAGGGTTGTGATGATGATGACTTGGCATACGACTGTGAAGGGAAATAAAACAACGGGTCCGTTGGCGCAACCGGTAGTGCTTGCCTGCGCGGGGTCGTGGGTTCGAATCCCGCTCAGGACAAACATTCATGTGACGAACACTTGTGTTTGTTCTGTGTCTGGATGTTAATATTATCTATTTAAGTATGTATTTACAATATGTATACATGTATATCAGTCTCTGACACCCATAGTACAGGCTCGCGCCTATTTGGGGTCAGATTGCCGTGTGTGAATGTCCATGGTATTTATTATTATTATTATGTATTTGTTAAAATTTCACAGGTCCAGATGTGGACCCGGTAATTTGAAAGGCTTGCGTGGGGACACAGGTCAATTATTTCATTGTCATCGGACCTTGATAAGTGTGCAAAGATTCAAATGATACCGACGAAAATCACGTCCAAAGATTCCGTTATATAAATACATACATACATACATACCAAGCTAATAAAGGCGTGTTAAAAAGCGCATCATAATCGGTCCATTCGTTTAAGAGCTACGATGCCACAGACAGACACACAGACATCCCCCTCTTTTTGCGAAGGGGGTTAAAAACAGGCATATTTCGTTGACATTGAAATCTTACATCACTTACTGACATGAAACAGAGCAAAAGGTGCACGAAAAGCACACATTTAGTGTGTCTTTCATAGACCACTGGTAGAGCCTATGTATAGGTTTTGTATAGAGTTCGCAGTACCGGTACCTAGTAGGTACCATTTCTACCGTGTAACCATTGTTTTTACAGCAATTGTGGTCCGGTTGGAAAGGTGTGGTTTCCAATTACACTAGTAATGGTAGCATCACATCTGCGACAGACCAGGCACGAGATAAACATAAATCCGAATAAAATAAGATTCATTTTAAACTATAATATTTAAATTCAAATTCAAATTGTTTATTTGCTTTAAAGTTGTTATAATTTACAACAAGATCCACGATCAACCTTAACCAAAATGTGGTATGCAAATATAAATATAAACTCACTATATAATCTATTCGTTTTACAATTTTGTTTATAATTAATTTATCCAGATCTAAAATCTCAACGAAACGTGTACAGATAAAAGAAACCGTTGCGCGCAAGTCGTTGTCACGCGTCAGGTGCAGACAATTTTTTCAACGTCTGTCTGTCCCCACCACGTGTATGCACAGACATACACACTATGTTTGTATATGTATATGCATGTCGCTCGCCGTGACGTGCGTAATCTTATTATTAGTTCCTGGAAGCGGCGTCGCGGTATCACACTAGGTCTGTGCAATATGAAATACATTATTTATAATTATGCATAATGCATCATTTTATGAATAAAAGATGGCAAACCAGCTTGCACCAGACGGCAACAAGACTAACAGGGACTGAGATAGTTAGTCCAGTTAGCAAAGAGCTATTTATTTATCTTTATTGAACCACATATAAAAGTTACAGGGTAATAATAGCGATTTATGTTTGCTATGTGGTAGAGCCTATAGGGAACCGAATAGGTTTTATATGAAACCTAATTGGTTCCATATAGAGTTCGCCCGGTGTAGTACCACCGCCCGCCACGGTACCTAGTACCATTTCTGCCGTGTATTAATTGTTTTTAAAGCAATTGTGGTCGGTTTGAAGGGTGTGGTTTCCGGTTACACTTATTTAGAGGCGACCATCTTTGTCCTCAAGGGTAGCAACACATCTGTGACTGACTTAGAACGAGACTCCTACTAACAAGTACTAACTGGACTATTACTAACACCAACTAACAGGACTAACTATCACTAACAGTCCTATCACCAACTAATGTTCTAATTAACTCTCAACTAATTGAACTAACCATCCCAGTCGCTAATTGAGTCTTGTTAAAAGTCAGTCACAGTTGTCATAGGCGGCAGCGAATGGGTGGTGCTGCAAGCTCGTTTGCTATATTTATCCATAAAAAAGTGTGTGTGTACTTATGTACACGCGTTAAAAGTTATACTTCTTTGGCGTAACAAGATAAAAATCTTTTCAAAAATTTTATCTTTCGCCTTATTCTACGTTTGTAGAAAAAACGACACTAACAATAGAAAAAAGGTATTTAGTACATTGAAAGTTTTATTTTAACGTATTACTTATATAGTTAAATAAAGTTTATTTAAATACCACAAAAAAAATATTTCTACATTGACAGCACCTGACTAGCAGACTTTGACAATTGAAAGTGGTTAAACCATTTTTTGACAATGTTGACTATAGCTAACTTCATGGTGTCGGTTTTTCGTGACGGTATGCGCGCGCATCGTAAAAATTTACTCTCATAATTTTTCCCTAACGCGCCAAAAGAAGTATAATTTCAAAAAAAATAGTGATCTTTAATGCATAAAGATGCATAGACAACATTTGATAGTGTCTGAGCAGGGTGGCGACTGGCGACTGGCACCAAACTAACATTGTCTAACCCCAAGAAGCTGGGTCCACCAGTAAATAAATTTGCAAAGCAGTTAACCTTTCAACACTCGCAAGCGACAGGTAGCCTGACCTCCGCTGGCTGGAGCCCTCAAGGACTCTCCCAGGCCTCGCCAAACTGGTCCTGAATAGGGTGAATTTATGAATAATCAAGCTTATACAATTCGATGAGAATTGTACTGTAGGTGATTCGCTATTATTATCGTGAATAATTAAGTAGATATATTAATGTAGAACATCTTTTGAATATTTAGGGTCATAGACACATATTCTACCCTATGCATAGGGTTTGATATCTATGGTCTATGATAGACACACCCCATTCTGGTTCAATCCACCGGTCTATAAAAATAGGTTTTTATAACTTGAGGTGACAGCCCAGTGGCTATCAAACTCGTCTATCACGAGCGGTCCGGGTTCAAATCCAAGTATGACGTCATACTTGGATTTGAACCCGGTTCTAAGTTATGTGTGATTTAAGAAATCAAATGTCTCCTCGGGTAACTGTTAATTAGAACATTAGTTGGTCAGTTCATTAGTGGGTATGAGGACTGGGGACTGTTAGTGATAATCAAGATAGTAACTGCTAGAAAGAGTCTCGTTCCAAGTCAGTCACAGATGTGTTGCTACCGTTGAGGACTAAGATGGTCGCCTTTAAAGAAGTGTAACCGGAAACCACACCTTTCCAACCGGACCACAATTGTTTTAAAAACAATTAGTACACGGCAGAAATAGTACTAGGTACCGTGGCGGGCGGTGGTACTGCCCCGGGCGAACTCTACATGGAACTAAACAGATATAAAACCTATTTGGCACCCGACAGGCTCTACCACCTAACAGCACAACCCACCACGTTAACTACCTTGTTAATGTCTATGCCATCCACATTCTATTTTTAAATTGAGGCATAGACAAATTAATTCTAAAACAATGTGATTGGTCTATTAAATGACCCTTTACGTTTCTATCAGGGAGCAAATAATTATATAAAAATATTATTATGCCCGCCGCGAGCACATTCACTCCTGAAGATGATCATCGTAATAGATCGAAACTAGTCGGACTATTTTCGACTTAAATCACACGTGAGTAAGCCGGTAACTTCAACTATGAATATAGACACTCACGAATCGTTCAGTAATAAAATATTATTATGATTGTAATATAACACAGAACATAACTAGTTTTCACATAAAATGAAAGGGACATTAATTTCGTAGATAAAATAAGCCTTATTTACAATGATAATGACTTGTCTATGACACCCTTATTCTAATTTTAAATTGGGGGCGGAGACATTCCTTTTTTAACGATTTGATTGCTCTATGAAAATAGATGCTCCTATTGTGTGGGTCGAAAGAAGAATAAACCACTTAATTATATATTTAAAATGATTGTATTTTAACTGAATTAATAATAATAATTATTTTTTCCAGTGACGGGTAAATGTTATTCGTCTATGATACCCTAATTGTATTTTTAAATAAGGGCAAAGGCTGAATGCTTCCTATTTCATTGGTTTATGACCATAGTCGACCCTATTTATGTATTTCGAGGAGCATTTGTTCAGTTTTTTGTTTAATTTTAAAATAATTTAAACTAGTGGACACCCCACCTTCGCTCGCGTGGTAATAGACATAACAATAGTTTCGTTTTTGACCTAGTAATATTATATAGCCTATGTCGCTCAGTGAAGATGCAGCTTTCTAATGGAGAAAGAATTTTGGTCCTTACTCTATAGTGTTAGTAATGGTCCAGTTACTAATTGTTAGTAAAAGTCTAGTCTCAAGTCAGTTCAGTCGATGTTAATCGATTTTTAAGTATCGATAAATCGATAAAATCTAAATATTGAACTTGTCGGTCGAACTGTGGATAAAGCTAGACTTTTACTTCGGTGTAACTTGCATAAAAAAAAAAGCTAAACTTTTTTGTATTTTAAACAAATGTACATAAAACGCGGGCGAAGCCGAAGGTGAAGCTAGTTGTAAAGATCATAGATGACATAACACTGAATTATCACATAAAACTGAATTACAGTCTTTTACATCATAGACAAATGCATGCCTTATTTACAATGATAATGACTTGTCTATGCCACCCTAATACAATTAAATTGGGGCATAGATAAATTAATTCTCCGACGATTTCATTGGTCTATGGTCTATGAGGATGCCCCTATTTTCGTGTTTCGAAAGGGGAATTGAGCAATTACGTTATCTTGACTAGAATCATTATAATATACGTATAAGTTGAGGGTAAAATCACATAATATCGTGATAGAAATAGGTGCTCTTATTTACTTATGAGGTAGCCAGCTAATCAAAGTCAAAGTCAAAGTCAAATAAATTTATTTCGTTGGGGTGATTGAGCTATGTGTGGCCCATTTTCGTATAGATTTGCATGTATTTTTAAAAGCTTTTATTTAACTTCACTCGTATATGTCCTGGAATCTTGCAATCAATATTTCACCCACTTCCACTGAAGCTATCGAGCTGAAATTTGGCACACATATTTGGTTCCGATGACAATGCATGAAAATACATTAAATTTTTTTATTAAAATAAGGCTTTTTAAAAAAAAAACAATTTTTGTTTATTTTTATTTAATTTGAATTTCATTTTTCATTTATTTTGTGGTTAATGCAATTCATACGAAATAAATAAATTTTCTTCCTTTCTTTCTTTAATCACACACACAGCGTGGACCTAAGCCGAGGTAGACCCCAGGGGTACCCTTGGACTAACCCCCCACACTAGAAGGAGTAATCCTTTACCTTTTGCTTTGAGCTCTGAAGCTTACCCTATCCGGTGACGCCGCAAAGGTCTGTATGACCACAGCAAAATTCCATTCGAAATAAAAGAAAGGTCTAGAATGCTTTAGAAACTAGATATTAGGTAGGTACTTGTAGGTGCATGGTAGAGCCTATAGGGAACCAAATAGGTTTTATATGAAACCTAATTGGTTCCATATAGAGTTCGCCTGGGGCAGTACCACCGCCTGCCACGGTACCTAGTACCATTTCTGCCGTGTAGTAATTGTTTTAAAGCAATGGTCCGGTTGGAAAGGTGTGGTTTCCGGTTACACTTCTTTAGAGGCGACCATCTTAGTACTCAAGGGTAGCAACACATCTGTGACTGACTTAGAACGAGACTCCTACTAACAAGTACTAACAGGACTATTATTAACACCAACTAACAGGAATAACTATCACTAAGTCCCCAGTCCTCATACCTACTAACGAACTGACCAACTAATGTTCTAATTAACTCTCTCGGCTAATTGGACTAACCATCCCAGTCCCTAATTGAGTCTTGTTCAAAGTCAGCCACAGTTGTCATGGGCGGCAGCGGATGGGTGCTATCTTATATCCATTAAAAAAAATACTAGTATGCGGAGTGCTTGCTGTGACCCATAGACGTCCCACTGCTGGGCACGGGTCTCCCCCACAGACATTGCTGCGGGAGGTCTAGATTATACTCCACCACGCTGCTCCAATACGGATTGGTGGAGGGGTTAGTGGCCAGCACAGTGTCGAATGTTCTCAAGCCACCCGAAGGTCTTCGACAAGTCTTAACGATTGGTCCTCCGAATAATGGAAGCACTGCATTTTTTTCTATAGATGCATCCACAAGCCGACCGCGCCCGCCGTTGCTTGACTCGGTCAGAAAAGATCATGCCAAAGATGTGACTAATTTATTGTTACCAAAAACCGTTTTATAGTTGACGTAAAACTACTTCTCTAACATAAACCGCTGACGTCATATAAACGGTAAAATCTCTTGTATTATTGTCTCTACGGATTATAACGCATCCAAATTAAAGAGGTAGTATAACTCGACCGGATTGAATAGGGCTGACAGCATTCGCCTATATCAGGGGACGGCAACCTTTTGAGTCAAAAGAGTTAAAAATTACAATTTACAAAATTTCAAAGTTTTTAAAGACCCACAAATTTTTTTCTTGCCAACAATAAATAATACTTTTACTGTTTATTCATATGTAAGTAGTGTTTTTTCACAAAAAATCTATATATTTAAAAGGAGAAGCTTACTGACTGACTGACTGACTGACTGACTGACTGAAATATCAACGCAGCGCGTAAACTATAAGGGTTAGAAACTTGAAATTTTGCACAGGGGTTCCTTTTATAACGTAGGGGAGCACTAAGAAAGGATTTTTGAAAATTCATCCCCTAAGGGGGTAAAACGGGGGTGCTAAGTTAGTATGAAACTTTGCCGTTTTTGAGGTCAAGTGGGCAACCCGAACGCGAGCAGACGTCGTTAATGGGTCTAATTCTACGCGAGCGAAGCTGCGGGCGTCCACTAGTTAGATATATACTTGACGACGCGTCAAGGGGGAGGGGTGCGGTGAAAAGCGTGTACAACTGACTGAGAGATAGAAATGGTGCCTAAACCTCGTTAATCGATTCAGATTCGATTTTTAAATGTTTTTTTTATAAAATAAAAGAATACTTGCTTATGGAACTAAAGAGCTAGCACATCCATAGAGCCGCATGTTGCCGACCCCTGGCTTATATCGATCTAACGTCAAAGACCTCACTTTTATCATTAAGAAAGAAAGAACTTTATTCGTTAGAACATAAGTTGCAATTTTGTATACATAAATTTTCAATACAGTTCAAACTACTAACTAGGTAACTTAGAAAAAGATCCTGCTCAGCATACTTTTATTACTGTAATTAATTCTCTTCAAAGGCAAAGTCACAAAGTTGATGCTACCGAGAAGAACACGGCAAGAAACTCGGTAGTTACTCTTTTCAAAATTTACAATTTTTATAATTTGATCACATTACATTATTATTATTATTGAACAAGTGGAGCTGGAGATACTTCGCACCAAGCATTTCTATCGTTTAAGTAATCATTAATTTTATAGAAAGCTTTATTAAGGAGGTTTTGTTTAATGTAAGATTTAAATTTATTCTCTGAGAGACAAGTAATATTTCCGGGTATTTTATTGTAGAAGCGAACACAGTTCCCCATAATAGATTTTGATACTTTACTTAGTCTAGAGCTAGGTACAATCAATTTATCCTTATTTCTTGTACTAAAGTTAGAAACACTGCTTTTTTTGTCAAAGTAGTAACATATATACAAACTTACAAACCTATTTTTATGTATAGTAGACTAACAGAGTTGGATCCCTGCCCTACATTTCAGCACAGTTCAAATAGTTCTACAATACAACAGTTTAGAAATTAAATACAAAAAATATTAATTTTAGCGGAATTACCCTACATTCTACAATCCTATCCTACCTACTAACTAATAATACAGTACTATTCGGCCTAATTAGTCTATGGCCAATTAAGTTATGGGCTAACTTAAGAGGACCCTAAATTATATTTAAAACCATGCTATATTGTACTTTACCTTGCAAGTGAAAAAAAATGATTTATTGTGAAGAAAAAGAGGAAGAAAAATATATTTCTTGTCACACAAAACACTGATATACAAATCGACATTTTAAAAATGAACTCAAAACTACTTAAGCTATGTACAGTGTCATGCATGAAAAAAGGGTTCCGCTCAGCATACTGCCACGTGACACAAGGCTGCTGATTTTCAGTGCAACCCTTTTTTTCGAGCAGTTCCTTAAGAGCACACCAGTCGACCGTCACTTTTGAAGAATAGGTTTTTACCAAAAATATTGCCGTCGCGCTGACCCCCAACCTTACCCCTTAGCGTGCGATAGAGAGAAGTGCAGTCTCGAACTGATTTTACCTACGTAAAATTAAGAAAATCGTCCTTTCGTAATCCCCTGTTTCCTCCTCGAAATCTAGACCGATTTCAATATTTCTTTCAGTTAAAATGTAGAACAGGGTCTAAGCTATGCCCGTACGTTTTGCTTTTTTAAGGATATGTTAGTAATTACCAGTTTGCTTGATGTTTGAAAATGTATGTAAAAAAAGTCGTTTTTTTTTATTTTAAAAGATTTTTTTTCTCTTCTATTAAGCAAATTATGAAAAAAAAAACAAAACGTACAGGCATGGCAGAGGTACGTATAAATCGTATGGTATTTTTTTTATTCTGTAACTTCTTTATCCTAGGAGGAAACAGGGGACTACGTTTGTATGGAAAAAGTGTCGACTCATATCCTCTTAAGACACTACTTACTAATAAAAATGAATTATACCGTTAAAAAATATTTTTTTTTAAAAAGCTTTTTAATTTTTTTATTTTATTTTCATGCATTGTCATCGGAACCAAATATGTGTGGCAAATTTCAGCTCGATAGCTTCAGTGGAAGTGGGTGAAATATTGATTGCAAGATTCCAGGACATACATACTTACATAGATACATACGAGTGAAGTTAAATAAAAGCTTTTAAAATAATGAATACATATTAAGTTAAAATGATACAAACATGAGAATTGAAAGCAAAACAAAATTTCAAAAAGCTTGATTTGATTTGATCTTAGTGTTTTTCAATCTGGATTTACTCAAAGATGGGATTGTAGATTTTTTAAGAAAAAAAATTAAAAAATTGAAGAGGGTTTTATTTTAATTTCACGTGTCTATTTGTGTGTCTGTCTGTCTAGTCGTAACTGCTAAGTGAATGGACCGATTTTGATGCGGTTTTGTTTGCAACGTTAATTATCTAAATCTACTTTTGGGTTTAAAATTCAACTACATATTTATTTCGTATATTGTCAGCTTCGGAATGCATTTTGATAAATAAATAAATAAAATAATATGTACATCTTAATGTATATAATATTTCTTGTGTACGTGTGTCTGACAGTGAACTCCTCCTAAACGGCTGGATAGATGTTAATGAAATAATTTGTGTGTGTTCAAGGGGATTCGAGAATGGTTTAGTTTCACAATTTGGTTCACTGGAAAATGTTTTTTTAAACATTTTTTTTTTCTTCTATTAAGTAACCTAATTAATCTAAACATTATTTTAGTATTTTTGTATAAATTATCATTTACATGAAGTGTCTTGTCACTTTGACATTTCATATGGCAGAACAACGTTTGCGGGGTCAGCTAGTCTATCTATATATATAAACGGAGAAGGTGACTGACTGACTGACTGACTGACATATCAACGCAGGGCCTAAACTAGAACGAAAAGAGAAAGAGGGTTAGAAACTTGAAATTTTGCACAGGGGTTCCTTTTATAACGTAGGGGAGCACTAAGAAAGGATTTTTGAAAATTCACCCCCTAGGGGGGTAAAACAGGGGTGCAAATTTAGTATGAAACATTGCCGTTTTTGAAGTTAGTGAATGTCTAATTCCACGCGAGCGAAGCTGCGGGCGTCCACTAGTTATATAAAAAATATCTTTATTTCAGAAGAAAAACAGTCCATAGTTTAACTAGAATTATGCTCTGTACAAGGAATACGAGTATATAGGCTTATGGATGTAAGATAGCAAAAGGGCATGCATCACCACCCATCCGCTGCCGCGGCCCGTGACAACTGTGACTGACTCTGAATAAGACTTTAACTGGGACTATAATATGGGTTGGTCTAGTTAGCACAGATAGTTAATATGAACATTAGTTCATCAAATCGTTAGTAGGAACGAGAACTGGGACAGAGAGTGTTAGTTAATTGGTGTTATTAATAGTCCAATTAGTTATTGTTAGTGAGTTTTCTTCTATGTCAGTCACAGATGCGATACCATTGAGGACTAAGATGTCACCTCTAATGCAGTGTAACCGGAAACCACACCTTTCCAACCAGACCATAATTGCTTTAAAAACAATTATTACACGGCAGAAATGGTACTAGGTACCGTGGCGGGCGGTGGTACTGCCCGGGCGTTTTTTTAAAAGCTTTTATTTAACTTCACTCGTATGTATGTATGTCCTGGAATCTTGCAATCAATATTTCACCCACTTCCTCTGAAGCTATCGAGCTGAAATTCGGCACACATATATGGTTCCGATGACAATGAACGAAAATAAAAAAAAAGTTGTAAAAGCTTTTAAAAAAAAAATAATTTATAGTATAATTAAGAAAGTAAGAAAGATATATTTAGTGACACACGGGGACACAGACATACAGATTAAAAAAAATAACACTAATACAAAAAAAGTAAAATAAGCATATTACTTAAAGGTGAAAAAAATTAATATTACTTAACAATAAATTACTAACATTTTGTCTGTCTGTAGCCCAAGGGGGCAGTCAGTTTTTTTCGACCTGTGATGGGTTCATATATTCAAAAATATTAAAAAATACTGCTCTATACAATAATGTCTCGAATACGCGACCTAATCAAGATTTATGAAATCCGTAGACGAACAAAGCTCACCGACATAGTTTGCAGAGTTAGTACGGTGAAGTGGCAATGGGCAGGCCATGTCGTTCGATGGTCTTATAACCGGTGGGCAAGAAAAGTCCTCGAATGGAGACCACGACTCGGAAAAAGGAGCACAGGTCGCCCTTCGACAAGGTGGACAGACCTGAAGAAGACGGTGGGAAACCGCTGGATTCAGAAGGCACAGGACCGGTCGGAGTGGTGTCCAGCATGTCCAGCAGTGGACCTCGAAAGGATGATGGATGGATGATACTTATTTTATCATTGATATAGGTTATTCTCCTAATTATTTAAATATTATATCCAAACTCCTTACTAATATTATAAATGCGAAAGTAACTCTGTCTGTCTCGCTTTCACTGCCAAAACTGCTGAACCGATTTAAATGAAATTTGGTACACAGATAGTCTAAAGCCTGAGAAAGGACATAGGCTACTTTATAATGTGAAAAAAAGTGTTGTAAAGGGTTGAAAGGTTGTATGAAAGTATTGTCATTTTCAGAACTAGAAGCATAACATTTATATTTTAGGCTGTTGATTAGATATAAATAAATATGGCATTCAATGTTTGTAAAAATGTAAAATAAACATAGGGGATAACGGATTCATTACAAATTAGTGGAGCTAAAGTTAACGCGTTAAGAATGTCTATTATTATGTCTAATTCCACGCGAGCGAAGCTGCGGGCGTCCAATAGTATACTATATAATAAGGGCCGGTGTTAAATTTATTGTTGTTAAGGATACCTTTGTGGCGTGCGTGAGAGGCCTATGTCCAGCAGTGGACTAATGTGGGCTGAAGAGAGAGACAAACATATATCTCTCTATTGAGCCCATGGTTTCTTTGAGCCCACGTTAATAATAATACATTTCATTCAAATAGCTCATTGAATCAGTGGTGCCGAGTTTGATGTCAGCGTTTACCCGAGTTGCTGCTGCAACCCATAGACGTCCCACAGCTGGGCACGGGTCATAGACACAGCTGTGGGAGGTCTAGGGCCCGAGTGTAATAGGTTTTTTTTAAATTAATTTTTAAATTAATAATTTTGCACACAGTTCAAGTAGCAATAAAGTTGTTACAGAAACGGATGCACAGGAATCTACTTAATTATTTCATGTCGAAATATCCTCCAGGAGATTCAACAAAAGTAAATGGCATTTAAGTAAAAAAACCTATTCATGATTATTGTATGTATTAACTATAAATAACTGTAAATCTACTAACATAGGCTATGTAATACTAACAAATGTATATGAGATTGTAAAAATCTTGAAATAAATGATTATTATTATTTATTATTATTATTATTCAATTTTATTTAGCGTTTGTCGTGTGTACAGACAACCCAATGAGGCAGACCAACAGGAAAGAGAAGAGTAGGCAGGCCAAATAGACGGTGAGCTGATTAAATAGTCGAAAGAGCAGGGACACACTGGTTGACCCTAGGAAGGGACAGAGAGGCATGAAGATGGGGGAGGCCTTCACCCAAAGAGGGATCCATATCCCAGAAGAAAATATATTTTAAACTAACATTACTAACAAATAGACATTAATAATAAATAATAAAAATATATTTTTATTGCCACACAATCCCATTAAGTAAATATATATGTAATTAAATAAATATACTACTAACAAAATACTACTATTACAACTGTAAGAGAGGGAAATGGAAATAAAGGCTTTATTTTTATTTTTATTTTATTTATGGAAATACGTAGTGTAAAAAAACTTGTAAAGGACACAACTTATTTCTATGAAATATCGTTTCTAACTTGAAGTAGATAGCTGTTCTGAGTCTGGATTTATCACCAGCTATTACACTGGACCTGAACATAACTGGTGACAAGAGTGTAGAGTTTTGTACCCCTCTATCTACCACTTGGGGAATTAGAGGCGTGATGTTATGCCATATCCATTCAAGTATTTTCAATTATACTTATTATCCAATATTATCCAAGTACCTACCTTTATTTTAAAGCAAAAAAATAATGATATTTGTGTATTTTTTTTAAATATTTTTATTCCTGCCAGTTTTATTTTCATTGGAATATTAGATGTTGAACTAAATGAACATTATATTTTATGGAATAACTATGCCATGAGCGGTAATTTATCCGATTTATAAATACAGAATATATATCCACGTAAGCATAGACATAGACGTTAGATTTAAGTATTTTGTGTTTTATAGGGGTTGTTAAATGATTTGATTTTAAGAAAAGAAGGTTTAAGCTTCACAATCAATTAATAAAAATTATACATCTACAAGTATTCTGTTTATTTTATTATTTTTTTAAATTGTCGGAATTGCGATTATCTTCTCCTTTAGTCTGAATTGTATATTAAAAAATAAGATGAGGCTCAGGTACTTACATAAAATATTAATACTTACATAATTTATTTTAGTTTAGTAAGTATAGATATGAGTATAGGTATATTTGATACGTCGTTTGAAATACCATGAAAATCGTAATTTTTTAAAATAACCTTTTCCAAGGGTTAAAATTCTTTATATTCTTAGAAATATATTTTAAAAGAATATCAAGTCATTTAATAGTACATGTCAATATGTTCAAAAAAGTATGTTGGTAGGTAAATATTTTTCCTAATTTTAGTTTATCGGGGGGCCGTTAGTTGCCTGTAGAGTTAATTGACTTTTAAATCCATTATTTAAGAGTATCTTAACGGTATCTATTTATATTAATACACATTTATATTAAAGAAAGTTAAATCTATCGTATTTTAGAGTGTTTTTGTTGGTAAATTGGAGTTAAACACGAAGAAAATTAACATTTAACATTGCTTTTTCCGAGTAAAGATCTATTCGATTTGACAGAGCGTATGCGCCGTTGAGGGCCTATAAAACCCCGTAATTAATTTTCTTATACAATAAAATGCTATAAATAAGATACATTTACTCACAATAAGTAATAAATGAAGGATTTAAAATCGTTTTAGTATATATTTTGTTCGTCAAAACCCGTTTTTCATAGAGTCGCGCGAGAAAGCGGATTTGCGCTACAAAGTAGTCTTTAAAAATGGGATAAAATATTTTTCCGAAAAAACCAAAGTAACAGGAAAATAAAGCAGACACAGTACTTACATATTCAAGAGGATTCCAGCAAGAATATCCACAGGAAACAGTCCAAAAACAACATCGTCCACAAGTCTCCACGCGTACCGCACACACTTCACGAATCGTTTCAAAAAACAATGTTCCCTATCGAATTTCTCGAAAAAATTAACACATATGCAATCACAAAAGTCCACTTATCACAAATCGTGTGTTTTCTAAATAGGCCTATAGGAATCTTATTGGACACAAAGCACCGGTATCTGTGCGAAAAATTTGCGCGCGCGCGCTCTCGCCGCGCATTTAGGCCTACTTGCAACCGACGCGCGCGCTCGCGACACAACACTCGGTAGATAGTGACGGATAGTGTCGATAAGGGTTTGTACTTACAATGTTGTGACGACGAGTGTATTGAACGCTCCAAGCGGACCTTTCCGGGGGGTGTTTGGGAAAGGGTTGTAAGGTACAGGTGGCGCGCGCGAGGGCCCGAAGCGAAATGGCGGCGACGCAGCAGCGGCCGGCCGACGCGGGCAAGTTGGGGGCCCGACTATCTAACATTGCTGGACTATTTCTGTACGACTATTTTTGAATGACTGGTTTTAGAAAACTTTCTACTTTTGCAAATTTTGCGCAAATGGAGTGTGTTTTTTTTGTTTTGGTGCACCGGTTTTTAGTTTGTTGGTTTAGGGTTTAGGATATTTTGTGGTTTTAGTAATAGGTAGGTATCAATTTAGTATTTGCTAATAAATAGATTGTTTATTATTAGTTAATTATAATCATTGGATATTATTTATAGAAAAAATCCCATATTTATAAACTGCTTTTGCCCATATGTATCCATTTTAATTTGATTAAAACACTAGGTTTTTCTACTTATAAATACAAATTAATTTCAATTTGGTATGAGAGTACACAATAAAAATATAAAAAATATTTATTTTTAAAATTTAAATACGGTTAAGGTAATCCAATTATCGAATATAAAAAATAAAAATAAATGAATGGTGGTTGTTTTAGTGGAATGGAAATATTTTAGTTATTTTAGAAAATGTTTATTGGAAAATATTATGTTCGGTATAAATTGTAATACATTGGAAATCATAGATACCTAGATGTCGTTTTTATATGGAAAAAAATATGTTATTTAGCCAAAACACAGATAGCTACACTAAGCTAAATCTTTAGTTATAAAATAAATTTAATTGGAATATGTAAGTAAATGAGAAAATCGTTATAAATACTAAAGTAATTTATTATATATACAACGCGAAAACATATAGAAAGCAAAAATTACACAGATAAAAATAAAAAAATCACTTATATTATGCCCCGTGGCATCGTTTATGTTTCATGGATGTAAGAGAGCAAACTAGCTTGAACCACCCATCTGTCCAACCCAACTGTGACTTTGAAGGATTTAAAAGGGACTAGGATGGTTAGTCCAGTTAGCAGGGAGTTTAACAACATTAATTGGTCAGTTCGTGCACACGAGGTCTCAGGCAGGGACTGTTAGTGATAGTTAGTCCTACGCATTTTCTCCTGGAAATTCGTGTTCATAAAACGTTTAACATTACTCGATATGCCAATCTGCATCGAGAGCCCATCAATTTTTGTCGATATTCAAACAGACACTTATTCATGTACATAATATTTATATGAATATAAATTTATTAGTAACAGAATGGGTTATATTTAGTTAGTTAGTAGTTTAGTTGGTTACCACGGGAAGGCTTTAGACAGAGAGGTAGGCCAAAAAGGAGATGGCGAGATATTTTCACATAAAGAGCTGGAAAGAATTGGATGAGTATAGCACGAGATAGAGTGGACTGGAGAGGCCTAGGGGAGGCCTTCTGCGGCTGCGAGTACTAGACACAGATATATTGAGTTACCTAGCTGGAAATCTATCAATGTAGTTCAATATAATTAATACTTGTAGTAGAAATAAAAGGCTTTTTATGGATATTCTAGTGGACGCTCGCAGCGTTGCTCGCGTGGAATTAGATTAGATTAGAATTAGATATTATTATCACTCAATGAAGATACAGCTTTCTAATGGTTAAATAATTTTTGAAATCGGTCCAGTAGTTTTTGTGTGAAAACATTACAAACAAAATTAAATGTTTCCTCTTTATAATATTAGTATAGATTATTATTATAATATCTCGCTCGCTGCGACCCATAGACGTCCCACTGCTGGGCACGGGTCTCTCCCACAGACACTTCTATATATCTATTTCATCAATATTATATGTACGTACACTAAAATCGTTTAATATGCAGAGTTATCTCTACCATAAAGGGAAGTTAAATATGGGGATAATAAGAAGTAGGTATAGTTTATCAACGGCAAGCTGCACCAAAGATAATAGTTTAGTTTATAATAATAATAGTTTAGTTTATAATAATAACTAGTGGACGCCCGCAGCTTCGCTCGCGTAGAGTTAGACCCATTAACGACGTCTGCCCGCGTTCGGGTTGCCCACTTGACTTCAAAAACGGCAAAGTTTCATACTAACTTTGCAACCCCGTTTAACCCCCTTAGGGGGTGAATTTTCAAAAATCCTTTCTTAATGCTCCCCTACGTTACAAAAGGAACCCCTGTGCAAAATTTCAAGTTTCTAGCCCTTATAGTTTAGGCCCTGCGTTGATATGTCAGTCAGTCAGTCAGTCAGTCAGTCAGTCAGTCAGTCACCTTCAAGTTTTATATATATAGATAGATAGATAGATAGATATAATCAAGATCTACGAGTAGCTTCACCTCCGAGAAAGCCATCAACCGATTAAAACTCGATCGATAGTATTTATCGACTAAAAATCAAACGATTACTTCCAGTGTTTTGTCCATTTCACGGGAACTGTGCATATTTCCGGGATGAAAATTATCCTACGTCACTCTCTTGGCCGTATACTTAGCGATATACTTTTTAGATGGTAGACCCTATAGGGAACCAAATAGGTTTAACAAGAAACCTATTTTGTTCCATATAGAGTTCGCCCGGGGCAGTACTACCCGCCACGGTACCTAGTACCATTTCTACCGTTTAGTAATTGTCTTTAAGACAATTGTGGTCCGGTTGGAATAGCGTGGTTTCCGGTTACACTTCTTTAGAGGCGACCATCTTAGTCCTCAAGGGTAGCAACACATCTGTGACTGACTTGGAACGAGACTCCTACTAACAAGTACTAACTGGACAGTTACTAACACCAACTAACAGGACTAACTTTCGCTAACAGTCCCCAGTCCTCATACCTACTAACGAACTGACCAACTAATGTTCTAATTAACTCTCTCGGCCAACTGGACTAACCATCCCAGTCCCTAATTGAGTCTTGTTCAAAGTCAGTCACAGTTGTCATGGGCGGCAGCGGATGGGTAGTGCAAGATCGTTTGCTATCTTATATCCATTTAAAAGAAAAGTACATGTATGCAAAAAATCGTTTCGATCCATTACTCCGTTGAAGCCACCAAACCAACAAAAAATCGATAAGATATTTATAAGATAGCAAACGAGCTTGCAGCACCACCCATCCGCTGCCGCCCATGACAACTGTGACTGACTCAGAACAAGACTCAATTAGGGACTGGGATGGTTAGTCCAGGTTAAGATCAAGAACATTAGTTGGTAAAGTAAAGTTCAAACTTAAATATGATTATTCATTAAAAGTATACATGAAAAGGCCACTATCTTAGTACTCAAGGCTGACTTTAAACGAGACTCTTTTAAATTATTTAAATTTAATGTCTATTATTGACAATAGATATTAAATTTAATTAATCTATAAGAGTAGCTTCAGTGGAAGTGGGTGAAATATTGATTGCAAGATTCCAGGACATACGATACGAGTGAAATAAAAGCTTTTAAAAAAACAAAGATTTCATATTCGCTAGCTGACTGTTGGGGCGTATACTTGAATAATGATTATTTTGTATCCTTGTATATTCAAGTTTCATGATGACATATGGATTCGAGATATGGTCCTTTACCGTCGGTCTGATCCGCAAGCTCATAGTCGCTCAGCGCGCTATGGAGAGAGTTATTCTCGGTATTTCTCTACGAGACCGGATTCGCAATGATGAAATCCGTAGATGGACGAAGGTCATCGACATTGCTCGAAGGATCAGTGAACTGAAGTGGCAATGGGCAGGCCACGTCGCTCGACGGACTGATAACCGTTGGGTAAGAAAAGTCCTCGAGTGGAGACCGCGTCTCGGGAAACGAAGTATCGGCCGCCCCCCGACGAGGTGGACTGACGACCTGAAGAACACAGCGGGAAACCGTTGGATACAGAGAGCGCAGGATCGGGAGGTGTGGCGACGATTGAGGGAGGCCTATGTCCAGCAGTGCACTTTAAAGGCTGATGGATGGATGGATGACTCCTATCTGTATGTTTATACATATAAAAAATCCAACACTATATTTCCCAATCGTCGTATTGTTACGATGCCCAGACTAACTTCGGATAAAACAATGACATGGTATTTTATTCCTTTCAATGATTCTTCTATAAGTCCTATATTTCGTTCTTAGGATGATATGGCTCGTATGTTGCTAACAGACAGAGCGATCATTAAAAAACCTCAATTGAATTTAACAGGTTGTCGAGTTGAACTCTACTCATGTAGAGCTTGAAACAATTTTATTATCCATACGCTACTTATACGATGGTACTGTCATCTTCACTTGAATTAAATCAACTAGTTTATTCTATTGAACGCTAGATGGCGCTTATTACAAGTTCCGAAATAATCACGTTCATGATTAAAAGATGGCGCTAAACTGTAGCAAATATTGGCTGAATACGGAATTATTTTTGCCTCGTATTATTGAAAAGTTAAGTGACATTTGTTTTTTTATTTCAATTTCTGCAGATCATTACACACAAGTTTGAAAGATGGCCACCACTGTAAAGTTTGCAGTTGTCGATGTAAACGATTATTTATCGAAAAAACAGGCGGCTGAGCCGGATTTAGCGAGTGATTGGGCACAGTTAGAAGAGCTATATAACAAAAAGTGAGTGCGCAGTCCCTATATCCCTTTTCCAGTTAAGAAATCGCAAGATTATGATATCGCAATGTGGGTTGTTTTCAGATTATGGCACCAACTCACTCTGAAACTGCAAGATTTTGTCAAGCACCCTGCCCTGCAGCGAGGCGACAACCTGATACAACTATACAACAACTTCCTTAGCATATTCGAGAACAAGTAAGCTACTACAAGTCACTATAGGTGCTTTGTTTCTTTGTTATATTAGGTCCTTACCGGTCGAGCTATTTGGGATGATTATACAGTGTGGTACTTGTTGACTCCTTATTAATTACGTGGCATAAGTTATTGGACAAGTTATAGCTATAATACAAGTGACTAACCTTTTGTAATAACTGTGCTAACTTCCAGTCCCTTTCCTAGCTTTGTACAAACTTGTCATAATTGTTATTAGCGGCAGTGGATGGTGATGCTGGATACTCGTTTGCTATCTCATACATATATGATTAGAATGAATGGTTAATATGTTGATATGCATATAGCTCACGAACGGGTGGACCAATGTCGATGTTTTGTTTTCAAGTCCAACAGTATTTAGACAGGAAAAATTGTAAAAGATGGAGAGATGCTAAAATTAAATTTCGTCTTTTCATTCTATCTTAATTGTGGATCTACCAGAATAATGTCTGTCAGATGTTCTCTGTAGAACTGCAGCAATCCAATTTGTAATTTAAATTTTCCAGAATAAACCCCCTGTCTTTGGTGGAGATTGTGGTGTTCATAGTGGAGCAGTACAACAACAAGAGAGATGCAATCACCTTCTTGGAGAAGGTGGAGACCAAGGTTAAGATGAATGACGAGGCGCTCACTCTGTGCAAGGTATGACTTATAGTATATATTCTTCTATATGTCCATAGCCCAATGGCTTGTGTCAATTCTATGTGATGACAGAGTTCAGCAATGACAGAGGTGGTCAGTTTGTGAATGGCTGAGACTGTTATACCCTGTACAAGATAGCTTGATCTTTTTGACAGACTGGCTAGTGATGGGAAACAGAAAATATCTAGTAGTCCAAAAAATAACGTTTTAAAATACTTGCAACTGTGACGAGATGGTGTGATGTGTATTATGTGTGAAATTCTTTATTGCACTAGATATATAAATGGCTTATATGGCCAGTCGATAGAACGATGGAATGCGTAATTAAAATTAGAATTCAATTATTTTTTTACCTTATTTTTCTAAAAAGAGTTATACCACCTAAAGAGACCCCAACCACTAGCCAAAGAAACCCCAACCAAAAGGACCCCGGTTCGTAACAATAACTTTACAATGATCTTTATTAATGATTTTTTGTAATCGATATTTGTAACGGTTACTGCCTGTTATTCGTGTCCCATCCGTCCGACCGATGTAACATTGTACAAACGTCTATTATTTTCAGTGTTCCTATTTAAATTTTCTTTGAAGCAATAAAAAGTCTTAAAATTTTCGGATAACGCTTGAATCATAAGGGACTTTTGTGTTATATGTATTTTTTTAATATTATTACAATTTTTAAAATAATTTAATTAAGAAAATTATATGGTCGTCATTGCAAAGTTATTTCGATCACTAAAATTTACATCTGTCAAAAAGATCAAGCTATCTTGTACAGGGTATAGTGACAATATTTCATGGGCACTTCTGAGAGCTTGTTAAGCCGTCTGTCCTGGATGTTTTCAATGGTAAAAACAGTCTCTAAGCCAAAGATCTTTGGGAAGCTTGAGAAGATTAGACACTGGGTTGGGCACTAACAGCTGCATCAGAACATCGTGGTGGAGTATGCTCTAGACCACCTGCAGCTGTCTTTGGGGGAGACCCATGCCCAACCGAGGGACTGCTGGAAACTGTTGGATTCAGAGGGCACAGGATCGAGAGGAGTGGTGTCAATTGAAGGAAGCCTATGTCTACTGGACCTTGAAAGGCTATGAATGGATTATAATTGTTTTGGTTGTAATTCCAGGTGTTGCAAGGCCAGATATACCTGGAACAGCTGAACGATCTGGATGCCACCGAGAAGATCATCGAGCAAATCGAGGGGTCCCTGGAGGATGCAGATGGGATCACTCCGGTGCATGGACGGTTCTACAAGCTCGCCTCGGAGTATTACAGGTACATTACTGAGACTGGCCCGTTGGCATATTGGATCGGGACCCTGTCTGTTGCGCTGGAGGTAGTGGGTTCGAATCCCACTCAGGACAAATATTCATGTGACGAAAACCTGTGTTTGTTCTGTGTTTTAATATCTATCTGAGTATGTATTAAAAAATCTGACGATGATATTACACACACACATGTAACACTTTTGTTAGAGTCGACAAATTTTGAATGTCGACGTGTACAGAAACGATTAGAAAACGTATATAAGTATGACGTATCCAGTGTGGGAGGAGGGGAGGATTTTTGAAGTGAAACTTCTTTAGGCGCATGAGGGTAAAATTTTTACGGATGAAGCGGATGTGACGCATTATCACATCCGTGACGTGCGCGATAATGCGTCACGCAGCATGCAACGTTGGTGACGAAGAAGAGGATGGGCGATTAAAACCGATTGAGAAAGGGCGAGCGTGAGAGAGCTATAGAGTGAAAGATTGAGAGAGAGAGAGTAAGGGCGATCGAGAAAAAATACACGCTATTGGTTTGTGTATTTGTTTAGTAGTTAAATGTTAGAATGAAAATTAAATTGAAATTAAAACTTATAAGGACTAACATAACTTAAGTTTTGTAATAAAACAAGAAGACTTTCAAATGAATATTTATATTAATTCTTTTTTTGTGTATATTTGAATATTTAGCCAAAGAAGTTTCACTTCTGACATGTGTACTTTGTACGCACGCATTTTTTTTCCATCGTAGTTTACATTTCGCTTGTTAGATGGCGTTGTGAGTGCCTTTTGGCGCAGACGGTAGGAACGATACATTTCATCTGTTCAAGTGAGGATTTTAATTTCGTGTCAGGGTGCGCGGCCCCATGGCGAAGTACTACCGCGCGGCGCTCCGGTACGTCGGAAATGTTATAAAAAGCTTTTTTTTCTTTAAATTCATCGTAGTTTACATTTCGCTTGCTAGATGGCGCTATGAGTGCCTTTTGGCGCAGACGGTAGGAACGATACATTTCATCAGTTCAAGTGAGGATTTTAATTTCGGTGTGCGCTCGTTTAATTCAGGGTGCGCGGCCCCATGGCGATTTATTTGTGTTTAGCATAGTACAAGTAGATCGTATTCCAAAATTAAGTGCGCTTATGCTAAGTCACTTATAAGAAACATTTTTACTATCATCATTAAAGAGAGGATTTTAATTTCGGGTCAGGGTGCGCGGCCCCATGGCGAAGTACTACCGCGCGGCGCTCCGGTACGTCGGAAATGTTATAAAAAGCTTTTTTTTCTTTAAATTCATCGTAGTTTACATTTCGCTTGCTAGACGGCGCTGTGAGTGCCTTTTGGCGCAGACGGTAGGAACGAATAATTTCATCAGTTCAAGTGAGGATAATTTAAATAATTGTAAATAATTTCGGGTCAGGGTGCGCGGCCCCATGGCGAAGTACTACCGCGCGGCGCTCCGGTACGTCGGCTGCGAGAAGGGCGGAGCCTCGCTGCCTGTTGAGACGCGGCGGGCGCTCGCGCTGCGGCTGGCGCTCGCCGGGGTCATAGCGCCCACCGTGTACGACCTGGGCGAGCTGGTGAGCGAACAGATGCTGATCATCATCACAACCCTTGGTCCCACTGTCGGGCACGGGTCTCCTCTCAGAACGGGAGGGATTAGGCCTTAGTCCACCACGCTGGCGCTGCCGGTGGAGACGTGGCGGGCGCTCGCCGGGGTCATAGCGCCCACCGTGTACGACCTGGGCGAGCTGGTGAGCGAACGGATGCTGGTCATCATCACAACCCTTGGTCCCACTGTTGGGCACGGGTCTCCTCTCAGAACGGGAGGGATTAGGCCTTAGTCCACCACGCTGGCGCTGCCGGTAGAGACGCGGCGGGCGCTCGCCGGGGTCATAGCGCCCACCGTGTACGACCTGGGCGAGCTGGTGAGCGAACGGGCATGCTGATCATCATCACAACCCTTGGTCCCACTGCTGGGCACGGGTCTCCTCTCAGAACGGGAGGGATTAGGCCTTAGTCCACCACGCTGGCGCTGCCGGTGGAGACGCGGCGGGCGCTCGCGCTGCGCCTGGCGCTCGCCGGGGTCATAGCGCCCACCGTGTACGACCTGGGCGAGCTGGTGAGCGAACGGGCATGCTGATCATCATCACAACCCTTGGTCCCACTGCTGGGCACGGGTCTCCTCTCAGAACGGGAGGGATTAGGCCTTAGTCCACCACGCTGGCGCTGCCGGTGGAGACGCGGCGGGCGCTCGCGCTGCGCCTGGCGCTCGCCGGGGTCATAGCGCCCACCGTGTACGACCTGGGCGAGCTGGTGAGCGGACAGATGCTGGTCATCATCACAACACTTTAATAAATCTATATATATAAAAGGAGAAGGTGACTGACTGACTGACTGACTGACTGACTGACATATCAACGCAGGGCCTAAACAATAAGGACTAGAAACTTGAAATTTTGCACAGGGGTTCCTTTTATAACGTAGGGGAGCACTAAGAAAGGATTTTTGAAAATTCACCCCCTAAGGGGGTAAAACGGGGGTGCAAAGTTAGTATGAAACTTTGCCGTTTTTGAAGTCAAGCAACCGGAACGCGGGCAGACGTCGTTAATGGGTCTAATTCTACGCGAGCGAAGCTGCGGGCGTCCACTAGTATCTAATAAATATCTTGGACATTCTCACACACGGCCATCTGACCCCAAACTAGGCGCGAGCCTGTGATATGGGTGTCAGAGACTGATATACATACATAGATATTTTTTAAATACATACTTAAATAGATAATATTGACATCCAGACACAGAACAAATACAAGTGTTCGTCACACGAATATTTGTCCTGAGTGGGATTCGAACCCACGACCTTTGGCGCAACAGACAGGGTCACTACCGATTGCGCCAACGGGCCTGTAATTTTTGGCCTTTCTTTGTCCCACTGTTGGGCACGGGTTTCCTCTCAATGGGAGGGATTAGGCTTTAGTCCACCGCGCTGACCGAGTGCGGATTGGCAGACTTCACGTGCCTTTGAGCGTTAAAAAATATAAATTTTATGCTTCTAATGGTAGTTCTGAAAATGACAATACTTTCATACAACCTTTCATCCCCATTTTCAACCTTTTACAACAGTCTTTTTTCCAATTAAAAAGTAGCCTATGTCCTTTCTCAGGCTCTAGACTATTTTTGTGCGAAATTTCATTTAAATCGGTTCAGTAGTTTTAGCGTTAAAGCGAGACAAACAGACAGACAGACAGAGTTACTTTCGCATTTATAATATTAGTATGTATTTTATTACATAACCCACGGTGTATCGCCCACAGCTGGCCCACCCCATCCTGGAGTCGCTGCAGGGCACGCCGGACGCGTGGGCCAGCGAGCTGGTGCGCGCCGTGGCCTCCGGAGACGCCGCGGCCTTCGAGAGGATCCGGTGAGGCCTCCGCTTGAAATCATACTTTTATTCCTGTTGAAATTTTTTCTATTGTGATACTTGACAATTTGATTACCTGCTTTCCTTCCTTCTCCCTTTTTGTTACGAGTAAGAAACCTTTTAAAGGTACCCGGATATCGTGGGAGCGATATAAGATAGCAAACGAGCTTGCAGCACCATTTTATTAAAATTAAAATCACTTATAGTAAGTATAAATGTGTATCCATACTTCCATACTAATATTATAAATGTGAAAGTGTGTTTGTTTGTTTATTTGTTTGTTTGTCCGGCTTTCACGTCGCAACGAAGCTATTAAATGGTGTGGTTTTTATGTGTGGTGATAGTGAGGAGGGTGGAGTGTGACGTAGGCTACTTTTTACCTCGGTAAAACATCCCCATTTGAAGATATCTATGTTTTTTTATTTGCTCCAGTAAGTCAGTTTACGTGCACTTTATCTGCGGTCAGCATTACCTCTGGTTCCTCTAAGTATCTTTTAATTGTGGAACTGTCACTATTCATCCACCACAAATGTGTCATGTATGATAAACAACTCATTGTTTTCCCTTTGACCACGCGGGCGGAGCCGCGGGTAAAAGCTAGTTTAATATAATTTTGGATAAAATGGTGCTGTCCTCCTCCTATCCTCCACGGGCCGCACTGAAAATCAGCGTCATGGTTCCTTTTTGTGCCATGACAATTATGCTGAGTTATGACATTAACCATTTTGCTCTTTTTTTCTCTCTTTTTTTTCTCTCTACTACTAACTAAGCTACACAGCTCTGTCTACCCTTTCGGGTAAATACATGTGTGTCGTTATTATCTATATATATAAAAGGATAAGGTGACTGACTGACTGACTGACTGACTGACTGACTGACTGACATATCAACGCAGGGCCTAAACTATAAGGGCTAGAAACTTGAAATTTTGCACAGGGGTTCCTTTTGTAACGTAGGGGAGCACTAAGAAAGGATTTTTGAAAATTCACCCCCTAAGGGGGTAAAACGGGGGTGCAAAGTTAGTATGAAACGTTGCCGTTTTTGAAGTCGTTAGACGGGTAGACGTCGTTAATGGGTCTAATTCTACGCGAGCGAAGCTGCGGGCGTCCACTAGTTGTTTAATATATTGACGTTGTTGGCAGCGCGCAGGCATCGAACCCGGAACTCCACCGCGCCGACAGGCAGCTGAGGCAGAAAATTGCTATCCTGTGTTTAATGGAGGTACTGTAAATAACATTTTCATTTTCTAATTGGTCAGTTCGTTTGTGGGTTTTTTTGCAGTTTGCTGTAAGTTTTCTTGCAGTATGCAATAAGTTTTTTAGCAGTATGCAATAAGTTTTTTAGCAGTATGCAATAAGTATTCTTGCAGTATGCAATAAGTTTTTTAGCAGTATGCAATAAGTTTTGTTGCAGTTTGCAATAAGTTTTCTTGCAGTATGCAATAAGTTTTTTAGCAGTATGCAATAAGTTTTCTTGCAGTATGCAATAAGATTTCTTGCAGTTTGCAATAAGATTTTTAGCAGTATGCAATAAATTTTCTTGCAGTATGCAATAAGATTTCTTGCAGTATGCAATAAGATTTCTTGCAGTATGCTATAAGTATTTTAGCAGTATGCAATAAGTTTTCTTGCAGTATGCAATAAGTTTTCTTGCAGTTTGCTATAAGTTTTTTAGCAGTATGTAATAAGTTTTCTTGCAGTATGCAATAAGTATTGTTGCAACACGCAATAGGTCTAAAGTTCCTCCCTCCCCCACCAGATGGCGTTCAACCGCACGTCCGCCGCGCGCAAGCTGACGTTCGCGGAGATAGCCCGCGAGGCGCGCGTGCCGCACGACGAGGTCGAGCTGCTCGTGATGAAGGCGCTCGCGGAGAAGCTGATCCGCGGGCACATCGACCAGGTATGTGCCCCGCGGGGCGCGGATAGATGCGTTCAACCGCACGTCCGCCGCGCGCAAGCTGACGTTCGCGGAGATAGCCCGCGAGGCGCGCGTGCCGCACGACGAGGTCGAGCTGCTCGTGATGAAGGCGCTCGCGGAGAAGCTGATCCGCGGGCACATCGACCAGGTATGTGCCCCGCGGGGCGCGGATAGATGCGTTCAACCGCACGTCCGCCGCGCGCAAGCTGACGTTCGCGGAGATAGCCCGCGAGGCGCGCGTGCCGCACGACGAGGTCGAGCTGCTCGTGATGAAGGCGCTCGCGGAGAAGCTGATCCGCGGGCACATTGACCAGGTATGTGCCCTGTGGAGCACGGATAGTTGTGATTGGGCACTGTGGGGCACATTAAGGATAACCTCCTTAAGCTGATCCGTAGGGATATCTAGGTGTGTGCACTGTGGGGCACGGATGTCGGTGTGTGGGTTCTGTGGGGCACAAGCTGGAGCTGTTGGGTGAGAATCTGATCTGTGTGCTTTCTACCGGGTATGTGCACTATGGGGCACGGATGTTGATGCGTGGGTTCTGTGGGGCACAAGCTGGAGCTATTGGCTGAGTCTGATCCGTGTGCACTTCGACCGGGTATGTGCACTATGGGGCACGGAGATTGTCGTGTGGGCAATGGGCACTGTGGGGCACAATAATTATAACAATGGGCAATAAGTATGTTAAATATTCTGTTTTGTATGTATAATAATCAGTATTTATTTTCCGTAATTGTTATTGATTTCTCAGTAAGTGAATTATTGTCAATTCTTTATGGGTTATTTATATTACTTTATTATTTATAATTTATTATATTATTTATAAAGTTCTTAAACCACAAGGAGGAGGTCGAGAGGCATCAAGAAGCTCAACGGATATTATTGAATTTCGGTGTATTGAACGGCAGGTGAGCGGCACGGTGACGGTGTCGTGGGTGCGCGCGCGCGCCGTGGGCCGCGCCGGCGCCGACGCGCTCGCGCGCCGCCTGGACGCCTGGTGCGCCGCCGCCGCCGCCGCCACCGCGCTGCTGCACGCCACCGCGCCCGACCTGCTCGCCAACTGACCGGTAACCTCCCCCCCCACGCCTGGTGCGCCGCCGCCGCCGCCGCCACCGCGCTGCTGCACGCCACCGCGCCCGACCTGCTCGCCAACTGACCGGTAACCTCCCCCCCCACCCCCCACGCCTGGTGCGCCGCCGCCGCCGCCGCCACCGCGCTGCTGCACGCCACCGCGCCCGACCTGCTCGCCAACTGACCGGTAACCTCCCCCCCCACGCCTGGTGCGCCGCCGCCGCCGCCGCCACCGCGCTGCTGCACGCCACCGCGCCCGACCTGCTCGCCAACTGACCGGTAACCTCCCCCCCCACGCCTGGTGCGCCGCCGCCGCCGCCGCCACCGCGCTGCTGCACGCCACCGCGCCCGACCTGCTCGCCAACTGACCGGTAACCTCCCCCCCCACGCCTGGTGCGCCGCCGCCGCCGCCGCCACCGCGCTGCTGCACGCCACCGCGCCCGACCTGCTCGCCAACTGACCGGTAACCTCCCCCCCCACCCCCCACGCCTGGTGCGCCGCCGCCGCCGCCGCCACCGCGCTGCTGCACGCCACCGCGCCCGACCTGCTCGCCAACTGACCGGTAACCTCCCCCCCCACGCCTGGTGCGCCGCCGCCGCCGCCGCCACCGCGCTGCTGCACGCCACCGCGCCCGACCTGCTCGCCAACTGACCGGTAACCTCCCCCCCCACCCCCCACGCCTGGTGCGCCGCCGCCGCCGCCGCCACCGCGCTGCTGCACGCCACCGCGCCCGACCTGCTCGCCAACTGACCGGTAACCTCCCCCCCCACGCCTGGTGCGCCGCCGCCGCCGCCGCCACCGCGCTGCTGCACGCCACCGCGCCCGACCTGCTCGCCAACTGACCGGTAACCTCCCCCCCCACCCCCCACGCCTGGTGCGCCGCCGCCGCCGCCGCCACCGCGCTGCTGCACGCCACCGCGCCCGACCTGCTCGCCAACTGACCGGTAACCTCCCCCCCCACGCCTGGTGCGCCGCCGCCGCCGCCGCCACCGCGCTGCTGCACGCCACCGCGCCCGACCTGCTCGCCAACTGACCGGTAACCTCCCCCCCCACCCCCCACGCCTGGTGCGCCGCCGCCGCCGCCGCCACCGCGCTGCTGCACGCCACCGCGCCCGACCTGCTCGCCAACTGACCGGTAACCTCCCCCCCCACGCCTGGTGCGCCGCCGCCGCCGCCGCCACCGCGCTGCTGCACGCCACCGCGCCCGACCTGCTCGCCAACTGACCGGTAACCTCCCCCCCCACCCCCCACGCCTGGTGCGCCGCCGCCGCCGCCGCCACCGCGCTGCTGCACGCCACCGCGCCCGACCTGCTCGCCAACTGACCGGTAACCTCCCCCCCCACGCCTGGTGCGCCGCCGCCGCCGCCGCCACCGCGCTGCTGCACGCCACCGCGCCCGACCTGCTCGCCAACTGACCGGTAACCTCCCCCCCCACGCCTGGTGCGCCGCCGCCGCCGCCGCCACCGCGCTGCTGCACGCCACCGCGCCCGACCTGCTCGCCAACTGACCGGTAACCTCCCCCCCCACGCCTGGTGCGCCGCCGCCGCCGCCGCCACCGCGCTGCTGCACGCCACCGCGCCCGACCTGCTCGCCAACTGACCGGTAACCTCCCCCCCCACCCCCCACGCCTGGTGCGCCGCCGCCGCCGCCGCCACCGCGCTGCTGCACGCCACCGCGCCCGACCTGCTCGCCAACTGACCGGTAACCTCCCCCCCCACGCCTGGTGCGCCGCCGCCGCCGCCGCCACCGCGCTGCTGCACGCCACCGCGCCCGACCTGCTCGCCAACTGACCGGTAACCTCCCCCCCCACCCCCCACGCCTGGTGCGCCGCCGCCGCCGCCGCCACCGCGCTGCTGCACGCCACCGCGCCCGACCTGCTCGCCAACTGACCGGTAACCTCCCCCCCCACGCCTGGTGCGCCGCCGCCGCCGCCGCCACCGCGCTGCTGCACGCCACCGCGCCCGACCTGCTCGCCAACTGACCGGTAACCTCCCCCCCCCACGCCTGGTGCGCCGCCGCCGCCGCCGCCACCGCGCTGCTGCACGCCACCGCGCCCGACCTGCTCGCCAACTGACCGGTAACCTCCCCCCCCACCCCCCACGCCTGGTGCGCCGCCGCCGCCGCCGCCACCGCGCTGCTGCACGCCACCGCGCCCGACCTGCTCGCCAACTGACCGGTAACCTCCCCCCCCACGCCTGGTGCGCCGCCGCCGCCGCCGCCACCGCGCTGCTGCACGCCACCGCGCCCGACCTGCTCGCCAACTGACCGGTAACCTCCCCCCCCACCCCCCACGCCTGGTGCGCCGCCGCCGCCGCCGCCACCGCGCTGCTGCACGCCACCGCGCCCGACCTGCTCGCCAACTGACCGGTAACCTCCCCCCCCACCCCCCCACGCCTGGTGCGCCGCCGCCGCCGCCGCCACCGCGCTGCTGCACGCCACCGCGCCCGACCTGCTCGCCAACTGACCGGTAACCTCCCCCCCCACGCCTGGTGCGCCGCCGCCGCCGCCGCCACCGCGCTGCTGCACGCCACCGCGCCCGACCTGCTCGCCAACTGACCGGTAACCTCCCCCCCCACGCCTGGTGCGCCGCCGCCGCCGCCGCCACCGCGCTGCTGCACGCCACCGCGCCCGACCTGCTCGCCAACTGACCGGTAACCTCCCCCCCCACGCCTGGTGCGCCGCCGCCGCCGCCGCCACCGCGCTGCTGCACGCCACCGCGCCCGACCTGCTCGCCAACTGACCGGTAACCTCCCCCCCCACGCCTGGTGCGTTTACACCTAGTAATATTATATAGCCTATGTCACTCAGTGAAGATGCAGCTTTCTGCAAAAAAAAAGAGGGGCTCGGGGGGCAAAGGAAAAACGACACAATCGACTCCAAATTTTGTTAGGTTAGGTTCAGGTTTGTCTATGTTTATTTATGCAAAAAGGAGACCCCGCGAAGCGAGGTTCCGTCGACATTTGTGACAGGGTCCGACTTGTGTGACACGAAATTACGTTAGATTAGATTAGTTTCAGCTTGGACTTTTTTTAATTTTCCTATAACCCCACTGTGCGGAAGCCTGTTACATCTGTGACAGGCTTCTGATATTTGTGTATATAAGATTTTTTTATCCACTATCGAGTACAAAAAGTAGAACCAAATCAGACTCTGATGATTTGTGTTTGGGGTGAGCAATATTTTATTTGGTATTAAAAAAATATATACGATCAACTGTTGTCATAAAATAAAATATTGTTAACGTCTATTTAGCTTTAATATAAAATATTTGGTATGAAATTAACATAAACGGCTCACAAAAAACAAACACAATTTGGTGAGCAAAGTATCCATTTTGGTAGATACAATTTTGAATTTATTGGAAGTAATTTATGTGCATTTCAGGTAGGCATTTAAACCTAAGCTAGTAATACTATTTATTGTTCACAGACATTTGGGGAGCATCAAAAATCTAGCAGTGAAGATTTAGATTATAATTCATCCCATCTTTATCACAGATGTCACCGATTGTCACCGTATTTTCACCCCAATAATGTAAACCACAAGTTTGTACCACTTCTGAAGTGATACCAGTCGAATCAAGATTTAAAAAAAATATAGATGTGGAAATGGTTCAAGGAATTATCAAAATTCTGACTGGAAAGATAAACATTGTCGTTTTACTATAAAATATATAATTAATATTAACCGTTGTTTTATTTTCATTGTCATACAAATACTAACTTTAATTAACCCCGGTAGTGGGTTAGTCCTTGTAGCGTCCATAGCCCAATGGCTCGCGTCGATTCAATGTGATCGAAAGAGTTAAGCAACGACGGGCGCGGTCGGTTTGTAGATGGGTGACCGCTAGTGGCAAAAAATTTCATGGACGCTACCGTGCTTCGGAGGGCACGTAAAGCCGTCGGTCCCGGTTGTTTTCAATTCTGAAAACAGTCGTTAAGCCTTGTCGAAGACCTTCGGGTGGCTTGACAACATTCGACACTGGGTTGGCCACTAACCCCTCCGCATTGGAGCAGCGTGGTGGAGTATGCTCTAGACCTCCCGCAGTAGTGTCTGTGGGGGAGACCCGTGCCCAGCAGTGGGACGTCTATGGGTCGCAGCGAGTGGGTTAGTCCAGTGGTACAACTGGGTGTACAATCATGGGTAAGTACATTTATTCACGGTCTCATTATCTGAATGCTGTTACTTTTGTATTTCATCAGGGCCCATGGTACAACTGCTCTGCGCTGTTATAGAGTTAGTTTTAATCTACTTTGCAACAATGTATACTCTCATTATTAGTTACACATGCCGGAAAACTAGCATTTTCTAAACAAGAAGTCCAAACTGGTTTTTTGTCTAAAGCAGTGAAATTCGAAGTAAATAATATTTAAAAAAAAAGCTTTTTATAACTTTTTTATTTTCGTGCATTGTCATCGGAACCAAATATTTGTGCCGAATTTCAGCTCGATAGCTTCAGTGAAACATTGATTGCAAGATTCCAGGACATACATACATACATACGAGTGAAGTTCAATGTGAAGTTAATAAAATTGAGTAAATTTTTATTTGAGTAACATTTTTGTTCCCTTGATAGTTAGCCCTAAAATACAGAAGCCAAGCCATGGATCAATTTATCCGGCGGTAAACTAGTACCACTGGTCGGCAGAATTTACCAGCTCACGTGGTTTTGGGATCTCACGTAATCCCACCACAGAAAATAAAAATCAATTTTAACCAACATCACTTTATTTATAAATACTGTCTGGTGCAAGCTCAGTGTATCGGCGGCCACTGCAAATGCACAGCGCTGACGTCCAAGGCGACCAGGCCCACGCGGCACGCCGCCGCCGCGCCCAGCGCTGGGACGGTGCGGCCCAGCTCGCCGCACGCCCACTCCTTCACGTACGTGCCCGCCGTCGTCTGCACCTCCACTAGGAACAGTTGGGGATGCTCTGGAAATTTAAAAAAAAAATTATTTATTTTATTCAACTTTATTGTCACCTCTAAAGAGATATACAATGGGCGGACTTAATGCCTTATGGCATTTTCTACCAGTCAAACCCAGGTAAAAAAATAAAATTAATATAAAAAAAATATACATTATAACCATACTAATATTATAAATGCGTAAGTAACTCTTGTCTGTCTCGCTTTCACGCCAAAACCACTGAACCGATTTAAATGAAACTTGGTACACAGATAGTCTAGAGCCTGAGAAAGGATATAGGCTACTTTTTAATTAGAAAAAAGTGTTGTAAATGGTTGAAAATGGGGGATGAATGGTTGTATGAATGTATTGTCATTTACAGTTTTACAATTTATATTTTAGGCTGTTGATTAGATATAAATAAATATGGCATTCAAAGTTTGTAAAAATGTTACATTTAAGGGTGTAAAATAAACATAGAGGATAACGCATTTACGGTTTCATTACAAATTTGTGGAGCTAAAGTTAACGTGTTGAGAAGAATCTATTAATGTCTAATTCCACGCGACATCGGCGACAAAGTCGTACCTAACAAGTGCCACGCCCGACTTCACGTGTCTAAGAGCCCAAGTGACATCGGCGACAAACTCCTACCTGGCACGGGGCAGGCCGTCAGCGCCAGGATCCCCCGTGTCCTGGTCAGCAGCGGCCGCCGATGCAGCACCCTGATGGGCGTCTTCTGGCTGAGCCTGATCTTCCACTCGTCCGCCTCCGGAGTGTTCCGGTATTCGTTGATGCGTCTCACGTCCTCTTCTGTCACCCTCACTGGATCCTCCTTGCATTTCTGCGGGATTAAGAAGGAAAAGATGGAATTAGGAAAGATGGAATTAAGAAAGAAAAGATGGAATTAAGAAAGAAAAGATGGAATTAGGAATGAAAAGATGAAATTAGGAAAGAAAAAATGGAATTAGGAAAAAGATGGAATTAGGAAAGAAAAGATGGAATT
Organism: Carterocephalus palaemon; assembly: GCA_944567765.1. Lineage (NCBI taxonomy): Eukaryota > Metazoa > Arthropoda > Insecta > Lepidoptera > Hesperiidae > Carterocephalus > Carterocephalus palaemon. Next base: position 310,992 of record OX155667.1, read on the forward strand.
AAGAAAGAAAATATGGAATTAGGAAAGAAAATATGGAATTAGGAAATAAAAGATGGAATTAGGAAAGAAAAGATGGAATTAAGAAAGAAAAGATGGAATTAGGAAAGAAAATATGAAAGTAGGAAAGAAAAGATGGAATTAAAAAAGAAAAGATGGAATTAAGAAAGTTAAGATGGAATTAGGAAAGGAAAGATGTAATTAGGAAAGAAAAGATGGAATTAAGAAAGAAAAGATGGAATTAAGAAAGATAAGATGGAATTAAGAAAGAAAAGATGGAATTTACTACCAAAATATAAACTAGAACACAGCACAGCTTACGTTATACAGGGTGTTAACAGGAGCTGTCCAGGTTCAAATCCAAGCGGCATGCACCAATGACTTATGCGATTTAAGAAGTCACCTGCTGTGACGGGGAAGGAAACATCTGAGGAAACCTGCATGCCTGAGTTCTGCATAGTGTTCTCGAAGGCATGTGAAGTCTGCCAATCCGCATTTGGCCAGCGTGGTGTATTAGGGCCTAACCAATCCCACTTCCAGAGGGGACCCGCGCCCAAGCCCAACAGTGGGATTCGGGTAAATCATGTCATAGATAATTCTACTTACATCATAATCTGAATGTGTTAGTTTGATGCAAAGAGCTTCGTACGTCTTGCTCTTACTTTCTTCACCTTTCTTCAGCTGTGTTAAGTCATCCCTGCGCACAAACAAACAAACAAACAAACAAACATTGACATGGCACACATAACATCACGCTTGATTTCTATATCTATATATATAAAAGGAGAAGGTGACTGACTGACTGACTGACTGACTGACATATCAACGCAGGGCCTAAACTATAAGGGTTAGAAACTTGAAATTTTGCACAGGGGTTCCTTTTATAACGTAGGGGAGCACTAAGAAAGGATTTTTGAAAATTCACCCCCTAAGGGGGTAAAACGGGGGTGCAAAGTTAGTATGAAACTTTGCCGTTTTTGATGTTATTCGAATCAAATTCAGTACCTATGAAGGTATTTATTGAGTTTCGAAAATCATCTCTTAAGGGGGAGTAAAAGGGGGATGCAAAGTTAGTAGGTATAAAAGGTTTTCGTATATACCTACATTATTTCAATGAAATTTTGTATTTAGGTTATGTTACGTCTAATTCCACGCGAGCGAAGCTGCGGGCGTCCACTATTAACTTATAAAAGTCATCGGTGCGTGCCACTGGGGTTTGAACCCGGACCGCTCGAGTGAGAGGCGAGTTCGATAGCCACTGGGCCGTCACCGCAGTTGCTATACCCATGAACACTCACCTGGTGATGGGCACCATAGACTTGACGATGACGTCACCGCTCTTGGAGATTTCCTCGCAAGCTCTGATCAGCTCCTCCGCTGTAAGCTGCCTCCGAGGGTCTGTGATCTGGTGGAGAACTACACTGGTTAGGGTATGCTAAAGCTGCCCACTGTTGGGCAAGGCTCTCCCACAGATTGAACAATGGACGGGCCCGTTGGCGCAATCGGTAGTGACCCTGCCTGTTACGCCAGGGGTAGGTTCGAATCCCGCTCAGGACAAATATTCGTGTGACGAACACTTGTATTTGTTCTGTGTCTGGATGTTAATAATAATATTATCTATTTAAGTATGTATTTAAAAATATCCATGTATGTTTATCAGTCTCTGACACCCATAGTACAGGCTCTGCCTAGTTTGGGGTCAGATGGCCGCGTGTGAGAATGTCCAAGATATTTATTTATACATACACTAGTGAACGCCCGCAGCTCCGCTCGTGTAGAATTAGACCCATTAACGACGTCTGCCCGCGTTCGGGTTGCCCACTTGACTTCAAAAACGGCAGTCTCATACTAACTTTGCACCCCCGTGTTACCCCCTTAGGAGGTGAATTTTCAAAAATCCTTTCTTAGTGCTCCCCTACGTTATAAAAGGAACCCCTGTGCAAAATTTCAAGTTTCTAACCCTTATAGTTTAGGCCCTGCGTTGATATGTCAGTCAGTCAGTCAGTCAGTCAGCTTTTCCTTATAGCGTGGGAAAAGGGAATTAACAATGCCATCTGTTAACAACATCCGGAACTAAATATCTAGCAAATAACAAAACATCGATATCTTCCCATGGGGATGTTTTACCGCGGTAAAAAGTAGCCTACGTCACTCTCCACCCTCCTCACTATCTCCACACACAAAAACCATACCATATAATAGCTTCGTTGCGACGTGAAAGCCGGACAAACAAACAAACACACTTTCCCATTTATAATATTAGTATGGATTAGTGTGGATAGTATGGAAGTATGGATATATAGATACATACCCTGTTAATAAAAACGTGTTGATAAATGAATCTGAACAAAGCCTAACCCCACCCACATCGAGAGAAGCCCAACAGTGGGCAAGGTCGGCGGCGGGCGTACCTCTATCGCGAAGGGCCGGCCGTCGCCCAGGCAGCGCACGTCCACGTCCTCCCTGCCCGCCGCCACGAACTTCAGCCGCTGCTCCGCTTGCTCAGAACTGAACCTGGAACGTTATGTATCATGTTGAGTCTCGGTAGTTTGGGGTGTCTATGTCCGTCAGGAGAATATAATATAAAAAACAAGAAAGTTTAGACAGGATATATTTATCATTCACACAAAAGAAACACACACACAAAGAAAGGAAATATATATAGATAGTAGATAGAATTGATGTTATGCGGAATGAATCGAATTTACTTTTAGCTACGTTACTTGGACAAATTAATGTTATGCAATTACAAGAATGAATTTACTTTAATCTAACGTATGAACCTAACGTGTGACCCGTGCCATGTCTTACTTTTAACTAATTTTAGGTGGCGTAGCGTCCATAGCCCAATGGCTCGCGTCGACTCAATATGATCGAAAGAGTCAAGCGACGACGGGCGCGGTCGGTTTGTGGATGGGTGACCACTAGTGGCAAAATTTCATGGACGCTACCGTGCTTCGGAGGGCACGTAAAGCCGTCGGTCCCGGTTGTTTTCAATGCTGGAAACAGTCGTTGAGCCTTCGGGTGGCTTGAGAACATTCGACACTGGGTTGGCCTCTAACCCCTCCAATCCGCATAGGAGCAGCGTGGTGGAGTATGCTTTAGACCTCCCGCAGCTGTGTCTGTGGGTGAGACCCGTGCCCAGCAGTGGGACGTCTATGGGTCGCAGCGAACGCGAGGTGGTAGAGTCTGTAGCGATGACAGCCCAATGGCTATCGAACTCGCCTCTTACTCGAGCGGTTCAAACCAAAGCGGCACGTACCAATAACTTTAATAAGTTACTAGTGGAAGCCCGCTGCTTCACTCGCGTGGAATTAGAATTTTTTCCGACTTAGAGGAAAAAAAATTAGCAGATTTTGTTTTTGTTTTGTATGTTTGTACCTTTCGTGGACCTTTAAGGAACATACAAAAAATAAATTATCCGAATTGGTCCAGCCATTCTTGAGTTATGCGCTTATCAACATTGATTTTCATTTATATAGACCAGTGGACGCCCGCAGCTTCGCTCGCGTGGAATTAGACATAAAAATAGATTCTTCTTAACGCGTTTACTTTAGCTCCACAAATTTGTAATGAATCCGTAAATGTCCGCCCATATGTTTATTTTACACCCGTAAGGGTTACATTTTTACAAACTTTGAATGCCATATTTATTTATATCTAATCAATAGCCTAAAATATTTATGCTTCTAGTTCTGAAAAATGACAATACTTTTATACAACCTTTCATCCCCTTTTTCAACCCTTTACAACACTTTTTTCCAATTAAAAAGTAGCCTATGTCCTTTCTCTGGCTCTAGACTATCTGTGTACCAAATATTCATTTACATCAGTTCAGTAGTTTTGGCGTGATAGCGATACAGACAAGACAAACAGACAGAGTTACTTTCGCATTTATAATATTAGTATGGATTAATGATATATTATACCTACTTGTAAGCCTGGGCGACGGGCTGGAAGATTATCTCCTGCACCGACGACGGCAGCACCCGCCGGCCCTCCAGCACCCACGGGGACTGCGGCAGCGTGCGGCTTAACTTTATGTACCTGCGGCGAGGTCGGACATGGTTCAGTCCGCAGCCCAGTGGCTCGCGTCGATACAATGTGATCTACAGTTAGGCGACAGGCGCGGTCGGTTTGTGGCAAACATTTCATGGACGCTACCGTGCTTTGGAGGGCACGTAAGATCGTTTCATATATATTCAGATTCAGATTCATTTATTTTTCATTATATGGTATTTTGTATACGCTTAATGAACGTCATAACATTTTTGTATCTACCGCCGGTTCACAAAGTTGATGCTACAGTGAAGAACACGGCAAGAAACTCGGTAGGTACTCTTTTTAAAATTTACAATTTTTATAATTTGATCACATCACATTATTATTGAACAAGTGCTTCATTGTTTAGGGTGACAACCGTCGCCGGAATTTTCACATTAGGCAAAACAAATCTAACACATACACGATTTTGGTGTTTGGCAGGAATGAATATTGTACTTGTAGTGTACTCCTAACTATGTGAATGTAGTGAACGTATATCTGATGCACTTTACGTAGTTAATTATTATATCGGCTCGCTGCAAGCACCACGTCTTTCGCCCGCGCCCGTCAGTCTGTGACTGACTCACCCCGCGCGCCCGCGCAATGCTTGGCCGAGACGACAGAGGACTAAGAGTATATTTATTATTTACTAGTCAATATACTACAGTACCAATTTTGATTTACCTTAAAAATAAATAAAATTATTGACGTGACAACGTCTTATAAATTGGTTTGCCGGGTGACACTTCAAGAAACTGCGTAACGCTCCGCTCACGTTATGCGCTCACAATGAGAGCGAGTGAGAGGCACGCGTCCCTTCCACTCGGGCATGGTTAGCCCGCCTAAGAGCGAGAGAGACGATACGATACGAGACGATACTACTATACGAATGAATATTCGAATTAAAATTATTTTACCACTCAAAGTCGTTGTCACGTAAAACTTTCGCCCGTATACCGACTTTACAGGCAACCAATATTTTTTTTTTTTTAAATAAAAAAAGATTGAACCTCACCTGCCGCCGAGGTAGATGGGAGTGTGCGTGCACACAACGCTCACGCACTGTGCGTGCGCGCGCGCAGCCGCCGGCGCGCCCGCGTGACGCAGCGTTACCAGCGACGCGCCCTCTAGCGCCTGCCGAGGGAACAACGACAACTATTGCACACTTCATATTTACACTAGTTGTTTAGGCGCAAACTCGGTTTGTTTAGGGCATTAGTTCGGCGTCGCGATAACAGATGGCGCTGTCAGGTTGTCTGAATCGCGGTATCGACTTTATCGCGTACGTTAGGCTAGCAAACCGGGCTTGCGTCTTAAGTGTGGCTCAAACCTTGGCAATAAGGTTCAATTTAGTGGAAAAAATTGTAGATATATGTCTTGAGCTCATAAATAAATATAACTATTGATCCCTGGACTTGGTTATTTTTTGGACCCTTAACCACTAGTGGACGCCCGCAGCTTCGCTCGCGTGGAATTAAACGTTTATTTATTTATTTATTAACAATCAACATTTTACTTACAGCTTAAAACCAAACGTAAATGTGAAATAAATTAGTACATATTGTTACGAAGGCACAGGGAAGCTAGCGCCATCTAGCGCCGCTGGTGGAACCACTCAGTGAACGCATAGACAACGTGATATCCCGACTCGATACTAGATGGCGTTAGTGGGCCTGTATTCTCGCGTGTTCGGGAACACGCGGTATCTTTCCAGAATCGTCTAGTACTCGCGACGGCACGTATAAATAGTCGCGGGGAGGGCCGCGAGTTCAGTTCAGTTCGAGCTACTTTCGAGGCGACTTCGAAGTGAAAACTAGTGATACCGGAGTGATACAAGTGAAACCTACGACTTGGCTTACGACCTAGGACATCGTTAGTGCTTTGTGTTTGGACCTAGTGCATTGTGTTGGACCTAGTGTTTAGTGTTTGACCTAGTGCTTTGTGTTAGTGCTAGTGAATAAAGTCTTCATTGAGTCAGCAGGTCTTTCTCTCCAAATCCTTCGAACCCTAACACGTAACAACTGGTGTCGGAAGTGAGATTTGGAGATGCCATTGACTCCGAGAGAGGACTTACAGGAGGGCGTCAGGACAAGGGCACAACGAGCTGCTGAGGCCACAACTGGGGACCAAGCTCCGCCCACTGGTCCCGCCTACCAAGCCACGCCCACTGACCACGCACCTCAGGCCCCGCCCACTGGCCCCGCCCACCTTGCCACGCCTACCAGACAGGCCACGCCCACCAGACAAGCCACGCCTACCAGCGGCATCGTAGCTTCTACAGCCCCTCAAGTGGAGAGCCACTCGTTGAAGAGTCAATTAGGATGTTTAATTGAATTAATGGAGCTGCAAAGGGCTGAAATTCGGGAAATGAAGGAATCACACGAACGCAGGCTCGGCGATTTGCAAGAGTCACAAGAAAATAAGCTGACTACGATTCAAGAGCAACAAAGAGACCTCCAGGAAAAAGTGCTTGGGGCTATAAATGATGTTAGTGACACTGTGATTAAGCTTCGAAAAGATTTCGACGCAGTGGAAGAACGAGTTACCGGGTTAGGATTGGATGTTGAAAATGTGAAAACCGGCCTCTCTGAACTACAGAAGAAAGTAGTGCGGCTTGAAACCATGGGAGTTGCGATGTCTAGTGGAACTACCGGAGTGGTGCAAGGACCAAGAGTAAAAGTGCCACCATACGACGGCACTACTTCTTGGTACGCTTATCGTAGGCAGTTCCAGATTGTTGCTACCGCCAACGGATGGACGGAAGAACAATGCCTGACCGCTCTCACTGTTGCGCTCAGAGGGCAAGCTTTGTCGATCCTGGAAGCACTGCCACATACAGGAAATGGGTTCCAAGACCTGATGGAGGCACTTGAATCCAGATACGGGGAGCGACACCTGGAGCACGTGTTCCGTTCCCAACTGCGTGACAGAGTCCAATGCTCAGGAGAAGGACTACAGCAATGGGCGTTGGAAATAGAAAAACTCGTCAGGAAGGCACACCCGGGAGCCGACACCAAGATGGTGAACACGAATATTGTTCAAGCATTTGTCGACGGAATCAAGGACCAGGAGGTCAGAGCTGCAGTGAGGCTTCGTCACCATACCTCGCTAAAGGAAGCATTGGCGCATGCTTTGGAGGTCGAGGCGGTTCGCCATGACATACGGCAGACTCATAAGATTCGCGAGGTCTCTGAGAAAGTCAGTGAGGTTAAGGCTCCTACGAAGAAAAAATATGGAGTCATGTGCTACAAGTGTGGTGAGAGGGGCCATCTTCAGCTCAACTGCCCGCAGAAGGAGACCCAGATGGCAAGGATGAAAAGGATGGAGAAACAAATAGAGGAGCTGAAGAAGCAAGGGGCTTCATCCCCTGCCCGGGATCAGGGAAAGAAAAAGTCAAACAGATGCGTGTTGATCGAAGACACACCTACCAAGACATCGGCGCAAAAACGGATGACGGCGAGAACCGTTGTTAGTGGAAGCAGTAACGCTGTGGACAAGGTTTTGAATCTTGGTGATCGCGAGATCTGCTTGAACAAAGGTGACGTCATTGGAAAGTGCGAGGAAGGTGTCTGGATGAAAAAGTGTAGTTCGATGACAGGCGCAGACTCGGCAAACAGCAACAACTATGGATTAGTGACTGAGCTACTCGATGACTGCAAGAGTAATCTGACTTATTCGCAGAGCATGAAAGCTAAGAAGCTTTTACAGCGCTACGCGAATATCTTCTCCAGTCAAGAAGGGGACCTTGGAAGAACGTCGATGGTTCAGCACAGGATAGATACCGGAAGCGAGAGCCCAATTCGTCAACGAGCAAGACGGATACCAATCGCAAAGGAAAAAGAAGTTGAAGGCCTTTTGGAGGACATGAAAAGGAATAAGATTATTGACCCGTCTGCAAGTCCGTGGTGCTCACCTGTTGTTCTAGTGAAGAAGAAAGATGGTAGCACGAGATTTTGTGTGGACTATAGGCGTCTCAATGATGTCACTAAGAAGGACAGTTACCCGTTACCTCGAATCGACGACACTTTGGATACCTTGAGTGGCATGAAATGGTTCTCGACCCTAGACCTGAAATCTGGATACTGGCAGGTGGAAATTCATCCAAAAGACAAGGAGAAGACAGCTTTCTCGACCGGAAAAGGTTTATGGCAATTTAACGTCATGCCCTTCGGATTGTGCAACGCACCTGCCACATTTGAGCGACTCATGGAGTGTGTACTGGCAGGCTTAGTTGGAGAGGCTTGCTTAGTCTACTTAGATGACGTCATCATTGTCGGCCGTGACTTCGAGGACCATTTGCGAAACTTGGAGCGAGTTTTCGCAAAAATAGAGGGAGCCAAATTAAAGTTAAACCCGAAAAAGTGTCGTTTATTCAGGAGTAAGGTCAGTTATCTCGGCCATGTTATCTCCAGCGATGGAATCCAGACAGACCCGGAGAAACTGGAAGCAGTTCAAAAATGGCCTACTCCTAAGGACAAAACCGAAGTGCGGGCATTCCTCGGCCTATGCTCATACTACAGGCGTTTTGTTCAGGGATTTTCAGAGATAGCCAAGCCATTACATCGGCTGACAGAAGATAAACGACAATTTAGTTGGGATGAGACTTGTGAAGATTCTTTTCAGAAACTGAAGAAACATCTGTGTGAAACACCAATCCTGGGGTATCCACAACCGGAAGGTCGGTTTATAGTCGACACGGATGCAAGCAACACGGCCATTGGAGGGGTGTTATCTCAGAAACAGGGTGAAAGAGAAGTTGTTATTGCATATTTCAGCAAATCTTTATCCAGGCCAGAGAGAAATTACTGTGTGACAAGAAGAGAACTCTTGGCTGTTGTAAAGACGCTACAACACTTCAATAAATATCTCATCGGCAGACCGTTTTTACTGCGAACTGATCACGCAGCCTTGAAGTGGCTACTGCAATTCAAGAACCCAGAAGGTCAAGTAGCTCGATGGATTGAACAGCTCCAAGAGTATGACTTCGAGACGGAACACCGCAGCGGAAAAACACATGGGAATGCCGATGCACTCTCACGAAGGCCGTGTTCGGAAGACTGCAAACATTGTGTTAAGCAGGAATCTAACGAAATAACATTAAAGCTAACGAGAACAAGTCCTTTGGGTCTCTGGGAGAATGATGCTATGAGGGAGGCTCAAGAAAGAGATGACGACCTTCGGCACATCATCACATGGAAGAAACGGGGTGACGCAAAACCAATCTGGAGCGAGGTTGCACCCACTGGCGCTGTCACTAAGGCGTACTGGGCGCAATGGGACAGTCTGATACTTGAAAACGGAATACTCTACCGGAAATGGGAGAAGACTAACGGCAGAGAGTTTCATCTTCAGATCATTGTCCCAAGAACGAGAGTACCAGATGTGCTCCGTGAAATACATGATGGCGTATCAGGAGGTCATCTAGGTGTTAAGAGGACGTTAACAAAAGTGCGAGAACGATTCTACTGGTTGCATTGTCGAGATGATGTACAGGATTGGTGCCGCAAATGTACTACCTGCGCTGCTGTAAAAGGACCACAGACCAGGAGCCGTGGGAACCTGCGGTTGTATAATGTCGGTGCACCGTGGGAACGAATAGCAGTTGACGTAGCTGGGCCATTTCCTGTAACGGAATCGGGAAACAAGTATTTTATGGTCGTCATGGACTACTTCACCAAATGGCCCGAAGTGTTCGCCATACCAAACCAAGAAGCTACAACAGTCGCTTCTAAGTTAGTCGAAGAAGTGATATGTCGCTTTGGTGTGCCTCTGGAAATCCATTCTGATCAGGGCAGGAACTTCGAATCGCAAGTATTCCAGGAAGTGTGCAAAATTTTGGGCATGCATAAGACGAGGACCACCGCGTACCATCCACAGTCTGATGGAATGGTTGAGAGGTTTAACCAGACTCTGGAGAGGCATTTGGCGAAAGTGGTAGACGACAAACAAAAGGATTGGGACAAGTATATACCACTCTTCCTTCTGTCGTACCGAACCGCCGAGCATGAGAGCATAAAAGCTACCCCGGCGTATGTCAATTACGGTAGAGAACTACGAATACCAGTAGATCTATTGACAGGAGGGTCACCGGAGGGACCAGAGACCGTACAAGACTATGTTTGCAATTTAAGGGAAAAAATGCGCTATATACACGCCTTGGTACGGGAAAATGGGTTACAGTCAAGTGAGGGCATGAAAACCAGATACGACCGGAAATCGAACACGAGCGGCTTCGAGGAAGGGTCACTGGTGTGGCTGCATAACCCAACTCGCCGGAAAGGAAAATCTCCAAAGTTGCAGACCAAGTGGGACGGTCCATACAAAGTGGTTACCCGACTGAATGATGTGACTTATAGGATTCAAAAGCAACCAAGAGGAGCATTCAAAGTGGTACACATAGACCGTCTGGCGCGTTACCATGGCAGTAACAACGATGCTCGGGACGAGCATCGCTAAGAGGGGAGTGGTGTTACGAAGGCACAGGGAAGCTAGCGCCATCTAGCGCCGCTGGTGGAACCACTCAGTGAACGCATAGACAACGTGATATCCCGACTCGATACTAGATGGCGTTAGTGGGCCTGTATTCTCGCGTGTTCGGGAACACGCGGTATCTTTCCAGAATCGTCTAGTACTCGCGACGGCACGTATAAATAGTCGCGGGGAGGGCCGCGAGTTCAGTTCAGTTCGAGCTACTTTCGAGGCGACTTCGAAGTGAAAACTAGTGATACCGGAGTGATACAAGTGAAACCTACGACTTGGCTTACGACCTAGGACATCGTTAGTGCTTTGTGTTTGGACCTAGTGCATTGTGTTGGACCTAGTGTTTAGTGTTTGACCTAGTGCTTTGTGTTAGTGCTAGTGAATAAAGTCTTCATTGAGTCAGCAGGTCTTTCTCTCCAAATCCTTCGAACCCTAACACGTAACAATATGTTATTATTATTATAGTTTAAAATAAATTTATATAGTTAGATAACAATGTTATACAACACTGCTACCAATGGTCAATGATTCCATGAGACGTCTAGCCACCTTTTGGAATTCAATAGGGGAACAAACAAATACATCTAGTTCCGGATACCGCGCCACTAAAGTATTTACAAGCCCCATTGCCCTCACGAGCGGAGACCAGCGGTGCTGTGCGGTGCGTACATAACCTAAATACAACATACACAACGTAACATAACCTAAATACAAAATTTCATTGAAATAATGTAGGTATATACGAAAAACTTTTATACCTACTAACTTTGCACCCCCCTTTTACTCCCCCCCCCTTAAGAGATGATTTTCGAAACTCAATAAAAAACCTTCATAGGTACTGAATTTCATTCGAATAACATCAAAAACGGCAAAGTTTCATACTAACTTTGCACCCCCGTTTTACCCCCTTAGGGGGTGAATTTTCAAAAATCCTTTCTTAGTGCTCCCCTACGTTATAAAAGGAACCCCTGTGCAAAATTTCAAGTTTCTAGCCCTTATTGTTTAGGCCCTGCGTTGATATGTCAGTCAGTCAGTCAGTCAGTCAGTCAGTCAGTCAGTCAGTCACCTTCTCCTTTTATATATATAGATAGATAGCATGCCTTATTAAAACTCCAATGTTCTTAATATGGCTGGACCGATTGGATTCAGGATCAGGTGTGAACGCGCTCGCGACGGGCACGGCGTACACTGAAGATGATCATCGTAATCGATCGAAACTAGTCGGCCTATTTCCGACTTAAATCACACGCGAGTAAGCCGGTAACTTCAACTATGAATGTGTATAATGTGTGTGTGTGTGTGTGTGAAATGTGTATGATGTGTGTGTGTAATGTGTATAATGTGTGTGTGTAATGTGTATAATGTGTGTGTGTAATGTGTATTATTCGACTTCCCTAGTCTTCAAGTGCATCGCCCGCCTACTAGCACAAGCAAAAAATTAACATAATCAGTATCCTGGGTAAATATGAATGGATTAATGGGTGGATGGATATATGACCTGTTCCACGGAGCGCCTGGTGAACTCTGTGGTGTACCGGCGCCTCTGCTGGCCGCGGGACTCGAACAGCTGCGGGGACACCTGGCGCAGCACCTCCAGCTCCTGGGATGAAATTAAAAAAAAACCAATTAAACAATTCAAACAATTTAAAAAAAAAATGGCATCATGAATTCTCCAGTCAGGGTTGACTTGAACATATTTTTTTTATTGGTCCTATTATAAAAAAATTATACAGTAAAATTATTTTTTTAAAAAGCTTTTATAACTTTATTTTTTATTTTCATGCATTGTCATCGGAACCTAATATGTGTGCCAAATTTCAGCTCGATAGCTTCAGTGGAAGTGGGTGAAATATTGATTGCAAGATTCCAGGACATACATACGAGTGAAGTTTAATAAAAGCTTTTAAAAACACTGTAAGTAAAAGCACTAGTAAATAGTAAAAGGCATAGATTAGAAGGATAAGGCCGAAACAACAGAAAGGACACTGACAAAGTTCGATATGAGCTGATGTGATCGGGGCTCTAATTATCTATTCTAAGAGGAGACCTGTGCCCAACAGTGGGACAAAGGGTTGTGGTGGTGGACCGGTGCTCTGATTCTCTATTCTAAGAGGAGACCCGTGCCCAACAGTGGGACAAAGGTATGTATGTACTTGTTGTATGTTGTATCTTTATCCTTTTGGTGTACTATAAAGGAACTTGTCTGTCTGTCTGTCAAAGGGTTGTGGGGGTGGACCGGGCCTCTGATTCTCTATTCTAAGAGGAGACCCGTGCCCAACAGTGGGACAAAGGTATGTATCTATTATTGTATGTTGTTTGTACTTGTTGTATGTTGTATCTTTATCCTTTGGTGTACAATAAAGGAACTTGTCTGTCTGTCTGTCAATGGGTTGTGGGGGTGTATCGGGGCTCTAATTATCTATTCTAAGAGAAGACCCGTGCCCAACAGTGGGACAAAGGTATGTATGTACTTGTTGTAGTGTATCTTTGTCCTTTTGGTGTACAATAAAGGAACTTGTCTGTCTGTCTGTCAAAGGGGTGCATCAGGGCTCTAATTCTCTATTCTAAGAGGAGTCCCGTGCCCAACAGTGGGACACAGGGTTGTGTGATCGGGCCTCTGATCCTGACCTGCGCGTCATCGGGATAGTCATAGTTGAGCGTGACGAGCAGGGGCGACACCGCGCCGGAGTCCAGGCTCTTGCCGATGTGCGCCGCCATCTTGGTAGCGAACGACCACTTCCAAGACTCCTTCAGCGCTGTCAGGGTACCTGATGAAGAACCAACAATACAATACAATATAGTAAAATATGCACAAATATCTTATACTTACAGGCAGGGGAAGGTCGACAATAACTTGCGTTTATTTGCGTTCCATTTTTAAAAGCTTTTATTTAACTTCACTCGTATGTATGTAGACTGACAGGCCCGTTGGCGCAATCGGTAGTGACCTGTCGTGGGTTCGAATCCCACTCAGGACAAATATTCGTGTGACGAACACTTGTATTTGTTCTGTGTCTGGATGATAATATTATCTATTTAAGTATGTATTTAAAAATATCTATGTATGTATATCAGTCTCTGACACCCATAGTACACGCTCGCGCCTACTTTGGGGTCAGATGGCCGCGTCTGAGAATGTCCAAGATATTTAAAAAAAATGTATGTATGTCCTGGAATCTTGCAATCAATATTTCACCCACTTCCACTGAAGCTATCGAGCTGAAATTTGGCACACATATTTGGTTCCGATGACAATGCATGAAAATAAATTAAAAAAAATAATTACAAAAAGCTTTTTTTAGATAAAATATTTCTTAATAATTCAACTTTTTAAACAATTTTTCGAACACTGTTCAAAGTGTATGTACTTTGAATGCTGTTTATGCGTTGGTAATTTCTCGCTCTTGATAATTTTATTAATAAGTGTATTTGATTGATCTGTACTATTTTATTATATTTAATAAATAAATGGCTCGCGTCTAATTTGGGGTCAGATGGCCGTGTGTGAATGTCCATGATATTTATTTATTTAACGATGCTGAGACTCACTTTCATCATAGTCAGGAAACTGTTCAGCTATCCTCAGCGCGAGCGCCTTCTCTCTGATAATGAGAGCCATGGGGGAGGACAGGCCGCAGGCGTACGAGCCACAGTCATATCTGAAACATTCAAACTAGGTACAGCTGGCGGCGCGGAAGTCTGACGCTGAACGAAATCTAGAGGAGATAGCGCATGGGGTATCATTGAGGAAGCGACCCAATTAATTCCGCTAAAATTAATAAATTTTGTATTTAATTTCTAAACTGTATATTGTAGAACTATTTAATTGTTTTTTTTATTGATTGCAGAACTTTTTTAATACATTAAAATGTGCTTTGGAGGGCACGTTAAGCTATCGGTCCCAGTTGTTTTCAATTGTATTTAAACAATGTTATGCCTTGCTAGGCCGTTCGGATGACTTGAGAACATTCAATCAATACTGGGTTGGCCATTAACTCCTCCACCAGCCCGTATTGGAGCTGTATGGACGTCTATGGATTGCAGCTGGCCATTTCGAGAGGAATCAACCAATTTTGAATCAAAGTTTGGTTTACACTATGCATACCCTTTCTTTTCCAACACTTCCCGCACCATTTCGAAGGTCTCCGCCCAGTGGAATTCCTGAAGCACTCCCAGGCAGCTCGCGCACACACTGGTCTTGCTTCGCTTGGCCGGCGGACCCTCGTTTGTTCCATTCTCTGTTGCTACCGATTGACTTGTGTCACTATCTTTCTGACATGAAGTTGTATCTGAACTGTTATCAGAATCATTTTTGGAATCTGATTTTGAGTCTTTAATGATACTGGTTTGTTCCTCAGTGCTTTCATTATTTGAATTGTGGCTGTCTTCATTAGGTGTATCGGGTTTGACATTTTGATCTGCTTTTTCCTGTGTTGTGCTGTTTTCTGAAGTATTTGTATAGGTGTTTGGTGTAGAGTCCCCGTTTGATGAATCTTCATACTGTTAAAAGAAGTTACTGAATTAAATCTGGATTCAGACGGTGCAGGATCAGGAAGAGTGGCAACGATTGAGGGAGGCCTATGTCCAGCAGTGGACCCAAAATGGCTGATGGATGGATGATGATGATGATGCTAAAGTTTTTTATGGTTTGTAAGGATGCTAAGTTAATGTTTTTTATGGTTTGTAAGGATGCTAAGTTAAAGTTTTTTATGGTTTGTAAGGATGCTAGGTTAAAGATTTTTATGGTTTGTAAGGATGCTATGATAAAGTTTTTTATGGTTTGTAAGGATGCTAAGTTAAAGTTTTTTATGGTTTGTAAGGATGCTAAGTTAAAGTTTTTTATTGTTTGTAAGTTTTTTATGGATGATGGATGATGCTAAGTTTGTATGGCTCACCATACTATGAATTTACAAGTTAAAATCCCAGTACCACTTCCTAGGTAAAGTTACAGAAAATCTTAGGAAATCTACATGCTTGAGAGATCTGCGTAATGATCTAGAACTCATGGTGAAGTGTGCCAATCTGCAGTTGGCCAGCATGGTGACTATGGCCAAATCTCTGTCATTCCAAGAGAAGACCCGTGCTCAACATGGGTTATACATATTGAGGATTGTGGTGGATACGTAAACACAGTATAAAACGCCGGTTTTATGTATCTAAATATCGAAATAAACGCCGGCATCAATAATATTGAATGAAATTTGGAGACAAATATTTTTTATACACATTTTGGTGTATATTTGTTATATATATATTAAGAACTATAAAAAATTTTGCTTTTTTGTTGAATTTGTTTTGAATACAAACTTTGAGCACGGTGTTTGCTGGATTCTCGTAGTGCTTTGGGCTCTTCAGTCCAATATATCGGAGACAGCATGCATCACAGCATCCTAATTCCTTACAAAGCTTAATTATGCCTTTTCTATCCATATTTATTATTTAATTCAATTTATACTTAGATATTAACACGTGTAAATATCAAACACAAAATAACAGTGAGTTGAGTACATAATAAACAGTGTTGCCAGTGGCAGATAGTCAAATGTAACATGAGACACCTCAAAAAGTTACATTTTCACGACAAAAGTTACATTTCTATATTTTATGTGGAAAACAACACTAATACTATAATATGACACTTTATTACACAAAAACTAAAAAAATTTTCTGTCCCATTACGGTCAATCTGGGTAACTTTGGCCCAAAATTATATTTCCGATTATTATTATTTTTTACAGATTGCTAAAAATATAATTTTACAATTATCAGATAAAAATATAATTTGATAAAAATATAATTTTACAATTATCAGAAAGAAGGTATCTTCGTAAACGTATTTCACCCGCCTAAATGTGTCATTTGTCAATGACAAAATTCAAAAGTTGCCTTTTTCGTAAGTGCATTAAAGACGGTACTTTTCTCAGTGTTAAAAAGTAGCATTCAGCGCTGTTCATAATAGGTTTTGAATGGTAAGTTGCAATGTATGTAACCAACTTGTCTGCCTATCATTTAATAATTGTTTTGCAATATATCGAATTTGATATAAATATGTATGTAGTACATTCGATATCGTGAAAAAATCTTTTTGTCCATACTGAAAAAGATATCATGCCTCAGGACGAATCTCTCTAATGACAAAGGTTACATATAGTTGGATTTGGCCAACGAATCGACCAGAAATAGTGCTAATAACAAATAACAATATCATAAGTCTTAGATGAATCGTAAATAACTCGAAAAAGCAGTTATTTTGAGATAATAATGATGATTTTTGGCGATGGAATGGGATGATTTGAAAGGATGACTTTACAGCATTTTCTTATAATTAAGTAGTTACTTTTCGGTTAAAATTTTATTTTTTAACAATTATTTAGATATTTTGAAGGGCCATAACAGCCTGATTTCCTATTTTTCCTATCAATACCAATTAATAAAAGATTTAATAAAAAAATATGTTTCGTAGAGTTTGATTGAGAGATATGTTTCTTTGGATGTAGATTATATATTTTTCTGCTAGTCTATAGACACGGACGCGGGAGCGGGACTACATGTATGTCAATTGTCAGGCGGTCGCTCACCTGCCTGAGTAGATTTAGAAATACTTAAACGCGAGTGGGTGAAAGCGATACGACGAAGTGACACTGACAGATTCCTGACAGTTTGGTCACAAAATCAAGGGAACAAAAACCAAAAACTTTATTGGATGCGTTCCGTTTCACGATTATTTATTATTTGCTGGAAAATATTTAAATATTTTAATAAGTCCTAAAAGTAACGTAAAAGTTACATTTTGAGTCGTGTTACATGGAAGTTACATGAGAGGGTCAAAAGTAACGTAAAATGTAATAAAAGTTACATTCTGGCAACGCTGATAATAAAGTACTCCTGTGACCTGTGGTTGAGTGAGTAGTGACACGACACTGACTGACACTGACAAACAGTGTTGCCAGTGGCAGATAGTCAAATGTAACATGAGACACCTCAAAAAGTTACATTTTCACGACAAAAGTTACATTTCCATATTTTATGTGGAAAACAACACTAATACTATAATATGACACTTTATTACAAAAAACTAAAAATGTTTTCTGTCCCATTATTAAAGCTTCGAAAGAAACGTGATATTTTTTGATCAAATAATTGACTGATAATCCTAAAAAAGAAAAACTTACAGTGGTGGTCGTCTAATTAGAAACACTACCAACGGTCCATGACATTGTGTAAGATACTTCACCGCAATCGTTTTTATTTTGAAATTAAACAATAAATAGGGCAACAATATGTTCAACGATTTATCATTTAAATTAGAAACAACAACAAAAAAAATATTAAAAACAATATATTTTTAAGTATTAGTAATTAGTATTGTTATTTACGAAATAGCTACCAGCCACAGCCTACCAATAGTTATAATTAATATTTTTAATTAACATGCTTATAATTAGGTCGACTTGTATGTAACTCACAATGTAAGGGAATTTAAGATAGCTAATTTAACCATCTTCCAAGGATCGTAGTGTAATGAAAATTGGCAGCTGTATGTACTTCTACACTTCTACTGATACACATACAATATTAAGGTACTGTCGAACTGATCTGATGATGGAGCCGGAAGATATTAACTACTATATAGTGGAATCTAAGATAGCTAATTTAACCATCTTCCAAGGATTGTAGCGTAGTGAAAATTGGCAGCTGTATGTAGTTCTGGTCATAAAATCAAGGGAACAAAAACCAAAAAATTTATTGGATGCGTTCCGTTTGACGATTATTTATTATTTTTAGGAAAATATTTAAATATTTTAATAAGACCTAAAAGTAACGTAAAAGTTACATTTTGAGTCGTGTTACATGGAAGTTACATGAGAGGGTCAAAAGTAACGTAAAATGTAACAAAAGTTACATTCTGGCAACGCTGCTGACAAATTTGATAATATTGACAGGGTCAGAGGAAATACCGTAGTCCGTATGTTATGATTCCTATTGAACGTAACGGGTGGATGGATGGATTAGTAGGCAGTCGCATTAAAATAAAGTGAAATATCATATAAAGTTATCATTCAATTTAATCAAAAATATGTAAGAATAATAATTAAATATACGCATTCTACTCTGCGTGAAATGAAAAGACTGACTGAAATCATTATTGCCAGTTTACGATCCATATTTATCAGCTGATCAAAGTAACTTTCTTTGGATTTAACTAACTTTTATAGTAGAAAGTAACCATAATAATAAACATGTAAGAACCATTATTATGAAGCTAGTAAAAATTGCTATGAAATAACTATGAAGAAAAATTTGTTTTTCTTCATAATTAGTTGCCATGAGTAAATTTGTGTCATGTCAGCAAATATCAGTCCGCTCCGCTGTCAAATCGTTGTAATTTATGTAATTCAAAATATTATTTTTATTTCTAAATAAATAAATAATTCTAAATTCTGATTGAATATTTTACCATAAAAATAATTAAAACATACAATATGGGCACCGTACACGCTAAGGTAGGCAGAAGATTTAACATTACTTTTACTCTTAAACATTATAAATAGTAAATAATATGTATTGCATTTATTAGAATAGAATAATAAAAAAATATTGTATGAATATTGTAAAAATATTGTATCTTATACGTTCAAAATTTACATTATTTAGTTCACTTGAAGATGTTGTATGGAATATTTTGTCGCACAAACAACAAATACTTTAAAAAATATTAGGTTAGCTACAATTTATTAACGTCTCACTCTACTGAGAAGCCTGAAGTATCCTCCACAACACTGCATCATTTAGTGGACATGCTCTCAAGCACAGAAGCCCCGTAATACATTTTACTTTACATGGCTTAACACTATCAATTGTTTGATAATTTCGAGCTGCAGTCTCAAGGATATGGATGGGTGATTCCTCTTCCTCATTACAGAACCTACAGGGGCCACTGCTGGCTTTTCCTATTGTATGTAAGTGCTTATTCAACCTACAGTGTCTAGGAGGAGGATTAATTAAAATACAGGAGTCTAATTAAAATCCACACTTTGGTGCGGTTTAGGCTCAACACTTTCTTGGATTAGTTTTGCGAGACACCAGATATAAGTGGTTTAGATTGAATTAGGCCTGGTGCACTGAGCCACAGCTCAGTGCTCCGCTCTAGGGCTTGTCTTTATAAGACGAATCGGGTAGCGGTTTTCGATATGCCCACCATTGGTTCAGGTCCTATCAGGCGTGATGTTGTTATTTGTCAAAATAAACTCATGTTGTAAAAAAAAATATTTAATAAAAAATATCTTCTTTTTTTGTTTTTCAGGCAGAACAAGGCAGCGGTGACGCCGGTGGCGGACTGTTCGAGTTCGAGGAGCCGCTGGAGATCGAGGAGCCGGCGCCCAAGCCCAGCATCAGGCTCAACGGAGTGAGGGTGAGGTCTAGGTAGATGATGTACATGGTTTGACAAGGATGTTCAGTTTTTTTGACAACTTACACATACATAAAAAATTTTGACGTCTCCCGTACCGCCAAACGTACCGCCAAGAGTAACGCCAAGCGTATTCATTAAATTTTAGTCTGTAACCCATAGCGTATACGTCTTCGACAGGGCTTAACGATTGTTTACACCAGAAAACAACCGGGACCGACAGTTTAACGTGCTCTCCGAAGCACGGTACCATCCATGAAATTTCGCCTCTAGCGGTCACCCATCCACAAACCGACTTCGCCCGTAGTAGCTTGACTCTGTCGATCACATAGAATCGACATAGTACAGGCTCGCATCTAATTTGGGGTCAGATGGCCGTGTGTGAGAATGTCCATGATATTTATTTATTTATCTATATATATAAAAGGAGAAGCTGACTGACAGACTGACTCACATATCAATGCAGGGCCTAAACTATAAGGGTTAGAAACTTGAAATTTTGCACAGGGTTTTTTTTTATAACATCTCCTACGTTATAAAAAAAACCCCTGTGCACTAAGCACTAAGAAAGGATTTTTGAAAATTCATCCCCTAAGGGGGTAAAACGGGGGTGCAAAGTTAGTATGAAACTTTGCCGTTTTTGAAGTTAACTGGGCAACCCGAACGCGGGCAGACGTCGTTGATGGGTCTAATTCTACGCGAGCGAAGCTGCGGGCGTCCACTAGTTAATACATAAGCTACAGGGTGTCCCGCAAGTCGACGTCAAGTCGGAATCGGGTGATAGACAGCAAAGGCAAGAAACACAACTTGCTTATGTGCACTCGCGAGGCCTGGTATATATACCTCGTCCGATGTTTCTAGAATGATCCAGGGTGTAACGGTTGGGTGCATGTCATGTTTCCAGGCGCGCGTGGACCGGGTCCACGTGGACGGCCTCGGGCGGACCAAGGACGACATAATCCGGCACACGGTGGACGACCTGTTCCACGCCACCGACTTCGAGGATGTCATCGTGCGCGCGCACAAGGTGGGTTGGATGGTGGATGGATGGATAGATGGATGGGTGTATGCCACTGAGTTTGAGAATGAAAAATCGAAATGATCTTGAATGCGCAGGAGTCGAATTTTAAGGTGTCGTGTTGCGCGGGTCAGTCGTGAGCGCTGATTGGTTCGCCAGTCGTATTATGCCGCCCGCACTGATACCCCATGCGCACCTATCCCCAATGAATTTCGTTGAGACCTACATTTTCGTGCCGATAATTAAATGTATTACTTTCTCTGTATTCTATTTCTTTTTTTAAATCCATACTAATATTATAAATGCGAAAGTAACACGGACAGACACGCTGTCTGTCTGTCTCGCTTTCACGCCAAAACTACTGAACCGATTTAAATGAAATTTGGTACACAGATAGTCTAGAGCCTGAGAAACTACTTGTACAAACTGTCCGACAAAATGGGTCGCATTGAAAACGAGCGAACGTGGTCTGCTACCGCCACCACTGAGTGCGGCAATCAGGTATTTACAGATAGCGGCACGAAAGCTTGATCTTGAAAGGTGTTGCGCGGGTCGATTGGG